>VDFB02281492.1:905161569-905224355 GCA_007258455.2 Sequoia sempervirens
GAGCAAGAAAAGTTGAAGAACCGTCTCTGAGGTAAACAAGAGAGAGTTTGAAGAAGAGAGTGAGGCAAGGTAGCTTGCAAAGAGAGGCAAAAGCTGAAATGAACTGTCTCAGGAATGGTGCGTGAGCAGAGGTGAAGTAGCCTAGAGAGGTTGAGGGGAAGAGCTTCAGAGAGTAGAGCATGATGTGAAGTGGAACAAGGGATTGCCATTTAGATGTGAATTTCTAAATGTAATCTTGTAATCTGTTCCAAATGAATAAAAGAGAGTTGTTGACCTGTGTTGTGTCAATCTGTGTGTATGTGTGGTCTGTGTTGGCTGCAAGATTGTGACAACCTAATAAGGCCCTCCGGTTTTGACTGCACAACATAACTATCATTGTTATGCTTTCATTCAAAGCTCTATCGTTCTAAGAACATACATAAGAACATACATATATATAAAGGGGGATAAACGATACTAATATTGTTTTATGCAAGGTAAAAGAAATCAAACAACATGCTTGTCGTTTTAACAATAATAATTTGCACGTAACTAGAAAAATATTATTATTGCTCGAGGTTTGAAGAACCCACGTTCATTGTTATAAACATATTTATGCCACTATTGTTCTATGGAACAAACGACAATCGATTGATTGTTACTTATTATTTAACAACACCAAGGCCAAAGCCTATGCATTCCAACCCTCAACTTGGTTGCATTTGTTCTAAGGGACGATCTCAGTATCATTCAGAGAGAATGATAAAATACATACTTAACATGCAAGCATAAAGATGGAACGATACATCACTCTGCCATCGTCCTTTGTAGATGAGGCGGCATGGAATAATAACACATCAACATGGAATAATAACATCTGATAAAATAGAACGACACAATGCTCCGCCATCGTTCTCTACAAACGAGGTGACAAGGTTGACAACGATGTTGTCTATCATTTCAAGAACAGTTAAAATGGTTCTCACACCCATATGGTGTGACATAACGTAGGGTTCTGTCACACAGTGGACGGTATAACATGAAAGATAACAGTGGAGGATTTCTGCCTCCTTTAGAGAGAGTTAGGCTATCGGTTTCACTTGATTAGCCATGTGAATGGCTAAGGATTAGAACATGTAAGAGATAAACGAATAGTGGCGAAAACATATAAATTACATAATATAAAATAATCAACTTTCATGTCATTAGAAGAGCATGCACAGAGCATGCACAAGCAAGGAATGACCAACATGGCCTTTGCACATAATAGAAGATACAACAAAATCATTTGAATAGATTTGCATATAGAAGATCATCATATGGTTTTGCATTGATTCAAATGGAATTGACAAAATAAACAAATCATATAGGCTTTTGAATAAGCTATACTGGAAATTCAAGCATTTACAAACAAAACCACCGATTACCTCTAATTTTGTGAAATTTCCCTCGATTTTTTCCTACCTTTGTTCCTCAATACTCATTATCCCAGTCTGTTCTCCTCCAGTTCTGGCTTTGATTCTATGTTATCAAAATGGTAACTTTCCTTCTTTCCTATGCGCTCCACTAAAGGGGTCGTTTCATATCATAATTGCCATTAACTGGCCGCCTACTTATGCATTTGAATATATTGCCTTCAATAAGTTGGCAGGCCACTCTTCCCATATTATCTCCTTTTAGATTTTTGTTTGAAATCAACATTGATTTCTATTAAATTCGATTCCCATATTCATTTATAAGGAATATATATATATGTGTGTGTGTGTGTGTGTACACATTTGTCTATTTTTATATATATGTATATGCATATATACATATGTATATATATATATGTTTATATACATATATCATTATTTAAATAAGAATGGACTTTTATTTACTCAATTAATGGCTTCTAAATGAAGTTGTTTTCTTATCCTTTAAGTAAACCTTTTTAAATACATACATAGATATATGTGTTTAACCATGCTGTCATTTTGTTTTAAAATTTTGAAAACATGAGATCAAAATAAACAATTAAATAAGAAATCGCATGTATATCATACCACAAGCCTACCTTTTTTCAATCATTGAATGATTTCAAATTAAATTAATTTAATCTCCTATATGAAATTTTAAATGCAAACATCATCCTGTTTTGTGGTGTGTGCACCCATATTCCATCAAGCTTACCATTCAATCTAGTTAAATGATCCTACCTCAACTATGTTATCGTCCTTCAACCTACTTTCTTGCATTTGCACATGCTTGCACCTACATAGTTCATCAATAACGTTCAATCATGATAAAGTATAAGATAGTTCAAAAGATCACATAGTCAAAAGATGGTCAACTTCTTTAAAACATTTCAAAAATATCAAAATTTTCATTCAACATATTGAATTTCCTCAATAATTCAATTTATCATATTATAATTTAAATGCAATGAAAATTGGGTTATGACATCCTTCCCATCTTGGAAGAGATATTGTCCCGATGTCTATTTAATCAAAATTAGAGCATATATGTCTCTTTCAACATCATATCATATTGTTTCCAAGCCAAAAAAATATAATATTCAATCTAAAATATTCAAACAAAATTATCAAGAGTCTCTTTCTAAGAAAGCAAATGTGGGAAGGAGTGTTCTCTTTCTTCCACATCCTCCCAAGTAGCAATGTCTTTTGAATACTGGTCCCATTGGACCTTAAACTGAGCAATGTCTCTACTCCGCAACTTAACATTGCATCTATCCAAGATTCTAATGGGCTCTATTAGCACCACTCTTGGGTCCTGTATTTTCAAAATTTTCCAATTGATCACATGAACTACATTAGGATGATATGGATTAAGCAAAGAAACATGAAACACATTATGAAGTTGAGCCAGAGCAGGCTGTGGTAGAGAAAGTCTATAAGCAACTGGGTTGATCACTTCCAAGACCTCAAATAGACCCACATATCTCAAGGATAACTTAGATGACTTTCTAAAGGAAATGGAAATTTTATGTGGCTTGACTCTTAAGAAGAGTTTATCCCCTGCCGCCAACTGTCTAAGAGTTCTATTATTGTTGGTATAACTCTTTTGTCGGTTTGTCGCCTCCTTTAGTCTTAACTCTTAATAACTCTCATTTGTTCTTCCATCTCCTTGAAAATTTCAAGTCCTACTATGATCCTGTCTTCTAATCTATCCCAACTAATGGGTGTAAGATACATCCACCCATAAAGAGCTTCAAATGGTGCCATACCTAGTGATGTGTGATAAGAGTTATTATAAGAAAACTCTACCAATGGTAAGTATTATTCCCACTTATACTGTTGGTCCATGCAATACATTTGGAGATCTTTGACTACTTGATTTAACCTCTCCATCTTTCTATTGGTATGAGGAGGTTAAGTCGAGCTAAAATTCAACTTGGTTCCTAATGTGACATTCAGGGTCGTCCAAAATCTTGAGGTCATTTGGGTGTCTCTATAAAAAATGAGTCTTTGACACTCCATGTAAGTGAAAGATCTCTTGTAAAAATTTTTTGGCCAGGGTCAATGATCCATCCTTAAGGTTTCCTGGGATGAAGTGCGCCACCTTGGTCAACTTATTAATCAAAACCAAGATAACATCATGTCAATTCTTCCTCAAAGGTAACCCCTGTACGAAGTCCATACTGATCACCTACCATTTATACTTAGGTATGTCATGAGGATACAATAGCCCTATTGGATGTGCATGTTCAGCCTTGACTCGCTGACATTCTAAGCATCTGGCTAAATACTCCACTACATCCTTCTTGAGTTTAGGCCAAAAGTACATAGTTTTCAATTTTGCGATCATTCTGGATATTCCAGGGTGTCCCGAATAAGGTGAATTATGAATCTCTTCTAGAAAAAACTTCCTCAACTCTCCAGAGTCTAGAATGTACATCCTTCTCTGGTATCTCAAAATTCCATCGAGTTCGATCTCATACCCATCAAATTGATGATCTAATGGATTCTTTGCTAGGGCATTCTTCACTCTTTCGTAGTGCTCATCCCCTTGAAAATGTTTTGTCAAATGTTGTCTCAGATTAGACCTAGTCGACATCATGGCTACCAGATTTATTCGTCTACTAAGAGCATCAACCATTCTATTCTCTTTCCCTTTTACATACTCAATTCCGATCATACTCACTAAGGAATTCCAACCGCCTTCTCTGCCGCGCATTAAGGTTTGGTTGAGTAAAAATGTATCTCAATCCCAAATGGTTTGTCTTGAGTTCAAACAACTTTCTCAAAAGATAATGTCTTCACATCTACAAGGCATGAACTATTGTAGCCAACTCTAAGTCATGTGACACACAATTCACCTCGTGTTGTTTGAGCTTCCTTGATTCATATGTTACCACTTGTCCATCTTGCATTAGTACTGCTCCCACTCCCTCTCCTGAAGCATCTGCGATTACAATGAATCTTCCATTAGGATTAGGGATGGTCAACACTAGTGCTATCATAAGCCTCTCCTTCGGGAGTTGGAATTCTTTCTCACACTTCTCGGTCCATTGAAACCGTGTTCCTTTTCTTTGGAGTGATGTGATTGGAGATACAATCTGGGAGAACCCTTGCACAAAATTTCTATAGTATCCTGCAAGACCCATGAAGCTATAGATTTCTGACACATTCTGAGGCACCAACCATTCCATGATCGCCTTGATCTTCTTAGGGTCTACAGAGACTCCCTTAGCTGAAATAATATGTTCTAGATAGTGCACCCTGTCTTGATAAAATGAGCACTTGGATAGCTTCCCAAATAGTTTTTTCTCTCTCAGTCGTTGTAAAACTATCCACAAGTTCCTATCATGCTCTTCAATAGACTTTGAGTAAACTAGGATTTTGTCAATGAAAATCAAAACAAAGTCATCCAAACAATCTCTGAACACACTATTCATGAGGTTCATGAAAGCTACAGGTGCATTGGTCAAACCAAAAGGTACCACAATGAACTCATAATGTCCATACCGAGTTTGAAAGGTAGTCTTTGGAATATCTTCTTCCTTTATTCTCAACTGATGGTATCCCGACTTGAGGTTGATTTTGGAGAACATTGTCACTCCCTTCATCTGGTCAAACAACTCATCAATCCTTGGGAGTGGATATCGATTCTTGATGGTCACCTTGTTCAACATCCGCTAGTCTATACACACGCGCAAGGTTCCATCCTTCTTTTTCACATAGATAACTAGTGCTCCCCAAGGAGAGACACTGGGTCTTATGAGCCCTTTATTCAACAACTCCATTAACTGGACCTTCAACTCATAGAGTTCTGTGGTGGTCATCCAATATGATTCTTTGGATTGAGGCTCAACTCCCGATACTAGGTCAATAGAGAGGTCAAATTCCTATTTCAAAGGAACTTCGTGAGTTCATCAGGAAGTACATCTCATAACTCCTTAATAATAGGGTAGTCATCTAGATATAGTTTCTTGTTGTCAGGGTTACTGATATGCACAACATAAATAACACATCCCTTTCGACAAGCCTTTTTGAGTTGCATAGCAAAGATCTGTCTAAGTTCTAAGAGTCTTTGCACCTCACAGATCTCGACTGGGTTCCCATAATCATCCAGACAACTAACTACCTTATCCTCATAGTTCACTATAGAATTATGCTCGGTTAACCAATTTATCTCCAAAATTACTTCGTAGGAGCCCAAGGGTGCCACATACAGGTTGGCCTGGGTTTGGAAGGTTGGAAGCTCTAACTTGTTGTAAAAGAGATAGCTTTCTACCCTTCGCTCTACTCGGTTTCCATACTGGACTGTCCATGAGTTTTCCATGTATCCAGGTCTAATAGGTATCTTGTATATTAATCTAGGGTCTATGAAACATTTAGTAGCTCCAGTATCAATTAAAATAGAGACAATTCAACCATAGAGCTTACCCGCCAACTATATTGGCAAAGCTTGATACTCTGCCTACTTGTTATCCACTATAGCATGGATCTGATAATGTTAAGGCTGCTAATAGTTTCCTTCCCTTCATGACTTTGACCGATGCAGAAAATTAGAAGCATAATCATCAGCTCCATAAGTATAGCACCCGTCTTGAGGCCCTTTGCAACCTCCTGACTTGTTCTCTCTAAAACCCTTTTGCTTTTGGTTGTCTTTGCTTTTGTTGTTATTTTCCTTCTTTCTTTTTCCACTATTTCCATCTTCACCTTTTTCCTATGACTCACTTCCCCTCTTGAGATTATGGATCTAGTGGTTCTTGTCTCCTTTCTAAAACTTCTTGTTCCCAAACTGCGACTTAGGATTTGAATTATTGCGATAATTGAATAACTGCTACAATTTTCGCTCCTGTTTGGTGGCCTTCAGGAAGACTTTGTTCACGGTGAGAGGATCATGCATGTCCACTTCTGCTCCAATGTGGGGTCTAAGTCCCAATATGAACTTTCAAATATAGAAACATTTGTCTCCTTGATACTAGGGCACATACTTTAGTAGATTGGTGAACTTTTCCCAGTATTGGGTCACAGTCATGCTTCCCTGAGTTAGGTTTTAGAATTTTATCACCTTCTTGTTGGGAAAGAGCTGTGGTAACCATCTCTTCTTAAAATATTGGAGGAAGAGTTCCCATGTAATCTCACCACGTTGAAGATTCCTTTCGGTCTTGTCATTGTCCCACCAAATAGTTGGTTCTCTTGAAAGCTGATACACAACCCATGCCACTTTAGCCTGATTATATAGGTGATAGAGTCTAAAATATTTCTCCATCTCAATGATCCATGCCTCAACTCCTGCTTCGATGGATTTACCATCAAACTTAGGCGGTGCTACTATTTTGAGATGTTTTCCTAGTTCTTCCTCAATTCGACCTCTAGGGCCTTCTCTTCGACTGCCTTCTCCTTGATTGACTTCCACATTTCTGGGAATCTAGTCCTCGCATACCACTTGGACCTCATGTTCTATGTGGTCAATACGAGCCTCTTGCCTGTTCATAAGGTCTAGTATCTGATCCAGCCTTTTGTTTGGTCCATTATTTGACCCACTACCGCTCGTCTCTTGTTTGGTGGTCACCATACTGACTCACACCTGATCAGCATCACATTTCATGTCTACCATAACTTAACACTGTGTTATATGTGTAAAAATTCTTATTCACATACACTACATACACATGCATATATCACTCATTCATTGAAGACATACATATTCATGCATAGTAAAACATGTTTTTTTTTTAGTTCTTCACTTGAACACACCAAAAATAACATCTTTCTTTATTTATATAAAGTGTGGGCCACATGGGCCCTTATTTACAAAATCTTCTTCTTTACATTAGTCTATTTTCTCATTCTCAGAGAGAGGACACTCCTCTGAGTCCTCGCCAGAATTTACATCAATTTTCTCAGAGGAGGGTTGAGTACGCAGGCTCTCATTTTCCTCCTAAGTAATGGTGCGTTTGGTCCACACCCTAGAGGCCAATCTCTAATTGTGTAAAGCTTCTTAATCTTAGGAGTTCCCTTTGAATCCTCAATCTTTTTGCCCCTCTCCAACTTAAGTCGAGCGAGGGCTTGATCTAGAGTCTCATCATTGGGAATCTCGGGTTGAACCTCATTCTTGGTGTTTTCTTCAACTACAAATTTCTTATTCGAGGTCCTAACTGTCTTCCCTTTCTTTCTTCTTGACTTGGACCTTCCCATACCTACTTTCAATTCAAGTTTAGTCAATCCTCAGGACAACTCAAATTAGTCAAGGGTCAACTATCACCTAGTCATGGTCATTGTGGACTCAAAAGGCCTAGAGTTGAACCCTAAGCTTTGATACCAAATGCAATAACCCATTCTTATTATTACTTAAATATTAATTGCAAATGACATTATGAATATTAAATTTTAAAAAGACATAACTCTAGTAGCTATTTTCAATCATAGCAACACATGTCTAATTAAAATGTGAATCATAATATCTATTCATTTCCAAATATCAATTACAATATCCAAGTTGACATGGATCATTGGCCACATAGTCAATACAATATAAAAAATTTACATCAAGGTTACATCATATTCCTTTCATAACTGGAAAACATCCAAGGTTTCCTTTTGACACTTTCCTCCATTGGTGGACGAGAACATGGCTGAGGCTCTTTACTACCCAACCACAAAGCTTACACTTCCTCAAAATTCTTCCTACTCGAAGAATTCTTGACCCTACACAGAAAGTTTAGCAAGAGAGTAATTTGCAAGGTGGAATCTGGTGCGTGCCCAAACATCGACATGCATCTCTATCTATGATCAGAAAAATGCAAGATCTATGCTAGGAATGACAAAGAGGTTTATCACATATAAGTCCATACATACATAATGGGCTAATTGCTTGGCCAAGCATTAAAATTTAGTTGCAACAACAAAAGATAGGTTTTAGATAAAGCAAAACCTATACCCTCTGTACTCCATTTCAACACCTGTCCTAGAAGGTAACTTTCAACATCACAAGTATATTCCTTAGCAACTATCTACCCTCTAGCAGCATCTACCCTGAGGTGCTCTAGTCTACTTAGGTGTTTCTTTTCTACTAAACAAAGAGAATATTCTTAAACACATTTCAACAAAAAAGTAAATTAGTCTACTTAATTCCTCAACTTAATAAAATTCAAATAATTCAAGTGGATCTATTCATTACATTATCCATTCAGTTCATACATTAACTTGTCACATGATTACATTCAATGTATTCTACCATTTCATATTTCACATATATCAATATACATTATATAAGAGAATGAGTAAAATAAGTATTAAAAGAAGGTATGCCACAAGTATGTATATGTACATAGACAAAGTCTATGTGCATACACATTTGTGCCAACTTCAGTTAATAATTTTTTGCATACATTTTGAAATGAATAACCATTGCAACATATTTTCTTTTGATCAAATTATGCTTCAAATTGTCATATCATTTGATAGTTACACAAAGGGTAAAATTGCCTTTTCAAAGAAAGTAGGACAATTCCATTTAAACAGTTACTTCATGATGGTACACGTTTGTAACATAACCACGTTGTTTACAGAAGTTTGCAGGTTTCAGTTTCAAGATATCCAATGTTTCATTTATTCGAGTCTCATCTAGTGACCCTTGGTTATTCAAGTACATTCATGGTCAAGGATATGAAACGACATAACTATCATTCTTATGCTTTCATTCAAATTTCTATCATTCTGAGAACATACATATATAAATATAAATATAAATATAAATATATATATATATATATATATTCACACACACATATATAAAAGGGGGCTAAATGATATTGATATCATTTTATGCAAGGTAAAAGAAATTGAACGACATGCTTGTCATTTTAACAATAATAATTTACACATAACTAGAACAATCATATTATTGCTCGGGGTTTGTAGAACCCACGCTCATTGTTATAAAAATATTTATGCCACTGTCATTCTATGGAATGACCAACAATCGGTTGAATGCTACTTATTATTTAACAACACCAAGGCTGAAGCCTATGTCTACCGATCCTCGACTTGGTTGCATTTGTTCTAAGGGATGATCTGAGTATTGTTCATAGAGAATGATAAAATACATACTTAACATGCAAGCATAAAGATGGAACGATACATCATTCTACCATTATCCTCTGTAGACGAGGTGACATGGAATAATAACATTTGATAGAAATGGAACGACACAATGCTCCACCATCTTTCTTTGCAAAGGAGGTGACAAGGTTGACAACAATGTTGTCCATCATTCCAAGAATGGTTACAATGGTTCTCACACCCATATGGTGCGACATAACATAGGGTTCTGTCACATAGTGGATGATATAACATGAAAGATAACAATGGGGGATTTTCGCCTCCCTTAGAGGGAGCGATAAATGATTTAAGAATGTTACATTCCAAAATCTCAGGCTATCTGTTTCACCCGATTAGCCATGTGAATGGTTAAGGATTAACACATCCAAGAGATAAATGAATAGTGGTGACAACATAGAACTTACAAAATATAAAATAATCAACTTTCATGCCATTAGAAGAGCATGCACAAAGCATGTGCAAGCAAGGAATGGTTGACATGGCCTTTGCACATAACATAAGATATAAAAAAAATCATTCGAATGGATTTGCATATAGAAGATCATCAAACTGTTTTACACCGATTCAAATGGAATAAAAAAAAATCAAATCATACAAGCTTTTGAATAAGCTATACTGGAAATTTAAGCATTTACAAACAAAACCATCGATTACCTTTGATTTTGTGGATTTTCCCTTGACTTTTTCCTGCCTTTGTTCCTCAATACTCGTCATCCTAGCTCGTTCTCCTCCAGTTTTGGCTTTGATTCTATGTTACCAAAATGGTAACTTGCCTTCTTTCCTATGTGCTCCACTAAAGGGTTCGTTTCATATCATAATTTCCATTAACTGGTTGCCCACTTACGCATTCAAATATCTTGCCTTCAATAAGTTGATAGACAACTCTTCCCATATTATCTCCTTTTAGATTTTTGTTTGAAATCAACAGTAATGTCTATTAAATTTGATTCCCATATTCATTTATAAGGAATATATATATATATATATATATATATATATATATATATATATATATATATATATATATATATATGTATGTATGTATGTATTTATAAATATATGTTTAAATAAGAATGGACTTTTATTTACTCAATTAATGGCTTCTAAATGAATTTGTTTTCTTATCCTTTAAGTAAGCCTTTTTAAATACATACATACATATATGTATTTAACCATGCTATTGTTTTCATTTAAATTTTCAAAAACAGGAGATCAAAATAGACAATTAAATAAGAAATCACATGTATATCATTCCACAAGCCTACCTTATTTTCAATCATTGAATAATTTTGAATCAGATTAATATAATCTCCTATATAAAATTTCAAATGTAGAAATCATGCTATTTTGTGGTGTGTGCACCTAGATTTCATCAAGCTTACCGTTCAATCTAGCTAAATGATCCTACCTCAACCATGTTCTCATCCTTCAACCCGTTTTCCTGCATTTGCACACACTTGGACTGTTCATCAGTAACGTTCAATCACAATAAAGTATAAGATAGTTCAAAAGATAACATAGTCAAAATATGGTCAACTTCTTTCAAACATTTCAAAAATATCAATTTTTTCATTCAACATATTGAATTTCCTCAATAATTCAATTTATCATATTATAATTTAAATGCAATAAAAATTGGGTTATGACAAAAAATAACCTATTGCTAAGGAAGCTAAAGAAAAATGGTTTAACAAATGTGATCAAGCCTTTTGATTCTTATGTCTTAATGTGCCTTTAAACTCCTCTTTCATGTAAAAGCATTGAACATGCCCAAGGAAGTTTGGTTTTCTTTAGAAAAACTCTTTGGGAAAATGGATGATATTTTTTTTCATGAGTTGGAAAATGAGCTTTTAAAGATACACATTTGTATTGATTATTTTTTATAACTTTTGATTCACTTATTGAATTTTTAAAAATATGTAGGATTGCTTTATGCTCCATTATTGCACAGTAAAATAAATAAATATTTTAATTATTTTGTGCAAGTTATGTGATATTAATGCTTGATGATGCAATTCTCAAGATGCATGCACTTTGAAAAATCATAAAAAATACCAATAAAAAATATCAATAAAAAATAAAAAACTTCTAGTACTCACTCTTAATTATATTTCTACCAAGTGGTTTAAAAAAAATATTGAATGCAATAAAAAGGGGGTATACACTAAACATTATGTTATATTTTATCAAAAAACACATCAACACTTTTTTGTGCGCACAAAATGTGACCTTATTAATATGAACTTTAAAAAAAAATATCGTAGTTTAAAAACTAGATTCAAAGTACTACAATTATTGTTCTTATTGTATCTTCAAATTTTTAGTGCATGCATTTCCAATTACTCATCCAAGTTCAAGATTAACTAATTTAAAAAGGGACCACTTTTTACCCTCTTTTTGGTTCCCATTTCCATGCATATACCCTTCTAGTTACACATTTGTTGTATCCAATACTATTGTTGATTAGTCTACTATAGTATTAGATACAACAAATGTGTAACTAGAAGGGTATATGCAAATTCTCATGGCAATGGGTTATAGGTTAGAATCACTAACACTGAATGTCTATAAACACTCTTATCTATGGATTCAATTTAATACAATATGAAATGTGAGTGCATAGAGATACTAATTGATACAATTTGTAATCAATAAATATATGTATGTTTATTTAGTTCTTCTATACAATGTAAGACAATATGACGATTAACATATATTACTTGTTAATGCCAGAATAATGTTGCTTACAATAATTATTGTGCCTTACTAAGCTATTATGACTTTACTATGAGAATAGACTTCGGGCCAAAATCCCTTTCGCTAATACCCACTGAGGATAGGAAGTTTGTGAGGGAAAGACTGGTAATTCAGTCAATTGATGGATGGTCCCAAGACAGGTAGGAAACCTTGAGGGAGTCCACTTGGAGACCGTTCACATGCCCTTGGCACAATAATTCTTCCATTCGCTGATGAGGTTAGGAAAGAGGAAAAAGGAAAATATCTATTCTGATCAAGAGTAATAAGTCATATTAGATTATGATAGTTTTATGCACTAGATGATAATGCATTTATCTTATTCTTAAAATGTGCAATATAAAATGGTCTAATTTATTCGTGAACAAGGAACTATGTGTCTTGTTGATAATACATGATGTGTGTAGGTCTTCAAGACAAATTACATGAGAAAAATTATGTGTTGGTAAATATAAAATCCCTTATCCTGACTTGTGCATTCGATGTTTCTAGGTCAAGCTAGCCTAAGTCTAAGAAGGGGACATTACGGAAATGAACAAGTTGTTGGGCTGCACCAAACTCACATCTCCTTTTTCTAGGCTGTCAAAGATAGCGGGTCTGTTGATTCTTATTTCAAAATATTGGGACTTACAATCCTTATCATGCACTTCCTTATGGGATATAGGGGAGAGGACCAAGTACCTGAGCATGTTCTATAGTAGTTTTAACATTTGTTGATTAAATGCCCAATATTTTTAACAATATTTGACCAATAGTTGTGACTTTAAATTTGTTAGTGTTGATGATCACTACCCATAATTGAGTGAAATGCATTCCTTAGATCTAAAAAGAAACAAATCATGTGATTCCAAACATGATTAAGTGCACAAATATCGGTCTCACTTTTTTTGGGGTCTTTTTGGACACCTCGACAAAAAACATGCTGATGTGGCATCATATTTGATGATGTGGCTCTAAAACCTTAGTTATAAGTAGGGGACTTGTCAAGTAAGCTCCCATAAAAAAATGGGAGTGATTTTAAATTTCCAAGTAATATTTTGAGAAGCGTGAAGTTAGGGTACTCAACAACTAGGTCCTCTCCCCTACACATCTAAAGTTGTTGAATGAAACCCTAATGTGCACGAGTTGAGCCAACCCACCTTCCTCAATGAATCATGACCACTTGCACTTAGTTTTTTCATTATGTGTAGAAATTTTTGTTTGTATTCTCATAAATCATTTTATGTGACAATTTTGTTTTGGAATTTGACTGAATATTTTACACTTTATTATTATTATTTTTTTAAAGACAAAATTTGAAATATTAAAATGTATGGAAAATATATCTAGGACTTTAAAGAAAAAGTTTATTTGAAGTATATGAAGATGGATACCATGCCACTAAAGGAACACACATAATTAGACACACCATATGAAAATTTGATTTAAAAAAGTAAAGAAAAATTCTTTAGATATTCTTGATCACTTGAGGTGTTACATATTGGTCCCATTTTATTATGTTACTATTTTAAATGTAAACTCATAGCTGACTTTTATGCATAGAGAATTGATTTTGATCTAATAAAAAAATAGCATCCACTTCAAATAGAACATCCCATATAATTGTACGAGATAACTGTAGAGAAGGGCGATTTGTCACCCCCAAGGCTCTAGGTCACGAGAGAGCCCCAAGGAACGAACTACCCTAAATTACCTCAGATTATTTGATAGGTATTTCAAAAATCAGGTGAGCTGACCACAAAGGTTTTAGACTCTACACTAGACAACTTAGTGTGGGAGGACGACAATGTGGGAGCCAGACTCCAGCGTGGTGCACTAGCAACCTGTATAGACAAAGGTTTGGAAAATAGAAAGAAAACACAAAGGGCCTACTTATGATCCAACTGATAGTTTTTCAAGTTGATAGAAAGAATGCAGGAAACAAAAAGTACAACAACAAGAATAGTGGAAACTACTCTAATGTGGAAATGACAAAGAAAGAGA
Source organism: Sequoia sempervirens (assembly GCA_007258455.2). NCBI lineage: Eukaryota > Viridiplantae > Streptophyta > Pinopsida > Cupressales > Cupressaceae > Sequoia > Sequoia sempervirens. The sequence goes on from VDFB02281492.1 coordinate 905,175,861, forward strand.
AGGAAAAGATACTACTCCACCCACACTTAGATTCTTCAACTTTAACTTCAAAAGGATAGACCAACATTTGCACACACAAAAAGGGGAAAAATGCTAGGCTATGTTTTGAGGTTTGCCTCAGTCAAACCCTCATTTTGGTGTTCCCACCTCCATGAATAGCCATATATGCAACGAGATAGAGAAATCAATAAAGAAGAGAAAGGAAAATACACTATCAAATAGAGCCCAAAGATAATCTGGATGCTACTCTATAAGACACATTGATGTAAATAAAATAACAAGAGAAATATTACCTTTCCTCCTACTAGCACTCAAGGATGAAAGGAGAAGATTACACCACACCAAGAGAATGAAGTTTCGTCAACTTGCAAAGATTGGGGAGTTGCAAGAAGAACACTATAGAAGCCAAGTAGAGAGCAAGAATCACCAAGAGAGCAAGAGTGAGCTTGAGAGAGTGAATGAATGATCAAGAAGTTGCAAGAATTAGTATGAGAGAATGAGAAAATTACCTCAAGGAATGGAGAAATGAGTTTGAATTACGAAAATGGAGGTAAAAGGTTTATTTTCATCAATCAAGGGAGGATAGAAGACATTAGCTTTGCAACCAACTTAAGGAATAACAATTATGTAGATTCTAGAGGCAGGAATCCTGTTAGGATGTAAGTGTGGTGCACAGATGTCTGTGCAGCGCATGTGCATCCTTACAAAAATTCCTCCATCGACGCAAAAAAAAGGCCACACGGAAGGAATAAGTCGATGATGGTGGGTTTGCATCATCAAACTTATAGTTTCTAAAGTAAAGGTAAAATAAATGGGGAATTTGCTTAGGGTGAAAATTTACACCATTACATTTTTCCCCCACTTTAGCGAGCATATATTTTTGTGCGAATGTGAGCTAAAGTAGAAAGAGATTGAAGAGAATATACCAATTGTGTCGAGGAAGCATATCTTTGATCTGACACACCTAGATGTGAAGAAACGAGAAAAGGCTCCACAAGTTCTCAGTCATGCCAAAGCAAGTTGCGATCTCACCACAAAAATGTTAGGCTATAGATAAAACATGTTAGGTGAAAAATAATAAGACACACAAGCTGTTATGATAAGACATAATTTGATTAGGTACATTGACCATATAAGCCTGCAGTTGCTACAAACTGCATTGCAGGACAATCACAAAAAAGATGGGTCTAGTTGGACTACCCCTAAGCTAGACGCGAGGATATACAATGTCTAGCACCAAGACATAACATCGAATATCAAATAAAAGACACAAAATTACAAGACATCAAAGAACTCAATTTAAGGAGAAGCTTTGAAAGGGGGTTCTTTCGGCAGGAAACCCTTCAAGAAACCAATGAGTCCATTCAAAGGTGCACTTTGATTAAAAGAGACCACATTTTTCACAAGTTATTATGTCATCAAGGAATCCTTTTGAAAGATTTGTTCGCCAAGGAATCCATTGGAAAGAATGCTCCTTCTCAAAGGAAAGTTTTCATACTTTTTCATTTTAGAAGTGCTCCTTTTTCAAAGGAAAGTTTTCAAATCCTTTTGCATACAAGATCCTTTTCAAAAGAAAATTTCATCTAGGAATCTCGAGAGAATACAACATTTTGGAAAATGATAGGCTTGAATAAAGGATTCTTTTGTTAAGGAATTCATTGTAAAGAAAAATTGACACTAAAGAATCCTTTTCGAAAGAATTCACTAAATTGAAAATCAAAACACCATGGTAGCCCCCCCTTAGGATGGTGTGTGTTGTGCAAAGGAGTACATGACATTCTATGGAGAGAAAGGAGAGGAAAATATGTTGTGGAACACAACACATTATGAGATGTATTTCGTGGTATGTTGTCACACACACACACATGAGGGACAACACATAAGAACTACAACATCAAGAAGTAGACAAAGATGAAGAAATCAAGAGAGACAAGGGATCTGAGAGTTTGGGGTCAAATTTGTTCATAAGTAAAAATAGATATAATATGTTGTATGAACGAAAGGCCATCAATCCCCAAAGTTCTCAGATCATGAAGAAGAGCACATGAAGAAAAAATAAAATTAAAAATTGGGTCAACATGGAAGAGGGACTAAATGTCCCCAACACTTTACATCATCCCCAACATCGAAAAATAATTTCACAACATATAGAAGAATGATGATACACATAGAATTTCACAAAAAAATTTCCACGTCTATATCCAAACACCTACAAGGGTAGCAAGGGTCCTCCAGGAAGGATCACAAACACAAAAAGACAAGCACGAGGGAACAAAAAAACACCAATAAATATAATTTATAGATAAAGAAGAGGTACCACCCTAGTCCTCATCAACTAACAATCCCAATCTAGATCATTATAGGGGGAGGGTAGACGAGGGTGGGATAGCGAGGGCGACACCTTCTGACTCGCCTGTAACAAGGGCCAAGGAAGAAGGCCCTTCAAGGTCTTCTTCTGATGTAAGGAAGGGTGATATAAGGCTCCAACAAACTAATTCCAATTTGTTTACAAGGTCACAACCACCTTCTAGGTATCTTCCTTTGATAACCCATCTATTGGCTTGTAGCCAATGAGACACACTTATTCAACTATATCTCTTTTTGATGGTCTTTTCAACACTTGATGCACACACTTTTAGGAACCCAATATGTTGATATTCAACATATCAAACCCTGGATGAGGGTTGTTTTGGACCAATGCATCAAAATATAACTTGTGACGCTACTTCTAGGCCTAATTAGGCCTATTTTCCAAAGGAGGTCTATGATTTTCTTCTCCACCAACCTAAAAACCTTCACACACACTTCTAAATAGTCACCAAACTGACATTTCCATCATTAGTTTTGATAATTCCCTTCGATTCTTTGCTGTCCTACATAATAACCAGTAAATTCTTGCTTTACACTCAAACTTGTCAAGCTAGGGCACGTGAAAAATCACCTTGAACCACATCACCCTACCTAACAAACATAAAAATACTAAAGCTAACTCCTAATAGGCCCATTCCACCAATTTGTACAATTAACCTATGGTGGAATGGCCTAGAAACTAATGTTTTCTTACAAAACCCTAAGAAACCCTAAGTAAACAAGCAATCTATAGAAAATCTGCCTTTTCTCCTACAATACTATAGGAAACTCTCTCTAAATGGTATCAAATGAAAGCTTATTCTCTGTTACAACTTTCCACTCAATTTTCATTTCATGGTTTGAATGTACAAAGCCTCATAGAGAAGATATTTGTAGAAAAAACATAGAAAAACACCAAAAATAGAGTAACTTTTTATTGAAACTTCAAGATCTTCATCAACCAAACCACCTCAGAGGTTTTAGAGGCCTTTTAAACATGTTTTCACAACAAACCAATGGCCCACAATTTTTTTTTAAACATCTAACCATTCAAATTCCAACTACCACTTAAATTGACACAAAAATGCATTGAGCAACTTTTCAAAAATGCAACATTTATTGACAACTTAGACACAAAACACCTAAAACCACCTAATGACCCAAATTACATTATATTTTGGTCACATAGACATTATTACATCATGAAATGACTTTATTTCATCCTAGACTCCTAGAAAATGCAAAATAAACCAAAAATTCATAAGTGCTCCTACACCATTCAACCAAGGAGGAAAAGTTTCATCCTCATGATGAAATAAGCTCTTTGAAAGAGGCTCCATGCTATTTAATGTCTTCTTCACTCATCCACTGGGCATCTTCAATGAGAAAAGCTTTCCATTTGACCAAATACTCATTGTAGACCTTCTTTCTTGTTCTTTTGACCTCCCTTGTACCAACAATGCTTTCAAGCTTCATTGGATAACTAGGAGGAAAATCCTTCACCCATTCTTCATCTTTAGCATTAGTAGTATCTGCAATATCATCACTTGCATTCACAACACCTTTGAATGTATACAAGTCAACAACATTGAAAATAGGAGATACTGAGGTAACTCAATTTCATATGCATTTTGGCCAAATTTATGCACTATTCTTCAGGGACCTATCTTCTTCATCATTAACTTTGTGTATTTTCCCTTTGGTAGTTTTTCTTTTCTAAGATGAGCAAGTATTAGATCCCCAACTTTGTATTGTACACCCCTTCTTCTCAAATCTGATTTCTCTTTGTATTTCTCCCCACTCTTCTTCAAGTTTTCTTTCACCTGATCATGTATGTCTTTCATTGCAATTGCAAAGTCTTCACCTATTGCACTCTTCTTTTCCATATCCCTCAAGTCTCTAAGCTCATAGATACCTCTAGAATTCATCCCATAGACCACTTCAAAAGGACTCTTCCCTATGCTTTTGTTTATTGAGTCATTGTAAGCGTACTCTACTTGAGGAAGAACAACATCCCATGATTCACCATGTTCTTTGGTCAAACATCTCAAAAAATTACCAAGAGACCTATTACCAACCTTTGTTTGGCCATCTATTTGTGGATGTTAAGCTGAGCTAAATTGCAACTTTGTAGCCAACTTTTTCCACAAGGTCCTCCAAAAATGGTCTATGAAATTTGAATCTCTGTCAGAAACAATGCTTAAGGGAAGACCATGAATCCTCACACCTTCTTTGAAAAACAAGCCAACAATATGAGTTGCATCATTAGTGCTCCTACATGCAATAAAATGTGCCATTTTGTTGAATCTATCTACAACTACAAAAACACTATCATTACCCCTTTGAGTTTTAGGCAATCCTAAAAAAAAGTCCATACTAATAGACTCCCATGGACGGTTAGGGGCTGGTAAAGGTTGATACAAACCAACATTTGAACTTGTTCCCTTTTCCCTTTGATAGATTCCACATCCTTCAACAAACCTTTTCACATCAACATCCATCTTAGGCCAATAATAGAACCTTTTGACCTGCTCCAGTGTCTTATCAATTCCAAAGTGACCACTCAAACTCCCATTATGCTTCTCCTTCACCAAATTTTCTCTCACAAAGCACTTAGGAACACACAATTGGGCCCCTTTGAACAATAAACCATCTTGCAAAACATAATCTACATAATCACTATGAAAACTGCCCTGAAATTGATTACAAATAGAAAAAGCTTCCTTGAAGTCATCATCATGTGCATACATACCTTTAAGTGAATCAATACCAATGCTTTGAAGCTGCACCTCCTGCACCAAAATAGTTCTTCTACTAAGAGCATTATCAACTTTGTTTTCTTGACCTTTATTGTGCTTAATAGAGAAGGTATAGGCCTGCAAGTACTCCATCCATTTCATATGCCTATGACTTAACTTGACTTGGCTATTCAGGTAGCTCAATGCATGGTTGTCAGTGAATACCACAAAATCCTTTGGCAATAAGTAATGTCTCCATTTTTTGAGAGACTGAACCATAGCATAGAGTTCAAGATCATAAGAAGAGTACCTTCTCTTGGAATCATTTAGTTTTTCACTACAAAAGGCCACTGGTTTTCCATCCTGACTCAAAACTGCCCCTATAGCTGATCCACTTGCATCACACTCCACTGTAAATACCTTGTCAAAATCAGGGAGAGTAAGAATTGGCATTTGTGCTACTCTTTATTTTAGATATTCAAAGCTTCTATCTGCATCTGTAATCCAAACAAACTTATTCCTTTTCACCCCCTTGATTATATCAATCATTGGTGCAACTATATGACTAAAGTTCTTGATAAATTTTCTATAGAAGCTGGCAAGTCCATGGAAACTTCTAACTTCTCCCACTATGGTAGGTGTAGGCCAGTTAAGTATGGCCTCAAATTTTGCAGGATCCATCCTCAAAGTCACCTTTGATATCACAAAACCAAGATAGATTAGTTCTCTTTTCATAAACTCGCATTTTTTTAGGTTGATCATTAACTTCTCTTCATTGAGCTTGTTCAAGACCTTGTCAAGGTGATCCAAGTGGTCTTCTTTTGTGTTGTTGTACACAAGTATGTCATCTAGATAAAATATGATAAATCTACCTATGAATCTCTTCAACACCTCATTCATAAGTCTCATGAAGGTACTAGGAGCGTTTGACAATCCAAATGGCATCACAAGCCATTCATACAAGCCTTCATTAGTTTTAAAAGCTGTCTTCCACTCATCACCTTCCCTAATTCTTATATGATGATAACCACTCTTTAAACCTATCTTTGAAAAGTATCTAGCACTAGCTAAGCTATCCATTAAGTCCTCCATTATAGGGATAGGAAATATATACATTATGGTGATTTTGTTTATTGCTCTTGAATTAGTGCATAATCCCTAATCTCCATCCTTATTTGGAGCCAATCCTATTGGTACAACACAGGGACTTAAGCTTTCTCTGATCAGATCTTTGTCTAGCAGCTCCTAGATCTATTTTCTTATCTCCTCATTTTGTTGAGGGGTTATTTTATATGCTGCCTTGTTTGGCAGACTTGCACCCGGTATCAAATCATTGTGGTGACTTACTTCTCTGATTGGTGGTAAAGCATTTGGCAGATCCTTTGTCCCAATATGCTTATATTTGTCAAGTAGGACCTACACCTCACTAGGAACTTCAATTTGATCTGCTGCTCCATCAGAAATAGGCTTCCATACAATGGCAGAACCAACCTCCTCTTTCTCCAAGTCCTTCAAGAACATATTCTCCTTCACAACCATCACACTAGGGCCTTCATGGATTGTATTGTCATCCTCTTGTAGAGGTTCTAAACTGATTATCACACCATCTTTTTCAATTTGATATTCATTCTTAAAGCCATCATGTTGTGCCTTTCAATCATATTTCCAAGGCCTACTGAGGAGTAGGTGGCACACATCCATGGGCATAATGTCACAAAGTATTTTTTCTTTGTAAGGACCTATTGAAAACTCCGCCCAAGTCTTCTCATTTACAAGAACCTACTGCCCCTTATTAAACCATGAAATCTTATATGGATTAGGATGAGGTAGTCTTTTCATCTTTAGTTTCTCTACCATTTCCAGAGATACAATATTATCTGTGGATCCAGAGTCAATGATGACCTTACATACCTTTCCTTGGGTCTTACAAGTTGTTCTAAATAGGGCCTTCCTTTGAGGGGGTTCTTTTGTAGTTGGTACCTTGATTAGTGTCCTTTTGATCATCAAAGCCTCTCCTAGTTCTGGTTTGGCATGAAGAGATGATGAGCCCAAAATTTCTTCTTCATCCTCTTCATGAACAAGTTGCATTCTTCTTTCTCCACTTTGAGAGCCTGTACCCTGTTTCTCCTAGAACTTCCAAGCAGGATGTCCATATTGATTACAGTTGTAACACCTTTTAGAGAAGGCATTAGAACCCCTTACTTTTCCATTAAATCTACCCCTACCTCCTGGCCTTCTACCTCTAAAAGTCCTCTTGTTTCTCCACTAGATTTTTGTGTTGTGCTTGTTCATTTGGTCCTCTTTGAGAACCTCTTCCACCAGGGTTACCTCTGCCCTTGAAACTCTTTCCTTTGCCCCTAGATTGATTTTTGAACCTTCTCTTGATCTTCCCTTGATGGCTATTTGAAAACACTCCTCCACGGTCCTAGGAGTGGCAAGGCTGATTTCATCTCGTATTGTAGAACTGAAGCCATTCAAGTATCTAGCCACCTTTTCTTTTTCATTTTCAACATGGCTTGATCTTATGCCGAGTTTATGAAATTCTTCAGTGTATGCAACCACATCTAACTCTTTTTGATTCAAAATTTGTACTCTCCTAAACACTTTTATTTCATAATCAACAAGTAAGAATTGCCTCTTTACCTTTGCCACCATCTTGTCCCAAAAATTGATCTTGGAATTTCCCATCTTTTTCCTCTCCTATTGAGTGTAATTCCACCATTTGAGTGTTGGTCCCTTCAACTTAGTTTTGGAAAACTTGACCTTCTTATCTTTAGCTATCTCTTTGAACTCAAAGTAGTTATCTAAGGCATCTATCTCTTTGAACTCAAAGTAGTTATCTAAGGCATCTATCTTGACATCTTGTATCTCACCCTTCATAGCCTTGAACACTTAAGAAATTTCCTCTCTTTTGGATCCATTTTCCCTTGGGATCCTTTTGGGGTGTTCTCCTCTCCACCCTCTTCCACATCTTTAGATTCCCTCTCCTCTACAAGACCCTTATCTCTTCTATATCTCTTCTCTAGTGCTGCCATGGCTTCTTGACTCTCTCCTAGGGATCTCAATTCCCTAGCTACAACAACTAAATTTCCTTTTGGAGGCATCTTCACTATTTTCCCTTAGAAACTTTCAACTCTCCTTCTAAATCCCAAATATTTTGCAATTGATCTTGAGCCTAAGCTCTGATACCACTTGATGTAAGGTAGGGTGATATAAGGCTCCAAAAAACTAATTCCAATTGGTTTACAAGGTCACAACCACCTTCTAGGGTATCTTCCTTTGATAACTTTGATAACCCACCTATTGGCTTGTAGCCAATGGGACACACTTATTCAACTATATCTCTTTCTGATGGTCTTTTTAACACTTGATGCACACACTTTTAGGAACCCAATATGCCACTATTCAACACATCAAACCCTAGTTGAGGGTTTTTTGGGACCAACACATCAAAATATTACTTGCAACGCTGCTTCTAGGCCTAATTAGGCCTCTTTTCCAAAGGAGGTATATGATTTTCTTCTCCACCAACCTAAAAAAATTCACACACACTTCCAACCAGTCACCAAACAAACATTTCCATCATTAGTTTTGACAGTTCCCTTCGATTATTTGTTGTCCTACACAATAACTAATAAATTCTTGCTTGACACTCAAACTTGTCAAGCTAGGGCATGTGCAAAATCACCTTGAACCACATCACCCTACCTAGAAAACATGAAGATCCTAAAGCTAACTCCTAATATGCCCATTCCACCAATTTGCACAATTAACCTATGGTGGAATGGCTTAGAAACTCGTGTTCTTACAAAACCCTAAGAAACCCTAAGTAAACAAGCAATCTATAGAAAATCTACCTTTTCTCCTATAATACTATAGGAAACTCTCTCTAAATGGTATCAAATGAAACCTTATTCTCTGTTACAACTTTCCGCCCAAGTTTCACTTCATGGTTCAAACGTACGGAGCCGTACAAAGAAGATATTTGTAGAAAAACACAAAAAATAGAGTAACTTTTTTATTGAAACTTCAAGATTTTCATCAACCAAACCACCTCAAAGGTTTTAGAGGCCTTTTAAACATTTTTTCACAATGAACCAACAAACAACAACAAAATTTTAAACATCTGACCATTCAAATTTCAACTACCACCTAAATTGACACAAAAACACATTCAACAACTTTGCAAAAATGCAACATTTATTTACAACTTAGACACCAAACACCTAAAACCACCTAATGACCCAAATTACATCATATTTTGGTCACATAGACCTTATTACATCATGAAATGACTTTATTCCACCCTAGAATCCTATAAAATGCAAAATCAACCAAAAATGCATAGGTGCTCTTGCACCATCTTCACTAAGCTCTTGTGAGGAAAAAGTCATTAATCTTGCAAAAATCAAAGATAGAGTTAGGATGTCATCCACTGAATTAAACATGCACTTCATTGGAGTTCCATGTGTCAATTGAGTGGGAGAAGGAGGTGCCCGAAAGCCACTGCCAACCTCATCCAGAGGGGCAATGACAAACTCTGGGGATGTAGGGGCCACATTCGTGACGAGGACAATGCAGGAAAAAAACACAACCCACTTTTGAAGAAGGAGAGCCCTTCTCCTAACCTCCAGTCATAGGGAGGTCATCCTCTAGCTTGCGCTTCAATGGAGGATGCAAAATCCCCATAGAAGAAGCGAAAGCCAAGGAGGAAGAGGACAAAGTTTTAAAAGACATCACTGTGGTGTTCAACATATCTATGGGCTGAGAAAAGGGAGGGATGTCCAAGAGGGACATAAGAGGGGCTCGATAGAGGGAGTGATGAAAACCTGCACCCTTTTGGGGTGGGGATCATCGGAGCCCGCCGAGGGAGTCAGAAGTAGAACAAAGGTGATTTGAACTGAGGTAGGCACAATAGAGGAAGACAAAACAAAAAAAGAGGATATAGAAATAGGGGCCACTAGCTCCCCTTCTATCTTCTACAAAGCTATGTGTTCAACAACTAGAGCCTTTCACCTATGCTTGCACTCACACGCAAGTCGGTTACATCAAATATAGGCATTGGAAGATGTAGCCTAAAAAGAGGTCAGAGGCTGCTGCTCAACCATAGGAGTATCCCTTGCAACTGTCATCAATGGAAGGGTAGTCTCCTGGGTAGGAGCAGTAGGAGGAAGCGTAGGGGAAAAGCAACCACAGGAAGAGAAAAAAAAATAGGTGCCTCGATAGTAGGCCTCTTCTCGTTCTCCACCTTAGGGGCAAGTAGAGGAATAGTAAGAGGCTGCGAAGGACGAGACACAGGAGAAGCTCCACGAGGACCTTTCCCGTTGTCATAGAAAATAGGTCTAGCAACCGCGGACAAAATAGGAAGTTCAATAACTTGATGCTTCACTTTTCTCCATGCGAGCACCATTGCACTTCCCATGCAAGGCATGGGAGTGAGTCGAAAGTGCCACAATAGGACAAAAGGCAGAAGCAGAAGTAGATGACACAAAAGGAGAAGGCCCTTGAGTCTGAGCAAGCTGCCCCTTCCCTTTTTGTTGGGTAGGAGAAGTAGCTTGCTGCTACGTAATCATGGAAGCCTTCACAGAGACTACATAGTGGAGACACCAGATAACTAGCCTTTGATGTTGAGTCCTTGGTCTTATATTTAATGTAAGCCTTATAGAACAAATCTCCCCTAAGAGGGAGAGGTTCGATTGGGGCAAGCCAGAAGTGATCCAGTGTGAAGTCCCCACGTGACACCAGTGGTTTATAACTGGTGTCATGCACTACATGCATAAAAACTTCATGAGGGAATTTTAAACATTTATGAACCACATAGGTGACACAGTTCACAGAGGTCAGCCAGGGGATTCCTAACCTAACTCATAATATGTCAGACTCCAGAATGATAACAAATGAAGCATTTATAGCCTTGGGCCCTACTAAGACTGATAGAGAAATAGAGCCCAAAGGGGCGATAGAGAATCCATCATGCGTACAAAGGGTGGTCTCTGACTCTTCGTACCTCTCCTTATGTAACCCATTTATAAACAGTCTCCTTCGTTATCACATTAATCTGACTCATCGAATCAACTAAGATGCCAGTTATGATATTTCCATTGATCCAGGCAGGGATGTATAAAGGGGAGAGATCCTTATTATGAGGCTCATCATGCGAGGTGAATGTTATGTTAGGTGTGACACTCATATTTTCAAGAGGAGGGATATGCGTGAACGAAACCATGTTCATGTACTCAGATGGAACTAACTCAGATGATGTAGAAGATTGTATTAATAGATGTGACCTACCTAGATTTCATTTTTGAATATCCAAGAGTCCTTCTACCTACATATCTAGGGGTCATAGATGGGTCACAAGGTTGCATGCTTCACTACACACAAATCTACAACACACTTATGACACAAGAGAAAGATTCTTCAATACCAAGAAGCAAAAACAAGGAGTTCACGTTGGGTTCACCAAAAATGTAGAGAAGGGGTATTCATCACCCTCGAGGCTCCAGGTCACGGGAGAGCCCCAATGAAGGAACTGCCCTAAACTACCTCAGGTTATTTGATGGGTATTTCAAAAATTAGGTGAGTTGGCCACAAAGGTTTCTGACTATAGACTAGACAACTTACTGTAGGAGGATGACAGTGTGGAAATTGGACTCCAATGCATTGCGCTGGCATCTCAGGGACATGTTGGCATCCTGTATGGATAGAGTTCTGAAAAATAGATAGAAAACACAAAGGGTCTACTTACAACTTGATTGGAAAATTTTTTCATGTTGACAGAGAGAATGCAAGAAACAAAAAGTACAACAAGAAGAATAATGGAAACTACTCTAATGCAGAAATTGAAATGATAATTGATATTTGATATTTACAAAGGAGAGGGATACTCCTTATATAATAAAGTACAAGACTATGTTTCTAAAAAGAAACAATCGTTAACTAAAGATAACTAAAGAAAATAATTGAAAGTAACTAAAAGATAATTGAAGGAAACTAAGTTAACTGAAAGTAAACTATTGACTAACTAAAAGCTAAGATGACCATTAAATATTACAATAATACTTTAATACCTTCCCTTAATGGTTATCCTACTAAGTAAACTATCCGCTAACTAAAAGCTAAGATGACCATTAAATATTACAATAATACTTTAATACCCTCCCTTAATGGCCATTCTACTAACTACACCAAGCTTATCCTGAAATTTTACAAATTTATCTAAATTGAGAGACTTGGTGAGAATGTCTATAGTTTGATCCTCAATTGGAACATGCTACATCACAAATCCATCTTCAACAAGCTAGTGGATGAAATGATAATGAAGCTCAACATGCTTGGTTTGCTTGTGGAAGTGACGAGGGAGCAAACCCGAGACACAAAAATGCACTCACAAAATAGAGAATAATATTTTCTATTAAAATATGAAACTCTTACATGAAAAGGATAAAAAATCCTCGAGCTTTGTGATACATACAAAATTATATAAGTTCAGAAAATTACAGAATTGCAGAAAATCCCCCTTTTCGCAAGATGCGAATTCTTACCCCAAAAAACTACCCAAAAATCAGAAAGTAGCCCATAAATAGCCCCTTTTCCATTTGGAACCAAAAACAACATTCAAGATATGAGTTTTGGCGGTTTGGCACCAAAATTACAATTTGAAATTCAAGTTTAAATTCATAGTAAAAAATTAGCACATTTCTAAAATATGCACCAACTTTTGGAAGCCATAATTTTTAATCCAACTGTTGGATCTTCATTGATAATACCTTTTCGGAAAGCACTCAAAAAGATGATTTTCCACAAAGTAGGCCTTTGGAAAACTACTTTGGTGTTTCCGCAAATTTTCAGGCCCATCTGGGATCGTTTAGTGCCTCAAACTGAGCTCGAAAGGTTTTTTAGGGAAAAAAACAGAAACTGGAACTTGAATAACTTTCAAATCGTGAATGATCTTGACTTGATTCTTTCACCAGACTATGTATTTTTCCATCCTAAACCTTCCTATAAATTTCTGTCTTCCCACAACTTCAAATTCAAACCTACTAAAAATAGCAGTTGAGCAGAAAAAGCAAAAAAATAGTTTTGGAAGTTGGAAACTCTTATTCGACGAAAAGGGTATCCAAAAATGAAAAAACATCTACAAAAAGAAAACAACAAGAACAAAAATGGAAATCATCTTTTGGGTGATGCAAGATCTTTCCATACCGGATGCTTTGCATCAAACGTCCCGAGGAGTAATTTGAAAAGGCTGGCCCCATCCGTCTCGAGATGGTTGAGAAAACCCAAGCGGTCCGGCCTGCACTTGTAGACAACTAGGGCCGAGTCTTCTATAGGCCTTCCTCTCCCACTTCACCCGAGGATATTCTTCCATATTTTGCACGTATCTGGTACTCCTTCCCCACTGCGGCTATCTGGGGATTTCTTCCAATCTCCTCCTTTTAAAGTAGGTGTTGGAATGCCCTGCTTGTTCCATTCTTTGTGGTACTTCCTCACATTGCCCACCTTCGCTTGATACTCACATCCAAATCCTGAAATATTGAATCTACGAGGGAAATGTTGACTCCATCACGACAACTCTGCCTCATATGCATTCCCTGAATCATGCCTCATAAAATTTTTATAGGGACCAAACTTCTTCATCTTCAATTTGTTATATGTTCCCACTGGAAACCTCTCTTTCCTCAAATGGACCATCACTTCATCACCAATATGAAACTCCTTATACCTCCTCTTCTGATCTTCATAGCCTTATACAAGCTTATATTCAAATGCTTGTATGTTCTTTAATACCCTGTATGTATATTCTTGATGTGTTACGCAAAGTCTTAGAAACTGACATAGTCTTCTTCTCTTGGTCCATCTTCCTTAATTTTGGGCGGAGTCACGGGGGCCTTGCTCATACACAATTTGGAATGGTGATCTACCAGTACTTCTGTTGACATAATTGTTGTAAGAAAATTCTGCCTGGGGTAAGATCAAGTCCCATCCCTTGGGTTTATCTCCTACCAAGCATCTCAGTAGGTTACCCAGACTTCTGTTCACAACCTTAGTCTTCCCATCAGTTTGTGGGTGGTGTGCAGAACTGAACTTCAACTCTGTCTTCAACTTTTTCCACAAGGTCCTCCAAAAGTATCCACGAACTTGGTATCACGATCTGAGACTATATTCTTTGGCAGACCATGTAGTCTCACCACTTCTCTAAAGAATAAGTCAGTAATGTGGACTGCATCATGGGTCTTCTGGCATGGGAGGAAATGTGCCATCTTTGAAAACCTATCAACTACCACAAATACTGAATCATTCCCTCTCTGTGTCCTTGGCAAACCAAGAACAAAATCCATACTTATATCTTCTGAGGCCTCTCACCAAAAGATGCCGAGGGTAAAATTTTAATAATATTCTAGCTCACTCCTTTATTATAAGGCCATACTTGCTTTTTAACTCACCTTTCAAACTTCTTCACATCATGATAATTAGGGTAATAATAGTGCTCATTGATAATGGCAATGTGGTCTTTATCTAGACAAAATGTCCTCATTCCTCCACTATGCTTCTCGCTATCAAGTTCTCCCTCATGGAACTCCTTGGAATACACAACTGACTTCCTTTAAACAACATGCCATCCTGGATTATGAAATCCAGCCACTTCGTCCTATCAACTATGACAGGCTCCTTGCAAGCTTTCCAAGCTTCTGCAAAATCGAGATCTTCAGGGTATAATGTCTTGAGTTCATTGAACCCAACCACTTCAATCTGCATCTTTGTCAACAATGTCTGCCTCCTACTTAAGGCATCTGCAACCCTATTCGACTTGCCACTCCTATGCTTTAAAACAAATGTATAACTCTGCAAAAATTCTACCCATTTCATGTGTCTCTAGTTTAACTTTCCCTAACTACTCAAGTACTGTAATGCTTGATGATCAGTAAACAAAACAAACTCCTTTGGCAATAAATAATGTCTCCATTTCTTTAATGCTTGAACTATTGCATAAAATTCCTGATCATATACAAAATACTTTCTTTTTGCATCATTTAACTTTTCACTAAAATAGGCAATGGGCTTACCTTCTTGGCTCATCACTGCTCCAATGGCACAACCACTGGCATCACAATCCACCTGAAACACCTTATTGAAATCTGGGAGGGCTAAAACTGGTTGCTCTGTCACCTTCTACTTCAACAAATCAAAACTCCTCATTGCTCCAGTGCTCCACTTGAACTCTTTTCTATCCCCTCTCATTGTTTTAGTCAGGGATGCACAAATACTACTAAAGTTTCTAATGAACTTTCTGTAAAAACTGGCCAAACCATAGAAAGATCTCACCTCAGTAGCAGTTCTTGGGGTAGGCCATTCTAGAATAGCCTTCACCTTCTCTGGGGCCATCTTGAGACCTTCTGCTAAGACAACAAACCCCAAGTACACTAACTCCTTCACAAAACTACACTTCTTCAGATTAATCAACAATTTCTCTTCTCTCAACTTTTCAAAGATTACGAATATGCATCAAATGCTCACCTAGGGACTTATTGAATATTAAAATATCATCTAAGTACACAATGACAAAATTCCCCAGAAACTCTTTTAGTACCTCATTCATGAGCCGCATGAATGTGCTCGGTGCATTGGTTAACCCAAAATGCATGACTAACCACTCGTACAAGCCCTCCTTGGTCTTGAAGGCAGTCTTCCATTCATCACCCTCTCGAATCTGGATATGGTGATATCCACTCTTTAGATTAATCTTCGTGAAGTACTGTGATCCACTCAAACAGTCCATCAGATCATCCATCCTTGGCAAGGGGAATCTGTACTTGATTGTTATCTTATTTATGGCTCGGGAGTCTATACACATCCTCCACTCCCCATCGTTCTTTGGTGCTAGTACTATAGGTACCACACATGGGCTCAGACTCTCTTGAATCAAACCCTTCCTCAACAAATCCTAAACTTGTCTATTCAACTCCTCATTTTCTGCAAGAGTCATTCTATGAGCTGCCTTATTTGGCAAACTAGATCCAGGGATCAAGTCAATCTGATGACTGATCTTCCTCATTGGTGGTAAACCCTCGGGTACATTATCAGAAATAATCTTCTGAAACTCATCCAATAGTCTAGAAACTTCTACTAGCACCTTCTCACTATCTTCCTTTTCCATTCTAGGAATCAATGCATAACACATATGCTCATGCTTCATGCCTTCTAACAATTTTCTTCCATCAACAAAACAAATTCTAGCACTACTGCATACCTTTCTTAGTCCTTCTTTAGGGGTTTCAACTTATGGCGGAATCCATCTTTCATCAAGGAATAAGTGTTTGCATGGCCATCATGTACATCACGCCTATCGAACTGCCACGACCTCCCCAACAACATGTGACATGCATCCATGGGATGATATCACATAGTACCTCATCACGATAGCTTCCGATCTTGAACTTCACTAGGCACTGCTCATTAATCAGAACTTTGTGGTCTTTTTCCAACTAGGCAATCCGATATGGGTGTGGATGCCTTTTCCTTTTCAACTCCAACTTCGTAACCATCTCTTCTGACACCAGGTTATCAGTGCTTCCACTGTCAATAATGACTTCATAGCATTTGTCTTCACACTTGCACCTTGTGTGGAACATATTCTTCCTTTGTTTTGGCTCCTTATCTTCAGTCACCAGGGCTCTTCTAACCACTACGGCTTCTCCCCTTTCAGCATCATCTGAATGTTCAGATTGCACCTCCTCATCTGCATGTGCAACCCTTCCATGACCTTCTGGCCTTTTGTCTGTCCTTCCTTGGTGTTGTGGAAATTCATAGGCTCGATGCCCTTCTTCACCACAATGGAAACAAGTTCCTCTGAAACCACCTCTTCCAGGCCCTGGCCCATATCTTCCTTGTCCTTTACCTCTTTGATCACCACTATTTTGATCATGAGAGCAGTAGAAGTTATCATTCCTCTGGCTTCGACTGGTACCCACATCTTCATTTTTCCTTTCATCCTCATTTTGGTTCCCAAAAGATCTTTCACTACCCCTTCCGCTTTGACCTCCTCGGCCTTTTTTCTTGTTATCAAATCTTTTGTTTAGCTTCTCAACTTTAAGAGAAAACTGGTATGCATCCTCAATGGTGGTCATTCTGACTAGGCTTAACTCCTCTTGAATGCTCGGTCGTAACCCATTAAGATAACGGGCTACCTTCTCCTTGTTGGCCTCTGCATGACCTGTTCTAATGATCATCTTGTGAAAATATTCTATGTATTCTTTCACAGATCTACTTCTTTGCTTCAGTCCTTGCAATTTCTTCAGTAGATCTAACTCGTAGTCCACTGGTATGAACTGCTTCTTCAATTTCTCCACCATGCGATCCCAATTGTTGATCTTTCCTTTTCCTCTTTGATTTCTCTCCAACTAGACCTCTTTCCACCAAATATTTAGCATGGCCCTTCAACTTCGTTTTTGCAAACTTAACCCGATCTGGGTCCTCTACTTCTTCATACTCAAAATATTCTTCTAGCTCATTGATCCAGTCGATCAACTCTTCCAGGTTCAGACTTCCGAAATAACTGGGGACTTCTATTCTGGGTCTTTTTCCGATCTTTGAAATGGCCCTAATCAGCCGCATTTGATCTCGATCAATAGCTTCTTTTTCCTCTTCTACATCTGTATCTTCCACCTCTTCTTCATCCTCACTTTCTCCTCTCCTTCTCGGGTCTAACCCTCTTCTCATTTGTTCCTGCAATGCATCAATTTGTCTCTGGAGGGCTCTGAAACCCTCGACAACCAATGGATCTCTTCCACCAGCATTTCTGCCACCTCTAGCACCACCACGCCTACCAGGAATCACTCTTGGAGGCATCTTGAATATTTTGAACCCACAACCACGGTCTTGGTGTGAACTGCCTCACGATCGGTGATCTGTCCACACGCTCAAGAAAACCCGCTCTAATACCACCTAACGAGGGAGCAAACTCGAGACACAAAAATGCACTCACAAAATAGAGAATAATATTTTCTATTAAAATATGAAACTCTTACATGTAGAGGATCACAAATCCTCGAGCTCTGTGATACATACAAAATTACAAAAGTTCAGAAAATTACAGAATTGCAGAAAATCCCCCTTTTCGCAATATGCAAATTCTTTCCCCAAAAAGTTACCCAAAAATTCGAAAGTAGCCCATAAATAGCCCCTTTTCCATTTGGAACCAAAAACAACATTCAAGATATGAGTTTTGGCGGTTTGGCGCCAAAATTACAATTTGAAATTCAAGTTTAAATTCACAGTAAAAAATTAGCACATTTCTAAAATATGCACCAACTTCCGGCAGCCATAAATTTTAATCCGACCGTTGGATCTTCAATGATAATACCTTTTCGGAAAGCTCTCGAAAAGACAATTTTCCACAAAGTAGGCCTTCAACAAACTACTTTGGCGTTTCCGCAAATTTTCAGGCCCATCCGGGATCGTTTAGTGCCTCAAACTGAGCTCAGAAGGTTTTTTAGGGCAAAAAGCAGAAATTGGAACTTGAATAACTTTCAAATCGTGAATGATCTTGACCTGATTCTTTCACCAGACTGTGCATTTTTCCATCCTGAGCCTTCCCATAAATTTCTGTCTTCCCACAACTTCAAATTCAAACCTGCTAAAAATAGCAGTTGAGTAGAAAAAGCAGAAAAACAGTTTTGAAAGTTGGAAACTCTTATTCGACGAAAAGGGTATCTAGAAATGCAAAAAAATCTACAAAAAGAAAACAACAGGAACAAAAATGGAAATAATCTTTTGGGTGATGCAAGATTGCCCTTACACCACTGGATGCTCCTGCATCAGGAAGATTGAATTCTTGGCAAGCTTTAGCATCCCTTGATTGTCATAGAACAAGGGTGAAGGGCGTACTTGAGACATTTTCATGTCAAGAAGCATCCTTTGAAGCCATATTGCCTCACATGTGACCTTAACTATTCCTCGATACTCTTCTTCTATCGAGGAAAGAGGGACTTCCTGCTACTTCTTGCTTGTTCATGTGATTGCACCTGTACCAAGACAAAAAATGTACCTAGAAGTGGACTTCGTATCATCAACTAAACTTGCCCAATATGAATCTATAAAACCACCCAACCTAGGATCTTTGCATCTACTATACAAAATTCCAAAGTTAGGTAGCCATTTCACATATCTTAACACTCACTTCACTGCAACCCAATGTTCTGCCTTAGGGGCAGTCATGAAATGAGAAATGTAGCTCACAACAAAACTGAGATCAGGCCTAGTGGTAGTAAGATAGATGAGGCTTCCCACTAGTTTCCTAAATGCAGAATCATTCACCACTGGTGAGTTTGATTTTGCTGAAAGTTTTGGCCCCTTCTCCATAGGAGTGGATGAGATCTTGCAATCTTCCGTCCTAAATTTCTCCAACAAAATCTTGGCATACTTTGATTGAGAAATGAAGATACTACCACTTGTTTTCCAAACTTCTACACC
The DNA here is from genome assembly GCA_007258455.2 of Sequoia sempervirens. Lineage (NCBI taxonomy): Eukaryota > Viridiplantae > Streptophyta > Pinopsida > Cupressales > Cupressaceae > Sequoia > Sequoia sempervirens. The sequence continues at coordinate 905,195,420 of VDFB02281492.1, forward strand.
TAGACAATAGTGTAGGAGACCCAAGTTCGTCATCTCAAATGCTTGACAAAAATTCAACTTGATTTGTTCAATCAAATGTAACCTACTACTAGTAATGATGATATCATCCATATAGATGACAAGAAGGATGATATAATTTCTAGTGTTCTTGATGTTTAAATTTGCATATGAGGGGCTCCTTTGAAACCCTTGTGCAACCAAATACTTGTCAAACTTCAGGTACCATTCCCTAGGTGTCTACTTTAGGCCATAAAAAGCCTTTAACAATTTGCATACATTATTTTTCTGCAACCTTAAAACCGGGAGGTAGCGTCATGTATACCTCTTCCTCCAAATCTCTATTGAGGAAGGCACTCTTCACATCCATCTATGAACCTTCTAGCCAAATTGTATTGCCATGGCTAGCACAAGTTAGATGGTTCTCATCTTTGCTATAGGAGAAAATGTTTCCTCATAGTCAATACCTTCTCTCTGCAAGAACCCCTTAGCCACCAATTGAGCCTTGTATTTATCCAGTGTTCGATCAGCCTTGTATTTCACCTTGTATACCTATTTGTAGTCAATGGGTTTCTTCCCTAGTGGAAGATCTCACAAAACCCAGATGTTGTTCTTCAAAAAACTATGATGCTCAAAATCTATAGCCTTTTCCCATTAAGGTTTACCCTTGGCCTTTGAATACTACTGGGGCTCATAAACACTTTGAATGTTGGCCATAAGAGAAAAGTTTACTGTGTTCTTTTTGCTCTTTCCTCTAGACGATCTTCCCTTAACAAGCTCATCATCATGAGCATCACCAATGAGCTTCGCCCACCACTTAGGGCAAGGAGGAGATGCATCTTCTTCCAAATCAGGATGAGCATCATCATGACTTGGGCTACCTAGAATAATACCATCTAGATGCTGATCCAAGTTATCTCGAGGAAAATTTGCTAGTACAAATTGTTTCCTAGGAAATTCCAATGTTTGAATCATCAGAGTCCCTCCCTTCAGGCAGAGCTACTAAAATATTAGCTCCCACATCCTTGGGCTTCAGAGGCTGATTGTCAAGAATATTGATGGGATAAGAGAGCAAAAAGGGCCCACCTTCCTCATTAAACACAACATCCCTACTGAATGTCAAACAATCTTGGTAGCCACATCAATCGGCTGATAGGCCTTATGATTGTCACTGTATCTTGTTAGCATAAACTTCTGGATCTTGGATTCCAACTTGGTCCACTTGCCATCTATAATCCAAACATACGTAGTCTAACCAAACACTAAGATGAGTGATTCTTGGTTTCCTCCCAAATCATGCTTCCTCTGGGGTCTTCTTGATGACCTATGTAGGAGATCGATTAAGAAGGTATACTACAGTATACATTGCCTCAACCCAAAACATCTTGGGAACATTTTTTCTCTCCAACATACAGTGGACCATTTCTGTGATGGTACAATTTCTCTGCTCAAAAACAACATTCTGGTTAGAAGGGGCATAAGGTGTGGTAAACTGACACTAAATATCATGTTTAGCACAAAAGTAGGTGAATTGGTTGGAACATAACTCATCCCATTTTTTTGACCTAATAGTTATGATTTGACATACATAATTTTTTCAACTAATGCCTTAAAATTCTTAAATTCAGTAAACACTTGTGACTTTTCCTTGAGAAAATACACCCACATTTTCCTACTAAAATCATTAACAAACAAGAGGAAATACCTGGCATTAGTGACTAATGCACTATTCATTGGTCCATAAACATCTGTGTGAACCAACTATAGAACCTTGGATGCTCTCCAAGAATTTCCATTTGAAAATAGAGAACGATGCTGCAACCTTGCTTGGAAAGCTCCATAAACACCATGTGTCTGCATCTAAATCTCAGGTAAGCCTTCTATCAAATTCTGCCAAGCCAGTTGAGAGATGTAGGAAATGTTGGGATGCCCATATCATTGATGCCAAAGAGTGCTGATAGATGAACTCCTTGCAACTGACACATACTCCAAAGGATCTCCAGTATCAAGCAACCAATATAAACCATGATCCTTGAGCCCAACTACCATAGTTTTCTTGGACTCCTTATCAAAAATTCGACACTTGTGTGAACTGAAAATGATGTCCAAATTTGGACTGTTGCATAATTTGACTCACCAAGAGCAGATTAAGCTCCATGCTAGACACATAGCATACATTGAGAAATATTAAATTTCTCTCACCAGAGGTGATCTGGACGTTGACCTTGTCGAAAACTGTAAACTCTTCGCCACCACCAAAGATGACAGAGAAATCCATATACTTCATGAACTAATCTCTCTTGTTTGTAAAATGCCAAGAGGCTCAAGAATCAATGTATTGTGCAGATGATTTGACACGATTTGCTAGTTGTGTGGCCATTAATGCATAAGAGGTAGATGTTTGGTCAGACTGCATAGATGTCATCCCTCTCATTTTCCAAAAGAACAAAAAATGAGGTAAAGTCTGTGATCAGCTGACACTAAACCCTAGACAATTAGTTGGCACAACTCCCACAATTTTGTAAAAAATCATCTAAAATGAGGCTTAGAAATGCAAGATATTTTCAGAAAAAAACTTTCAAAAAAACTAGAAAAACAAAGACTTTATTTTTGATGGCAAGTAGAGCTAAGAGTGGAAATGGGCGCGCTTCCCGTTTTTTGAATTTTAAAGGCGTAGACAAGGCAGAAGATGCAGATCCTGATGGCGATGGTAGAAGAACAAATAAGTATTTTTGATGGCGAGTAGAGCTAAGAGTGGAAATGGTTGTGATTCTCATTTTTTTGAATTTTGAAGGCGTAGATGAGGGAGAAGATGCAGATCCTGATGGTGATGGTGGTGATGGTAGGTTTTAGGAGGCTATAGGTGCTGAGTGGTGGATTTTGCTGGAGTTTCCCACGCTTGAGGATGATGGTTTTGAAGCAGAAGTCGAAGACATTGATTGCCGTTGGTTGGGGATCTGGTGGCGCTAGACTTCTTTGGTGGTCTCTTGGAATGCTTCTTCTTGGATTTGGCCATGTCTTGTGGGGGTCTTTGCTACCTCTAGTGGTTGCTTTGTGGTGGTAGCTTGGCTTCTCACCTTGGTGTTTGTTGAAGACAATATTTTTCCCTTGTTGATGGTCTAGAGATTGTGGCTGGACGTTTTTGTTTGGGTGATGTTTGGGTCTCCCAACTTGGGGTGTGTTTGCTCGAGTCTATTTTTTGAGTGCCTGAAGGTGGAGGTTTCCTCTTGAGTTCTACGTCGTGGGAAATGTTTTCTTTTGGCCTTGCAATGTTGCTTGGTTGGGGGCGGTGGATGGTTCTATGCTTGCTGTGTCTTTGCAATGGTTCTCCTTGTTTGATGGTCAGAGGCATTTATTGGTGTTTTCTATGCTTGGTGTGCCACTTTTGGTGCATTTTTCTATGAAGACTGTCCTTGGTGGTCTGCTTGCTACTTGTTTTGCTGGTGGTTGGGTCTAGTTTTGTTCTTTTGACTCCCCTGCTCTTGCCTTTGCTAGTGGTTGGGTCTGGTTTTTTTCTTTTGACTCTCCTACTCTTGCCTTTGCTGTACAATTGGGGGTTGTTCCGTTCTTTCACAATCCCCTGTGGGTGTGTGGTGTTGGTGGGTGTTTTATTTGTCTTTACTTCTATATAGCTGGGGTTGTCTATGCTACTTTTCCTTGTAGAATTCTCTTTATTATTTAGTGTTTCTTTTTTCTATATTTTATGTTTGCTAGATTCATGGTGTTGTTTGTGCCAAGTATGCCCTAGTTTGTGCTTACTTTTTGTGAGCTGCTCTATTGCTCGTGGGACTTGGAGTTGTTCTTTTTTTCTCCCATGGGTTCCAATGAATTTTTGGTGGTTCTGAGATCATTCTTTGGAGTTCCTTTGGATCTTTTTTCTTTTGTTGGAGGTGTTTCTAAATGGGTTTCTATCCTAGTCTTGGTGGTTTGTGATCTATTGTTCTTTTGGGTTACCTTACCTAATGTGAGGTTTGTGGTGGATCCTATCAGGACTATTGCTATTGCTTCTTTGTGGAGATGGTTCCCTGGTTTTGTCAAGTTGCAGGTACATGATCTTCTTCTACAAAGGTGTATTGTGGGAACTTCCTTGAAAGCTCCTTTGTTCCTTTGGTGGTTTTGGAAACCCTGCCCTATTTTGTTATGGGGGGGTTCGTGCTTCAGGAAGGATTCCTGGTTGGTGGAAGTGGTTGTTTCAGTGCTTGGGTTTGGTTGGGGGAGGGGGCTCTAGCTTGCTGGAGTGTTGGTTGCCTCTCTCTATGTTACCTGTAACTGTGGTATGGCTTGGAGTTTCCTCATTTCTTTTGTGGGATTTTTTTTCCTTGAAAGGATCCCTTTGTGGCTTGCAGTGGGTCTTCTATTTTTGGGGATACCCCTGGTTTGTTGGTTGCCCCTGGTGGTGGATGACGATTTTGTTGAGGAAAGGATTGATAGTTATACAATGTTGTGGATTGATTATGTTATTAGTCAAGAGGTTGTTTTTTTCCTTCCTATAGCTCCTTTGGTTTGGATTCCTTGGGAGGAGGTGGTTACTTGTTCTGTTGGAGCTCTTGCTTGCTACCTTTTTCTACAATCATTGTATTCAATAGAGGTGAATATTGATCCTATTGAGGTGGTGCTTGTGGTTGTAGAGATGGTGGGAAGTGCTTCTCTCCTTGATTGGTCCCTATTGAGGTGGTGTGTGCTTGCTTTGGTTTTGGTCCCCACTTCTTCCTCTCCTATAGAGGGGAGCCCCTTCCTTTTGAGGTGGTTTCAGGGTTGGTGTCTGGCTGGTTGGTGCAATTTGAAGATCATGCCTCAACAACATTTAGTGATTCTTACCTATCTTTTGGAGGAAGTCTGTTAGGCTCAATTTTGACTAAATTGAGTGGAAAGTTTGTTGTGGTCCAATTTCTGCAGGTGGTTTGTGGCCTGGTTGTCTCAGGCAGTCTTTTAGGACTTACTATGTTATGGGTTGTTTTTGGGCTCAAGGCCTTTATTGTTCTTGACTTAGGATTGTTGTTTGTACTAAGGGTTTTATCACTCCTATTTTTGGTGCCTGGAATGAGTTTTTTAGTTGGTCATAGACTTAGGACTGTTGTTGGTTCAGAGTGTATTGTCACTCCTGGTTATCTAGTGACTAGGTGCTGTTAGTTTTTACCATTTTTTTGCAATGTTTCCACTGGTGCTTTCTAGCCCCTGTGGCTCATTTTGTAAAGGGTACAACACCTTGTAAATGCTGCTTATCTTATAAAAAACAAAGAATTTTTATAAAAAGCTTCAAAAAACCCTGAAAAAGCAAAATTTTAAAAAAAAAATCTTCAAAAAACTTCTAAAAAATGCAATATTTTTAAGGAAAAATCTTGAAAAACTTCTGAAAAAGCAATATTTTTTCAATAAGTCTTCAAAAAACTCTGAAAAGCAAAAATTTTCAAAAATCTTCTAAAAAAGCAAGATTTTTTCAAAAAATAATCTTCAAAAAACTCTTCAAAACACCTTAGAAATTCATTAAAAAATCTAGAAAACAAGGCCACAAATGTTTGAAAAACAAAGCTCTAGGCCGCCCACAAAAAACCTGCAAATATTTGGCGAAACCCATAAAAAAATAGGTCGTTGCCTCAAAACATACACCTATCATTGAAAATTAGATAAGGTCTTCATAAATTTGCAAAAAAGAGAGGACGTGCAGGTGCAAGAACTTCTAAAAATCGCCAAGAAATTTTGGAAAAACCCTTAAATCTACTTTGAAAATCTTCAAAAATATGATTGAAAAAAACTTTCAATTTTTTTTCTCTTTAGAAACCCTCAAATCTTTATTTAAAAAAATTCGGAAAAAAAAACTTTTGAAAATTTCTAAAAAGTCTTCAGGTAATCAGCTACAAATTTTTATTGCTCAAAAAATTTGCCAAAAATGAGCCTATGCTCTAATACCATGAAATGGTAATTGATATTCAATATTTACAAAGGAGAGGAATACTCCTTATATAATAAAGTACAAGACGATGTTTCTAAAAAGAAACAATCATTAACTAAAGAGAAATAAAGCAAATAACTGAAAGTTACTATTTAAGCTAATTGAAGTAAACTAAGTTAACTGAAAGTAAACTATCAACTAACTAAAAGCTGAGATGACCATTAAATATTAAAACAATACATTAATAGAAATGACAAAGAAAGACAAGGAAAAGATACCACTCCACCCACGCTTCGATTCTTTAGTTTTAACTTCAAAAGGATGAACTAGCATTTGCACACATGGAAACAGGAAAAATGTTGGGTTGTGTTTCGAAGTTTGCCTTAATCAAACCCTGTTTTGGTGTTCCCAGCTCCATGGATAGCTAGATATGCAACAAGACAGAGAAATTGATAAAGAAGAGAAAGAAAAAGACACTATCAAATAGAGTGCAAAGACAACCTAGATGCTACTCTATAAGACACAATGATGCAAATTAAATAACAAGAGCAATATCACTTTTCCTCCTGCTAGCACTCAAGGCCGAGAGGAGAAGATGACACCACATTGAGAGAATGGATTTTTGTCAACCTTCAAAGATGGTGGAGTTGCAACAAGATCGTTGTAGAATCCAAGTAGAGAGCAAGAATCACCAAGAAGAGAGCAAGAGTGAGCTTGAGAGAGTGAGAGTGAAAGAATGATCAAGAAGTTGCAAGAATCAACATAAGAGTGCCTTATGATCAATACTTTTGATTCTTGTGTCTTAATGTGCCTCTAAACTCCTCTTTCATGTAAAAGCCTTGAATATACCCAATGAAGTTTGACTTTCTTTAGAAAAACTCTTTGGGAAAATGGATTAATTTTTTTTTCGTGAGTTGGAGAATGAGCTTTTAAATATACATATATGTATTGATTATTTTTTATAACTTTTGATTCACTTATCAAGTTTTTAAAAATATTTAGGATTGCTTTATGCTTCATTATTTGCACAGTAAAATAAATATATATTTTAATTATTTTGTGCAAGTTATGTGATATTAATGCTTGATGATGCAATTCTCAAGATGCATTTCACTTTGAAAAATCATAAAAAAAATCAATAAAAAATAAACTTCTAGTACTCACTCTTAATTATATTTCTACCAAGTGGTTTTAATTTTTTTTGAATGCAATAAAAAGGGGGTACACACTAAACATTATGTTATATTAAATTATCAAAAAACACATCAACACTTTTTTGTGCACACAAAATATGACCTTATTAATATATATATATTTTTAAAAATATAGTAGTTTAAAAACTATATTCAAAGTACTACAATTCTTGTTCTTATTGTATCTTCAAATTTTTAGTGTGTACATTTCCAGTTACTCATCCAACTTCAAGATTAGCTAATTTAAAAAGGGACCACTTTTTACCCTCTTTTTGTTGCCCATTTCCATGCATGTACCCTTCTAGTTACACATTTGTTGTATCTAATACTATTGTTGTTTAGTCTACACTTAATTAAATGTTTGTAAAAAGTTCACATAGTGTGTGGGATATTCAATACATTTAAGGGATTACAAAGAATGGATTAATTCTTGCAAGACAAGACCTAGTATATTAAATTATTTATGAACTATAAGATACTTTTTTTTTTTTTTAGATTGCTTAATTTTTACTCTATGCATAGGAATAAGCCTCAATATGTAGGCTTCTAACCACACATTTCACCTTTGAAATGAAGATTTATATGAAGTATAATTTATCTTGTTTATTCATTCACGTTATACATAATGGTCCATGAGACTACACCATGAAGATCCTATCACTAGCTTGCTAATATCTAACACAATATGGATTAGTGACAAACCAAATTAGAAATTATCTCTATGTCTTAAAGGCCTATTCAAATTGCTAGTTAGTTTAAGAAGAATTGATTAAGATTGATCTAAATATTTATCATATATTTATGTGAAGAATCTTGAGACAAACTTAGCATAATATATGTGGGATATTAAAGGAACCCCATCCTATGCCTTGCAGAGGTCAAAGTGTAGGAGAGATGAGTCTTCTCTTGTTGTTGGCTCTATTCATTCAATCATTTTGATCATGAAAGTTTTCCATTATAATCCCAGATACCTAACACATCCCTAGAGGTAATTACTAAATTCTTTTACGAGCTTCTTAGAACTAACCGAGAATACTAAATAGTTAATTGAAATCACCAACACACTATAAACATTGAGTACTTTAGAAAAAGATTGTAACACTTGAGGTTTAATCCAAGGATGCTTTATCCTTGTGCAATCTAGTCAACCTACTATAGATTCATCGTCTGCTAATGTACATCACATGCTTATACCTTTGGTACCTATATCTAAAACAAGGATTATGCTAAAAAAGAATTATAGAGCATGTTATGTAGAGGGAATGTTTACAACTTCCTTCATAATGAATCAAACACCTTTGTTGATGATATAATATTGAATACACAACAAGTAAACCATATAAAGCCTATGATGTCAAATGTTGATATTTGTGTTGATGTGATGCTAGTGCTAGAGTGTATATTCTTTTTGAGAATACATTTCAATGAGATATTCTAGTTCTATCAAATGAGTAATAATAACCTAGGATGGATTGTAAATACAATATGCTATATGCTCAACTCAAGGTGTTTGGTGCACAAACAATCATGATCAAATTTTGAAAAATATGATTCAAGGAAATAGATTTGAATGCTGAAATTGAGTTAGGTCACAATGTGACTATCCAAAAGATGGAACCTCACATCTACCTAATAAAAAAATTGAAATACCAAGAAATCAAATCAATCCTTTTTATAAAATTATCTAACATTTGCTTAACACCAATAGTGATATGGATAAATTGGCTTCAAGCAAATTCACGGCCAACAAATTCACCTCCAACAATTCCTCATCATGACAAATTCATCTCGTGAAAAATTCACCGGCAGCAATATGATATGAATTGCTGGTGGTGAATTTTCCACGAGATAAATTTGTCATAACTATAAATTACTGACAATGAATTGTTGACGGTGAATTTGTTGATGATAAATTGTTGGTGGCAAATTATCTATAACTAAGAGACTTTATAGAATAAAATAATTACACCTATCACTTGCAAGTCCCCCAAGCTTCCCTAGAGAATAGATTCAAAAGTAACGTGCCAAGCGTACTTGTCTAGGCCTTGTACACAGTTATACGTTATGGCATTGGGTTTCTTGGATTACAAGATTTTAAAAAATTAGGTCATCCAATATGATGGGAAATGACTTTTTCAGTCTAGCAAATCATGATCGTTGTGTAACGGTTTGAAGGATTCAACGAATCTAGAAATCAATTCATTTAGATGCTAGGACATGACTTGGTAAATCATGATTGCAGTACTACTAAATTTACCGAGAGAGCATAGCAATGGAATATCTGATAAGAAATTTCAGTTAAATACAACTTGTTTGTGCTGCCAAAACTGTACTTGGTCAATGATGGACAAGTTTTGCTTCAAAACAAAAACAAAAACTGTAGAAACCCATCTGAGGAAAGGAAGGAAAGATTCGGTGGAAGTTGGTGAACAAACCAACTTTAAGAGAATCTTCAGGCTTTTCTTATTCAAGCTGGCAATGTTACCTTTTCTGGGTAAGCTTATTTTCTGTAAACTGAGAGAGAGAAGGAAGTACAGTTATACTGTGTACAGAAAGCTTGTTGTGATGTCAAATGGTTGAACAAGAAAACTATGGTTAATAAATATTTGTTTTACAGAAGTTGTAAGGAAAGCTCATAAGTTTACGTCACCACGAACTCAGTTGTTATAGACATTATATTTCTTATCTTATTCAAAAAGTCATGATTCTGGATCAATCATGGTGTTCCCTAGTTTTTTCAATTTGTAGAGCAAAAGGCGGCTGATTCTCATGGTGAATAACTATTGCACTTAACTAATTCCATGGTAAGTTTTGTAGTTGATAAGGACTGCAAGTGATAATACAGAGGAAGACTAAGTGTGGAGTTGTACTGTGATAAGCGTAATCTCATTTAATTTAATATTAATTGACCATGGGCATCTGCTGGCATGTTTCTAGGCTTTTTTAGTCCCTATTTAGGTACGGACACTAGAGTCTTCACCTTTACTATATTTTTTTATTAATTTGTTTGGAATATTGTACGAGAAAAAACTAATCTATTATTCTAATGTTATTATAGTATTTTTGTTTTTTTATAGATCCATTCAAATTTTGATAGGTTCATGTATAGTTTTCATTAATAAAAATAGAGAAAAATAATGTCCAATGAAATCATAAGTGATATGTTAGTACATACTATTTGTCCAACTTTAATACATACTACTTGTCCAACTTCAACCAGTATCATATACAAACATTCAATTATAAGATATGAACATCCATCAAAACATAAAAGATAGATGAATTTTGTCAAATGTTTTAATTGCCAATGCACTAGTGATAAACACCATCTCCACTTGTTGCACTAGATCTGTATGGTCTGATTTTTCCGGATTTTAGCCATTAGAGAGAGGTCCTAAGTTAAAATAGTGTTGCAGCATGTATTCTGGAGATTTTCTTCAAAATGTCCATAATGGGGGAGAAAATATGGAATGATGATCATTTTTCTCCAATGTTTATTATGGGGGAGTATGTAGGATAATAAACATTGTGAACATAATTAGTTATTTGTTATGTAGTCAGTTGGAATATAGTTATAAATTTCAGTTATGATATCAAGTCTCTATATACAACATGTAATGCAAAAGAATTGAATTGAATAGAATGATTTTCAGATCGGTATATCTTCCATTGTGATATTTTCTGTTTGTTTGCAATCTTTAAATCCATCAATGGGGTATGTCTTCACCTCACAATGTTACTACCAATGAGCATTTTGGTATGAATAAAATTTCCTTACAATTTGAGGTTTTAAAATTTCAACCAATCCATCTCGCTTACATAGATGCATTGTTTAAATAGAAAGTATTATTATACTTTACCAATCACTCAAAGATCATTTATAGAGTTGTATTTGGGTTTTTGTTTGGAAGGTATGAATAATATTTTTTGTTTTATTTATTTTTCAATGTAAATTTGTTTTAGATGTGTAATCTTTTTATTTTGGTGAAGGTGTTATATAAATTTAAATTGTGACATCAAGAAAGTTTATTTAATAGATATAGAGGTGCAAGTTTCTAATTGGTAGAGAAGACAATCTAACCTTTGTCATGTAATTAAATATTTATTTATAGAGTTCTATACAAAAAACATTCATTTTCTAATGGAACTCATGACATTAGTATTTCAGTTATTCATTTCAATCATCTACTTTACTTATCAAATATAATACAAAAAAATGAATTACTTCAAATTTATGGTTGGAATCAAGACCTTATATGGTTGTAATATGATAGAATGCATAAGAAAACAAGTATCCGTCTAATGTAGATCTCTCATTAGAATTTGTGGTCACAAACATGAATATCAATAGTGTGGGTGCCTCTTTTATTTTGCTTGTCTTTAACAATGAGAAGGGTTTCACCCCCAAACACTAAATTGCGAAAGGTCTACTAACAAGGATAAAAGAAAGGGTGATTGCATAGGAGATAAAGGTAGCCATCATTTGCATTAAGTTATTTAGTCGATGCATATATGAAGTTTCATAATTATAAGTAATTTTTTAATTTTTTCTTATAAAAATATTTTTATTTCATCAATATTTAGGGATCTTACATTTTACAATCTATTTCTTAAGAAAGTAGATATTAAAAAATATCCAGTTAGAAAAAATATTATTGATTTGTTAGTTAAAAAATCATATTTGTCAATTTCAAGTATTCCAGATTCAAGAGTGTTTTCTTGATAATAAGCTAGCCCATGTCTCTAGCTACACATAGAAATTTAGATTCAATGAAAATCCTAAAAAGAGAAAAAAAAGGGTTTATTATTCCACAATGGATTGATGATAAGCTAGTTGGTGAAGATTTTCTCAACCTCTACTATAGACACTCCTAAGGTGAGATTCTATTTACTATAATAATTCTCCCTCCGTAGGAGGAGAAGGTGGAACTTGTGAAAGAATAACTTACTAACATTCCAAATTTATTTTGTTCATGTCTAGAGTTAAAGAGACTCTCTTTCTATGACAATAGCTAGAATGATTTAGTTTTAAATATTTAATGATTTTCTTTTTGTGGGTTTAATTTTTACTATCAAAATCAAATTTTCTTTATTCTTAAGTTACAAGGAGTAGTGTTGAAAAGAGTGGATCTAGAGTCAATGTAGTTTATCTTTTGGTTTAATGATTTTATATCTAAGAAAAAAATATATTTGAATATAAATTTGTGTCATTTTATGACACTTTATTTTATGAGTTATCTATTTTTACAATTTACATGATTGAAAATGTTGATGTTGGTTAATATGTAAGTTCTTGAAGCCAATTAAATTTATGAGTCATGATAGTTTAATATTATTGGTTTCTTTCTATCTACAAAACGGGTTAATTTTAGGCTTTTGGTTCAATGAGGTAGTTGAAAGTGGTGGGTTGAATAATAAGGGATTTAAAATGGTTATTTTTAGGAATGGGCATGAATTTGTTACATGGTTTCAATTTGAGTTTTGTGTCATGAAATTTGGCTTGGTTTTTGTTTGATCAATAAGTATGCTTTGAATTCTTGTCATTCAAGTTATTATATGGTATTTCAAATTGAATATGGATTTAGGATATGGTTTTGTGCTTTAAAATCTAGGTTGATTTAGTTTTGATTTAATTTTACATTTTTGATTCAAAATAGTAGAATGGAATCTTCACATAATGGTTTTAAAATGTTGTTTTTCCAAGTGAATATGGATTTGAAATGTGTTGTGTAATTATTATTTTAATATTTCAAATTATTAATTATTCATTAATGTTGTTGCATATTTTTCACTTAGAAGGATGTAGAATATGATATCAGGGTCTTATAGGATTTGAAGCCTACTTTTAAATTTTATTATAGACAATATTTATCTCAAATGAGAATTATTGATTTGGAATGTTAGTGTTTGATGTAGGAGCACCCAATGGTGTAGGGAAATCTTGCATCACCCATTTTTTTTTTTCTTTATTTTCTTTAGTTGTTTTGAGTCCCATGATGGCACTTAAGGGTTTTAAGACTATTCGGCATGAAAAATAGCAAAAAAAGGCATTTACTATTTTTAGTAAGTTGGCCTGAACGGGCTTTGTATGGACGTGAAAATTTACCCCAAGGAGCAGAGCTGAAAAAATTTTCCGGTCGTGAAAGAATCACCTCAATACCTTGCACGGTTTGGGAGAAATTAAAGTTTATGTCCCGAGAAATTTCTCCAATGCAGCTTCAAATTCATATATAAAACTTTAGAGGCCTCAAAATAGCTCAAAAAGTGGTCGAACCAACCTATAGTGGGCTCATGTGTTGTAGAGCTCATCGAGAGATTTCCAACGATATGCAATAATAGCAAATTGGACACCTAGATCAAAAGCTATAGCCCCACAAAATTGGTCCTCAAAAAAGTGAATTTCATAAAAAAAATTTCGTAGGCCAGAAATCAAACAGTGGGACATTTGGTGCTAGAACAAAAAGGGGAAATTTGACAGTTATTATGGAAAATAAAAAGGGTTAATGTGTGGGAAAATAGGTGGAGAATTGGGCTAACCTCCATAACAGTAGTGCCTTTAGTAACTTTCATTTTGATTAGGTTGCCTCAAAGACACGTACAACTATGTCCTAAAGCGGAAACATACACAGTTTATTTCCCACATTAATCCTTCTGAGAGAATCGCATGTAAATTCAACAACAAGCAAAGACAGATTCTAGAAACAGAATCAACACAGATGAAAGATAAGACAAAAATCATAACACAAAGATTTACGTGGGGAAAATATTCTCGGATAAAAAACCCCACACTCCAAAGATCGAGCCATTGTATTATTGAGCAACATAACAGTTACAATACAAATTCAGGCTCATAGCCTCTTTAGAGATTCATCTTGTTCATTCTGGAAACAACTGGTAGTAGCTGGTCAACACATCAGACCATACAACCTTCACACTGTTACAATACCCTCACATAGTATACAGTGCAGATCAACAGGAGAGATCAAACCTGATACATGACTAGAAGAGATTCCAACAGAACCCTGTTTCTGTCTTCTTCTCCTTCAGCCTCATGGCCTCAACCTTTCAGCCAGCCACTTGGCTCTCTCTCTTCTTCTCTTCAGCGCTTTCTGACTTAAATGCACAGAACGTCCAGTGCATACATATATGCATTCGTTCTCAACAGGCTCAATGAAACAGTTCATTTCCAACTGTCAGATCACAATTGTCGATCATCCAGCTCAACATCATTATCATCGAAGATGTTTACACTTCCTTGGTTCAACAAACGGTTCACATTCTGCCTTCTCTGATAGGTCTAAATTGCACCACGTAGGATGATCTTCCAATGGTCAAAGGCATTCAACCTTTGTTGGCATATCGGTGAGACACTAACAGTGTCTCCCCGATGGCACAAAGTCTTCATATCGATATCGGCGAGAGTTTCCTCATCGGCAAGACTCATACCGAATTCCACAAGTCATATCGATCTCAACTTTTCCATCAACAAGAATTTTTTGTTCGCCAAGAGGTTTCGCCGAGTCTCCTCAAGTTTCATCGAAGCACCAGACAGTCGGCAAGACATTCGTCTTTCGCCAAGACTTCACTCTGAGCAAACATGTCTTACCGAGTCGGCAAGACTTTTGACCTTTGCCAAGACCTTTCACCGAGCGCTCATGTCTTACTGAGTCGGCAAGACATTTGACCTTCGCCAAGACCTTACACTGGTCGAACATGTCATACTGAAGCACCCAAGAGTCGGCGAGACTTATCGCTTTCACCAAGACATCTCAACGAACACAACATGTAATCCCGAAGACTATCAGTGAGACTCTCCAAGTCGCCAAGACTTCACACCGAAGTCTTTTGTCACCGCAAAGGCACAAACTCCCATCGGTGAGACCTTTCTTCATCGCTGAGACTTCTCCCTAAGACCCTTGTGTTATCCCGATAGCCATATGATATCGGTGAGACTTTCACCAGTCGCTGGGACTTCTTACCAAAACAAGCCTTTCGGCCAAGGGTCTCCCCAACATCGCTTGTCACTCAGAGTCTTACCGAACCCTTCATTACCTATTGTGAGACATCACCCTGTCGCCAAGATTTCATCCCGAAACACATGAGTTTCTCCAATGACTCTAGAAGATAACTATTGGTGAGACATTCATATCGGTAAGACCTTATACCGAAACATAACCCTTTCAGCCAAGTCTCCCCGATATCCGATAGACACCAATTGTCGACCAAACATCTCCTAGTCGCCAAGACTACCTGCCGATAGGAGCAAGTCATACCGATTATCACATTGGCCAGACAGACCAAAGGTCACACTGGTATTGGAAAGACTTCCTATCATCGCCGAGACATCATTCTGATAGTCCAAGTTATGCCGAAGGTTTCAGATGCCGATCACCAAGACATTTAGGAGGTCATAGCGATAGTTCAGGAAACTAGCAAATCGTCTAGACAACATGAATGTCACAATGACCATGTTTTCTCAGAAGTTTCAGCCTATGAGATTGAGGCATCAATCCCAACAGTTAAGTGGGGGTTATAAAAGGTGGCCCTGATGTGCAGATTGTGGCTCTGAATAGTAGATTTTCTTTTCTAAGTTTATTTTGTTGTAATGAATCAAGCCCATGAGGCTGTAGCATGTAAGTTTTGAATTTGTAATTTCATTATCTAAAAATAATTGAAAATGGGTTATTTTTCTGTCTTGCCTTTTATGTGTTGGTGTCTATTGTTGTGATTTTTGTGGTTTCAGGCAGCTTGGTCCTCATCAAGTGGTATTAGAGCAGGAGTTCCTGAGCCTGTAATAGAGCGTTGAACGTGAGGTAGTTGCAGCAGGACCTGTGAGTGTGGGTTGAGTTCAAGATGCCTCCAAGACTTTCCCAGTATGGCAGAGGTAGAGGCTGAGGTGGTGGAGGAAGAGATCCACCTAGAAATGAAATCAGAGCCCTTAGAAGGAAATTAGAAACCTTGCAACAAGAGGTTCGAAGAAGAGATGTTCAACGAGACATAGATGATAGTGAAGATGAAACGAAAGAGGAAATGGAAGAGTAAGAGTAGGATCTAATGGATCCTGGAGAAAGAAGATTGCTACGAGCGATCTCAAGCATTGGGAATAGACCTAAAATGGAGGTTTCAACTTTTAGTCAAAATTTGAAACCTGAAGAATTGATTGATTGGATCAATGACATGGAGGAATTTTTTGAGTTTGAGGAGATTGAAGATCCTCACAGAGAGGTTTAAAAGAAAAAATTAAAAGTTCATGCCAGTATATTGTGGAAAGAGGTCCAGTTACAAAGAGGAAGACAAGGGAAAGATAAAATTTTCAGATGGGATATAATGGTGTCAAAATTGAAGAAACAATTTATTCTAGTCGATTACAAATTAGAGCTCCTCAAGAAGATGTAGAGCCTGAGGCAAGGTACAAGGACAATGAAACAATACATAGAGGAATTTCACAAGGTCCTGATTTAGATAGGACATTCTGAGGAAAATAAGGAGAAAGTTGCTTGTTATATTAATGGGTTGAAGCTGAGCATATAGGAAGAATTGACACTGGTAAGAATGACCACCATTGAGGATGCTTATCAGTTTTCTCTAAAGGTTGAAGAACGGTTGAACAAGAGGTTTGAGAACAAACAACAAGGTGGAGGCCGTGGAGGAAAGACTGGTGGGCAGTCATATGGAGGTTGAAATGAAGATCAAAAGAAGGGTGAAGGTGCCAGTAGTAGCCAAAACCAAAAAGGAGATAACACCTACCATCCTCGTAATCAGAACAATGGAGACCAAAGAGGAAGAGGAAGATTTGGATGAGGACCAAGAAGAGGAGGCTTTCATGGAACCTGTTTCTAGTGCAGAGAAGGACATAAAGCTTATGAGTGCCCTAAAAATAAAGGAAAGACAAATCAAAGACCTAAGGGTAATGCATGAGTTGCACATGTAGATGAAGATGCTGAGTCCTCCCATTCCAAGGAGGAAAAAATAAGAGAGGTTCTTGTTACTAGAAGAGCCTTGCTGAATGAGAAGGAACCAAATCAAAGGAAGAATTTGTTTCACACCAAATGTAAGTGTGAAGGTAAAGTTTGCAATGCTATTACTAATGGAGGTAGTACTGATAACCTTGTTTCAAAAGAAATGGTTAGTAAGTTGTGGTTGGAGAGAATAAGGCATCCAAACCCATAACAAATTGCTTGGTTGTAGGACCATAAAGCCTTGGTAAATGAACAATGTTTGGTAAAGTTCAAGATTGGAAATTACCATGATGAGGTATTGTGTGATATTATGCCTATGGATGTTTGTCATTTAATGATAGGTAGACCATGGCAGTTTGATCGACAAGTAGTACATGATGGACATGCCAAAACCTATTCTTTGACAAAGGATGGGGTTCGTCACAAGTTGAAGACCTTGAAAGAGGCAAAGAAAAAGGTATGTAGTAATGCAAGAATTTGTTTGGTTGATGGAAGAAAGTTCCTAGAAGGTATGAGGCATGAACATATGTGTTTTGCATTGATCTCTAGAATTGATAAAGAAGATACTACTGAGGTACTTGTAGAGGTTTCATATTTGTTGAATGAATTTCAAGCTATTATTTTTGATAACGTACCTAAAGGTTTACCTCTAGTGAGAAAGATTAGTAATTAGATGGACTTGATTCCTAGAGCTAGTTTTCCAAATAAGGAAACTCATCATATGAATCCAGCAAAGAGTGAAGAGTTGAATAGACAAGTGCATGAGTTGTTGCGAAAGGGTTTGATCAGAGAGAGTTTGAGTCCATGTGCAATACCTACAATACTAGCACCAAAGAAGGATAGGGAATGGCAGATGTGTACATATTCTAGAGCCATCAACAAGATCACCATCAAGTATAGATTTCCCTGGCTGAGAATGGATGACATTATGGATTGTTTGAGTGGAGCTAAGTACTTCACAAAGATAGATTTGAAGAGCAGATATCACTAGATCTAGATTAGAGAAGGAGATGAATGGAAGACAACCTTTAAAACCAAGGAGGGCTTCTACGAATGGTTAGTCATGCCTTTTGGGCTAACCAATGCACCAAGCACATTTATGCGGCTTATGAATGAGGTATTGAAAGAGTTTTTAGGAAAATTTGTAATTGTTTATTTGGATGATATTTTGATCTTTAGGAAGACATTGGAGGAGCACTTGATGCATATCCGAAAAGTTTTTGAGAAGCTAAGGGAGGAGAAGTTGTTGATTAATTTAAAGAAATGTAGTTTTGTGAGGAGAGAGTTGGTGTATCTAGGGTTTTTTGTCTCAATAGAGGGTCTTAAAATGGATCTAGAGAAGGTGAAAGCTATCATTGAATGGCCTACCCCAAGGAATGTTACAGAGGTAAGATCATTTAATGGTCTAGCAAGTTTTTATAGAAAGTTTATGAAGAATTTTAGTAGTATTTGTGCACCTCTAATTGAAGCAATGAGAGGGGATAGAAAAGAGTTTAAGTGGACTACATGAGCAGCCAAAAGTTTTGATATGTTGAAGAAGAAAGTTACAAAGCAACCTGCTTTGGCATTTCCAGATTTTAATAAGGTCTTTCAGGTAGATTGTGATGCTAGTGGCACTACCATAGGAGATGTTTTGAGTCAAGAAGATAAGCTTATTGCCTATTTTAGTGAGAATTCAAATGATGCTAAGAAGAAATATTTTGTCTATGATCAAGAGTTTTATGCTATAGTTCAGGCTTTGAAGAAATGGAGACACTATTTTTTGCCAAAATAATTTTTTTTATATACTGATCACTAGGCTTTACAATATCTCAATAGTCAAGGAAAATTGAATCAAAGGCACTTAAAATGGGATGAGTTTTTGTAAAGTTACACCTTTGTTTGAATTAGAGGAATGGAAGGTCAAACAAAATTGCAGATGCCTTTAGTAGAAGGAAAAATTTGTTGATAGAAATGAATATAGAGGTTGTTGGGTTCAATGAACTCAAGAGTTTGTATCCAGAAGATCCAAACTTTGTAGAAGCTTGGAAGGCTTGTTTGGAGCCTGTTACATTGGATAGGATGAGATGGTTGGATTTCTTAATCCAAGATGGGATGTTGTTTAGAGGAAGCCAATTGTGCATTCCAAGGAGTTCTATGAGAGAGAATCTAATCAAGGAGAAGCATAGTGGAGGATTGGCTGGACATTTTGGTCGAGATGAGACCATTGCTCTAGTCAATGAGAATTATTATTGGCCACAGTTACAACAAGATGTGAAGAAGTTTGTACAAAGTTGTAGAGTATGTCAGATGGTGAAAGGAACAAGTCAGAATACTGGATTGTATCAACCATTACCTATACCTGAGAGGCCATGGGAGGATATTTGCATGGATTTTGTTCTTGAATTGCCAAGGACACAAAGAGGGCATGATTCCATATTTGTGGTGGTGGATAGATTTTCAAAGATGGCACATTTCATTTCT
Source organism: Sequoia sempervirens (assembly GCA_007258455.2). Lineage (NCBI taxonomy): Eukaryota > Viridiplantae > Streptophyta > Pinopsida > Cupressales > Cupressaceae > Sequoia > Sequoia sempervirens. The sequence continues at coordinate 905,214,922 of VDFB02281492.1, forward strand.
TTTGATAAGACTAGTGATGTTGTTCATGTTGCAGAGTTGTTTTTTAGAGAGGTCTTGAGACTACATGGCCTACCAAAGAGTATAGTTTCAGACAGAGATACTAAATTTGTTGGTTATTTCCAGAGGAAATTATGGATAAAGTTGAAGACAAATTTTGAAGTTTAGTTTTGCACACCATCCACGGACAGATGGACAAACAGAGGTGGTGAATAGGAGTTTGGGTAACTTTCTTATATGCTTAGTAGGAGATAAGCCTAAGGGATGGGATTTGATTATACCACAAGAAGAATTTGCTTATAATAATTCTGTCAACTAGAGCACTTGTAAATCACCATTCCAGATTGTGTATGGGAGTAGTCTAAGAACTTCTTCTAAACTAAGAAAGATGGATATTGGAGAGAAGAGTAGTGCTAAGGTTGAAGATTTTGCTAAGCACCTGAAGAATTTGCATGAAGAGGTGAAGAAACATATGAATAAGATGAACTCACAATATAAGGCTCAAACAGATTAGAAAAGGAGGTATAAGGAGTTCTAGGTAGGAGATGAAGTCATGGTTCATTTGCGAAAGGAAAGGTTTCTAGTTGGTACATGCAACAAGTTAAAGATGAAGAAGTTTGGACCATGTAAGATCCTGAAGAAGTATGATTTAGGAAATACTTATGAGGTAGAGTTTCCTAGTGGAATAAATATTTCTCCTATGTTCAACATTGCTGAAATGATAGAGTATCATGAAGGTGATATAGAGGAGGGGCCAATAAAAGAACAATAGAAAATTCCAGCACCTACTTTAGAGAAGGAAGAGATAGAAGACATCTTGAATAGCCATGTGGGTAGAAGCACAAGAAACATACAATATGCAGAGTACTTGGTGAAATGGAGAAGAAGGCCTGTTGAAGATTCATCATGGTTATCTGAGGTTGAGGTTAACTATCTTGGTTTCCCTCTAACTCCTAAGAAGTGACAGGGTCACTTTTCAAATTACCTTGGGTGTTTGATGTAGGAGCATCCAGCTATGTAGGGCAATCTTGCATCACCCAAAAAAAATGTTTTCTTTATTTTCTTTAGTTGTTTTGAGTCTCATGATGGCACTTAAGGGCTACAAGACTGTCAGGCATCAAAAATAGCAAAAAATGGGCACTTACTATTTTTATTAAGTCAGCCTAAACGTGCTTGTATGGATGTGAAAATTTACCCCAAGGAGCAGAGCTGAAAAAATTTTCGGTCACGAAAGAATCACCTCAATACCCTGCACGGTTTGGGAGAAATTAAAGTTTTCGTCCTGAGAAATTTCTCCAATGTAGCTTCAAATTTAGATATAAAACTTTAGAGGCCCCGAAATAGCTCAAAAAGGTGGCTGAACTGACCTACGGTGGGCTCAAGTGTTGTAGAGCTTGTTGAGAGCTTTCCAATGATATGCAATAATAGAAAATCAGACACTTGGATCAAAAGTTATGGCCTTACGAAGTTGGTCCTCGAAAAAGTGAATTTCATAAAAATTTCTTCTTAGGACAAAAATCAAACGGTGGGACATTTGGTGCCAAAACAAAAAGGGGAGATTTGAACTTTCTAGAACATTCTAGCATGGTTATTGCAAAATATAAAAAGGGTTAAGTGGGGGTTGTAGAAGGTGGCCCTAATAGTGCAGATTGTTGCTCCGAACAATAGATTTTCATTTATGAGTTTATTTTGTAGTAATGAATCAAGCCCATGAGGCTCTAGCATGTAAGTTTTGAATCTGCAATTTCATTATCTGAAAATAATTGAAAGTGGGTTATTTTTCTATCTCGCATTTTCTGTGTTGGTGTCTATTGTTGTGATTTGTGTGGTTTCAGGCGGCTTTTCCCTCATTAGTGTTAGTGTTAGTGTTATGTTTATTTTATTTTTATATTTGGTTTAGTTTTTAATTATAATTTTGATTTAGGAGGCATGTACATCCATAACAACATAATGGAAGGGGTATTATGGTCAAATGTTGTAGTTGCAAGTACCTTGTTAAAAATGTATGCACAATGTAGAATTATAGAAAAGGTACATGAACTTTGTAAAAAAATTCTTCAGATAAATGTGGCCTCATGGAATGTCATGATTGTAGTATATGTTCAATGTAAGTTTATTGAAAAGGTCTTGTAATATTTTAAGCAAACACAACTAAAAATTGTAAATCTAGACTATTCAACCTTTGGTAGCATCTTCCCTACCTTTACTTAATTGAAGGTGGTTATTTATAAGATGTAGTTCCAAGTGTCACTTTCAAACACCATATATTCAAAAGAACTTATGCAAAAAAATAATAAAGAAGAATTTATGAACAAATTTTGTCTTGAATAATTTTAAGTTATAATTAATTTTATTTATAGATTATATTATCTATGAGATTTGAATCTTGTTGTAGTTTATATTATGAATTTGACTAAAATGGCTCAAATTTCTAAATGTGTGAGGTGAAAATTCATTTTTAGAGCTTGGATTGTAATTTTATGATGCCAAACCATGACTTGTTTTATAAATTTTCTTTTCTTTCAAACTATTGCATATGCATTTTCCATTCTCTCTAAATGCTAGGTTAATATTTTTATTTCCATGAGATAAAAATGGTTGTGGTGAGATATTTTAGCTCTTAGGGATAAGTTAATTTAATTAACTTAAAATTTTGTTTGGCCCTTTTTTTTGTGTATTATAGAAATGTAGAGACATACTTGAATCTTTTGGTGTGAATGGGGTGTTTTACCTAACTGGTTCATCACATAGGTCTTGTTCACACTAGCTACTTAAGTTTAAATAGGGTACAAATAAAATGATTATCACTTTATGTCTCAAGTCATAAGATTAAGACACATATCATAATATTATACAATCCTATGTCTCACTTTGGCCTATATAACCAAGGGGTTCCCTTTATATTCTCATCATTAATGACACCACTCTCATTGTTATCGTTTGCATCCTTTGATAGAATAGTATTATTCTCTCATATTTGATCTCTCTTGTACTTTCATTTAAGCTTGTAGATCTTTGGTGGCTACGCCTTTAGCCAAATCTTCCATAGTATAGAGCATTCTATACCAACTCTTACAAAGTCCTTTCCTAATCTATGAATATTTTTTGGTGTTTCATTTTTTTTTCTTTCTTGTGTTTATTTTAGAATGGGCCCTTTTAATAAGTTGTGCTCAAAATTCATATATGGAATAGAGTCTACATTGCATGTTTCACAAATAGGGAATTTCAAACTTTGTCTTTTACCTTTAAATATTATACTATAGCTTAAATTATTTGTCTACCCATTAATGAACCTCCTAGGTGTTATGATGTTTGATCAAGAGGGCACAACATTGTTTAAATATTTAAAGGTAATGTATTGCTTAAATACATTAAAAAAATTCCATATGGTTAAAGTATCAATTTTTTTCATCTATATGTTGTTGCAATGCAAGTTATGATTTTAACTATATCCTTGCAAGTTATGATTTTAACTATATCCTTGACATTAAGGCATGTTTGTTTGCACTCATCACACCATTACATGTAAGGTAAGTCCAAATTTTTGTTTTGAAGTTTGAACATTAATAACATGATTTTACTTCTGATTTAAAATCCATGATGGTGGAAATTAAGGTAACAAGATCACCTATTTATTATTATAAAAAAAATTACTTCAAAATAATTTTAAATTTTCTTACAAACTTACAGTTAATCCTTAAAAAAGGTAATCTTTATAGAAATTATTACAAATTGTTTCTTGTATTGGATATTAGTTTTAGGGTAAAAGGTAAGGCAAGTTTTAAACAATTTTGGATTCATTTAAAAAATATATATTTTGACTAATTTTCTTCTATTCAATATTTTCCTTAGAGTTCTTTTAGTTTATATAATATCTAATTGAGAAGGAAATTGTAAGAATTCCCCAACCAATTAGAAAAACATGATGTTTATGACCAATTTTTTATTTTATAATTGATTTGAATAGCATTAACTTATTCTTGGATGACTTGTTTTTTATTGAAATTGATGCAGGAGCATCCAACAGTGTAGGGAAATCTTGCATCACCCCAAAAAATTAGTTTCTTTATTTTCTTTAGTTGTTTTGAGTCCTTGATGGCACTTATGGGGTATAAGACTATCAGGTGTCAAAAATAGTGAAAAACAAACACTTACTATTTTTAGTAAGTCAACCTAAACATGCTCGTATGGATTGTTCGCAAAACAAGGACATACAACTAAGAGGGGGGGTGAATCAGTTGTCAAAAAATGATAAAATTTTCAAACTTTACTTAAGATATGATGAATAAGCAATTAACCATAAACAATTAACTCATCAGAGAGACAAATAACACCAAGTTTTTTTACATGGAAACCCTGTTGGGGGAAAAACCATGGTGGATGTTATTCCACAAGATTATACCCTTGTTAAAAGTATAATGAAATAAATGAAGGGGAATGCACATGTATTCAGGCACACTACCTAAAGCTCACTGCTCAATTACAAAAGAGGCTCACTACCCAACAATACAAAATAGGATTAAAATCTAGAGGCTATGAACTGAAAAATTAGCTTATGCACAAGCCTGATTACAATTCCAATCAAGCACATAAAACTCCTTCTCTTTTCACTCTTCACATTTCATTTGATCTTCTTTACACTCTGCTCTGCAATCAAATGATATTCACACATACACACATAAGAGCACACCCAACACACGAAGCACCTTTTCCATGCACTACACCGATGAAACAATCAAACTTATATATCCACATCATGAGATTTCATCAACAACTTAGTCGACTAGGAAAATAAAACATATTTGCAATCTTGGCCCAAATTTACAAATAATTTTTTTAATGAAAATACACCAAGGTCGGCCACAACATAGTGGAGACCCAAATTAACAACTCCAACACAAAAATACTTTAGTTACTTCCTCCTCAAAGATCCACAACTCGCTACCACCAACATGTTGGCCAAGAACAAGAAAACTGAACATACACAAGAAAAATTTCTGACCATGAGCACACTGATCAGTGTGGACGTACCAAAAAGATAGAGCACGGTCTAGAAACATCCAAGAGCACCAAGAAATAGCAAAGAAACATATGCAACCACTGATATTTCCAAATCACAAAAACTTTACTCAGGAACACTGACAAAGACCACAAAAACACCGTCAAACCACAACATGATCAAATCTATATGTGGACCTCTAAAACTTCTGGTAGATGATCTAGATACACTCAACATAAAACCCTTTAATCCACATCATTTGAACTTCAAAGTACAAAACAAGACACCTTCATGACTTGCATAGTTCCCCTAGGACCTGGAACACTTTCTTTTACAATTTTCTCAATATCCTTGATATATATAGCCTCTGATACACCAAATGCTAATAGTGTTGACATCAATGACAACCACATATTAGCAACACATCCACAACATCCAAAAATCTTCCTCTTTGGCATTGATGGAAACACATGATGTGAAAAATACCATCAACCCAACACACTTTCTTTCCCTTTGGTTCTGACTCTTCTCTTTAATTTTTCTTCTACCTTTAAAAGGATTTTTCACATTGCACTTCTCCCCCTTTGAAATCAATGGAAAAGGTAACCATACACACTCTAAACCACATATCTGCACATTTGACTACTCCCCCTAAGTAGCAGCCATGGAGACATCAATCTAGATCAGAATATAGCAATGTAGCTCACAGATTGATGCAAGTAAATGCATCTCTTAGTTCCTATCAGGAGGGTTGATTACCCCTAGCATTCCTCTGAGATACTCAAAAGTATCCTTTGGCAACAATTTAGTAAAGATGTCTACAATCTACTCTTTGGTAGGAACATACTCCAATCTGACTTCTTTCTCATTCATTTTATCCCTTAAGAAGTGAAAATTGATTGATATATGTTTAGTCTTAGAGTGCAACACCATATTCTTTGAAATATTTATTGCACTTGAATTGTCAAAGTATATGGAAATAGGCTCTTCATTTACCACCCTGATATCTTTCAACATTTGTTTCATCCATATTACTTGAGTACAATTGTTTGCATCAACAATATATTCTGCTTCAACAGTAGATAGAGAAATGAAATTCTGCTTCTTGCTCAACCAGGATACCAACTTCTTCCCTAGGAAGAAAGCACCACCACTAGTAATTTTCCTATCATCTACATCTCCAACCCAATTCACATCAGTATATACACTCAAAGTGAGATCATCATCCTTTGGATACCAAAGTCCAAAGTCAACTGTTCCTTTTAGATATCTAAAGATTCTCTTGACAGTAGTCACATGCGATTCTTTTGGATCAGCCTGAAATCTAGCAACCATACATACAACATTCATAATATCTGGTCTAGTCTGGGTTAAATAAAGCAATCCACTGATCATTGACCTGTATCTAGTTTGATTCGCCTTAGGAGAATCATCATTCTGTGTTAGCTTACATCCGGTCACCATGGGAGTACCAACATGCTTTGAATCTTCCATCCCAAATTTCTTTAGTAGCTCTCTCACATATTTGGACTGAGATATGAAAATTCCCTTGTCTAACTGGGTCACTTGTAATCCTAGAAAGAACTTCATCTCTCCAATCATACTCATCTCAAATTCATCTTTCATCTCATCAACAAAATTCATACATAGATTGTCATCTCCTCCAAAAATGATGTCATCAACAAAGACTTCTATAATTAACTCTTTATCATGATCGAATTTGAAATATAAGTTGCTATCAGTAGTACCTTTAGTGAATCCAAGCTTCAATATGTATTTGTACAATCTAGCATACCAGGCTCTGGGGGCTTGCTTAAGTCCATATAGAGATTTCTTCAGGCGGAAAACCATATCTTCCTTGTTAGTTAGTTGAAATCCATTTGGTTGTTCAATCTATACTTCTTCTAGTTCTCCATTCAAAAATGCTGACTTCACATCCATATGATAGAATTTATAGTCCTTGTATGCAACATAAGCAAGAACTAATCTAACAGCTTCAATTCTAGCAATAGGGGCAAAAGTTTCTTCAAAATAAACACCTTCCATCTGAGAATACCCTTTACATACTTGTCTTGCTTTATTCCAGACCACTTCACCTTGTTCATTTAGCTTGTTCCGAAACACCCATTTAGTACCAATCAAATTTTTGTCTTTAGGTCTGGGAACCAGTATCCACGTGTCATTCTTTTCAATTTGTGTCAACTCATCCTTTATAGCTTCTATCCAATGTTCATCTTGGCAGGCTTCAGTGACATTTTTAGGTTCAATCTTGGAAATCAGGAAGTACTCTTCTGCAATCTTCCTTCTAGTTTGCACTCCTTTATTCTTATCTCCTATAATTTGGTTTTTAGAATGATTTAGCTTTACATACCTTGGATTTTTGAAATTTTCTTGAAATTTTGATTCTTCTGATCTTCCTTTTGCACTTTCACTTGTTTGTGCTTCTTGACTTACTTGATTTACCTGAACGAATTAAGGTTGCTTTGCCAGAACATATGGAATAATCTGAAGTAGATTTGGTGTCCGAACATTTTTCCCTTTGCTTGTATTATCTTCATCTGAATCATATCCACAATATCTAGATGATTTAGCAGAATCCTCATCAACTCCGACATTTGCACTTTCAACCATCTTTCTTAGTCTTCTGTTATAGCATCAGTAGGCCTTGCTTTTAGTAGAGTAACCTAAAAAGATTCCTTCATCGCTTCTTGCATCAAACTTTCCTATATCATCATCTCTCTTGATATAACATTTGCTTCCAAAGATCTTGAAATATTTAATAGTAGGCTTGTAACCAAACCATAGCTCAAAAGGGGTCTTACCAAAATTTCCATTAACATTTACCTGGTTTAAAGCGTACACAACAATGCTTATAGCTTCACTCCAATAGGTTTGGGGCACATTTCCTTCTATCATCATTGTTATAGTAGCATCCAAAATTGTTCTATTCTTTCTTTCTACAACTCCATTTTGTTGAGGGGTTTAGGGAGTAGATAAATGTCTTCTGATTCCATCTTCTTCACAAAAAGAATTGAACTCCCTGGAGGTGAACTCACCACCTTTGTCAGATCTCAGCCACTTGATTTTGAGACCTTTCTCATTCTCTGCCATAGCCTTGAAACTTTTGAACTTTTCCAATGCTTCACATTTTTCTCTTAAGAAGGAAACTCAAATCATTCTAGAGTAATCATCAATAATCAATATAAAGTACATTTCACCATGAATACTTCTGACTCTAGAGGGACCACATAGGTCAGTATGTAGTAGCTCTAGCAAATCATTTGAATGAAACCATTTTCTCTGGAAGCAGACTCTATTATGTTTTGATGAGGGCGCAGCCCGAGACTTAGAAAATAACCCACAAACAAGAGAATAATTTTATTATTTAGAAAATGGAGCTTCTTACATGCGGAGGATCTCAAATCCCCAAGTTCTACAATACATGCGAGTTACAGAAAGCTACAGAATCACCCTTTCGCAATATGCGAGCTTGTCCCCAAAAAGTTACCCAAAAATTAGAAACCCGCCCATAAATAGAGCTCCTCTTTAGTTTGGAGCCAAAACAACATTCAAATTTGAGTTTAGGTGGTTTAGCGCCGACAAAATTACAACTTGAAGTTCAAATTTCAAAAGAACATTTGCAATTGTATCTTCTAGAAAGTGCGCCAACTTCCCGGGGCCATAACTTTTGATCCGGGACTCTGATTCGCGAACCGTTTGAACCATTGGAAAGGTCTCAAAGTCAACAACGTGCTCAAAATTTGCTACACCGATTTTGACAAGTTTTAGGGCTGATCTGGGAACTCTAAGTGCCTCAAATCTAACTTAGAAGATTTTTAAGTGCAAATATGGGAAACTAAAACTACAATATCTTTCCACCCAGGAATAGAAAATAAAAAATGTAAATTGGGAATTTCATTATGACGAAAAGGGTATCCAAAAATGTAAAAATATATAAAAATTGAGAAACTTGAAATTTAACTATTTTTGGGTGATGCAAGATTGCCCTTACACCATTGGATGCTCCTGCATCAGACACCCAGGGTAATTTGAGAAGTGACCCCATCACATCTCAGATGATGGAGGAAAACCCAAACGATCGACCTCTGCCTTAGGCAACCAGGATGAATCTTCAACAGGCCTTCCTTTCCATTTCACTAGATATTCTTCATACTGCCTGTTCCTGGTACTCCTTCCCACACGACTATCTAGGATTTCTTCAATCTCCTTTTCTGAAGTAGGTGCTGGAATCCCACACTATTCCATTATTGGTACTTCCTCTGCGCCACCTTCATGATACTCTATCAAATCTGAAATGTTGAACACAGGGGAAATGTTGAATCCATCTGACAACTCTACCTCATATGCATTCCCTGAATCATGCCTCTTCAAAATTTTATAGGGACCAAACTTCTTCATCTTCAATTTGTTATATGTT
>VDFB02281492.1:905224375-905246821 GCA_007258455.2 Sequoia sempervirens
ATCAAAGAAACTTGAAATTTAACTATTTTTGGGTGATGCAAGATTGCCCTTACACCACTGGATGCTCCTACATCATGTTTACTCATTTGACACTCCTTACAAATTGTGCTAGCAGGCTTCACTAACTTAGGTAGATCTCTTACTGCTTGAGTGGAACTTACTTTGACAATGTTATTGAAATTTACATGACACAACCTCCTATGCCACAACCAGATTTCATCTACTTGAGCAATTAAACAATTCCCACTAGCAATGAGAGGGGATAGAAAAGTGTTTAAGTGGACTACAGGAGCAGCCAAAAGTTTTGATATGTTGAAGAATAAAGTTACAGAGCAACCTTTTTTGGAATTTCTATATTTCAATAAGGTCTTTCAAGTAGATTGTGATGCTAGTGGCACTACCATAGGAGATGTTTTGAGTCAAGAAGGTAAGCCTGCTGCATGTTTTAGTGAGAAGTTAAATGATGCTAAGAATAAATATTATGTCTATGATTAAGAGTTTTATGCTATAGTTCAGGATTTGAAGAAATGGAGACACTATTTGTTGCCAAAATAATTTATTTTATATACTAATCACTAGGCTTTACAATATCTCAATAGTCAAGGAAAGTTGAATCAAAGGCACTTAAAATGGTATGAGTTTTTGCAGAGTTATACCTTTTTTTGAAGCACAGGAGTGGAAAGTCAAACAAAGTTGCAGATGCCTTGAGTAGAAGGAAAAATTTGTTGATGGAAATGAATATAGAGATTGTTGGGTTCAATAAACTCAAGAGTTTGTATCTAGAAGATCTAGACTTTACAAAAGCTTAGAAGGCTTGTTTGGAGGCTATTACATTGGATAGGATGAGATGGTTGGATTTCTTAATCCACAATGGGATGTTGTTTAGAGAAAGCCAATTATGCATTCCAAGGAGTTATATGAGGGATAATCTAATCAAGGAGAAGCATAGTGGCGGATTGGCTGGACATTTTGGTCAAGATAATACTATTGCTCTTGTGAAGAATTATTATTGGCCACAGTTACAACAAGATGTGAAGAATTTTGTACAAAGTTGCAAAGTATGTCAGATGGCGAAAGGAACAAGTCAAAATACTAGATTGTATTAGCTATTACCTATACCTGAGAGGCCATGGGAGGATATTAGTATGGATTTTGTTCTTGAATTGCCAAGGAAACAAAGAGGGCATGATTCTATATTTGTGGTCGTGGATAGATTTTCAAAGATGGCACATTTCATTCCATGTCATAAGACCAATGATGCTATTCATGTTGCAGAGTTTTTTTTTAGAGAGGTGGTGACACTTCATGGTCTAACAAAGAGTGTAGTTTTAGACAAAGATACCAAATTTGTTGTTTATTTCTAGAGGACATTATGGAAGAAGTTGAAGTCATATTTGAAGTTTAGTTCTGCACACCATCCACAAAATGATGGAAAAATAGAGGTGGTGAATAGGAGTTTGGGTAACCTGCTAAGATGCTTAGTAGGAGATAAGCCTAAGGGATGGGATTTGATTATACCACAAACAAAATTTTCTTATAATAATTTTTTCAATAGGAGCACTAGTAAATCACCATTCCAGATTGTATATGGAAGTAGTCCAAGAACTACTTTTGAATTGAGAAAGATGGTTAAGGGGGAGAAGAGTAGTGCTGAGGATGGAGATTTTGTTAAGCACTTGACAAATGTGCACGAAGAGGTGAAGAAACATATCAATAAGATGAACTCACAATATTAGGCTCAGGTAGATAAAAAAATGAGGTATAAGGAGTTCTAGGTTGGAGATGAAGTCATGGCTCATTTGTGAAAGGAAAGGTTTCCAATTGGTATATACAACAAGTTAAAGATGAAGAAGTTTGGACCATGCAAGATCCTGAAGAAGCATGATTCATGAAATGCTTATGAGGTAGAGTTTCCTAACAGAATAAACATTTCTCCTATGTTTAACATTGCTGATTTGACATAGTATCATGAAGGTGATATAGAGGAAGGATTGATAAATGAACAACTGAAAATTCTAGCACCTATGTTAGAGAAGGAAGAGATAGAAGAAATCCTGGATAGTTGTGTGGGTAGAAGCATGAGAATTAGGAAATATGCCGAGTACTTGGTGAAATGGAGAGGAAGACCTGTTGAATATTCATAATGGTTTTCTGAGGCTGAGGTTAACTGTCTTGGTTTCCCTCTAACTCCTAAGAAGTGACAGGGTCACTTTTCAAATTACCCTGGATGTTTGATGTAGGAGCATCCAATAGTGTAGGGAAATCTTGCATCACCCAAAAAAGATGTTTTTTTAATTTTCTTTAGTTATTTTGAGTCCCATGATGGAACTTAAGGGGTATAAGACTATCAGGTGTCAAAAATAGTGAAAAAAGAGTACTTACTATTTTTAGTAAGTCAGCCTAAACAGGCTCGTATGGATGTGAAAATTTACCCCAAGGAGCAGAGCTAAAAAAATTTTTTGGTCGCGAAAGAATCACCTCAATACCCTGCACGGTTTGGGAGATATTAAATTTTCTGTCCCAAGGAATTTCTCCAATGCAACTTCAAATTCAGATATAAAACTTTAGAGGACCCAAAACAACTCAAAAGGTGGCTAAACTGACCTACAGTGGGTTTCACGCATTGTAGAGCCCGTTGATAGCTTTCTAATGATATGCAATAATAGCAAATCAGACACTCATATCAAAATTTATGGCCTCATGAAGTTGGTCCTAAAAAAAGTGAATTTTATAAAATTCTTTCTAGGCCAAAAATCAAATGGCAGGACTTTTGGTGCCAAAACAAAAAGGGGAAATTTGAACTTCTAGAACATTCTAGGGTGATTATTGGGAAAAATAAAAAGGGTTAAGTGGGGGTTGTAGAAGGTGGCCCTGATAGTGTAGATTGTGGCTCCAAATAGTAGATTTTTCTTTTTTAGAGTTGATTTGTTGTAATGAATCAAGCCCATGAGGCTATAATATGTAAGCTTTGAATTTGTAATTTCATTTTTTGAAAAATAATTGAAAATGATTCATTTTTCTATCTCACATCTTCTGTGTTGGTATTTTTTGTTGTGATTTCTATGGGTTTGGGCAGTGTCCCCCTCATCAGAAATAGAACATAATATTATGTCTTTACAACATTGATGGTTTTATGGAGCCACCGTCCATGGACAACAAAGGGAAGAATGTGGTGGGGAGAGATTCCAAGGGGGATACTATGGTTGCTGCTACAGTGGAGACTGGGGTTGAAAATACCAACATTAGGAGATCTGGTAGGTTGGCTATAAATAACAAGAAAGTGCAGATTAGTGAAATTTCTTCTGATGAGGAGTGGTCTGGCAATAAAGGTAACGAGGATGTGGAAGAGTTCGAGGAAGAGGAGTTTGTTGAAGGGCCTAGTAAATTTTTTTATTTCAACAAAATTCTTAATGAGATCTCGGATTTCTGGTTCTATGACCCTCAAGATGTAGAGCGTGTTGAGTTTGCAAAGAATGTGGATAATGGAGAGGATTATAGTGTGCTATAGGAGTGGATGGTGAAGCTTGAGAAGAAGTTTTTGTGGCTTGACCCAGTTCATTGTCAAGCTGGTCCACTGTGTGACTAGCACCCTCTCTGTTGTGTTGAAGGACAAGATGGATAAGAAGGCTACTGAAGAAGGTCCCGAATGGGTTGGGGAAGATGTTGTCAACCTCCTCTCTCAGAATTAGGCAAATGCTAGTTAGTCTGTTGCTGCTTTGTCTGCGCGGTGTTACTGTCAACTATTAGTCTATTGTGTTTGTGGCTTTTTGGTTCATGGTTTTTGTTTTTTGGAATTGATCTTTTTTGGCCCATGAGGCTTATCATGTAAAGGGTACATCACCTTGTAAATGCTACTTACCTTATCAAAAACATTGATGGTTTAAGTCAAATATGATCTTTATGGTAGATTCCTTAGAGAATATGACAACATTTTTCTATTATTATTGCATAATTTAGACATGATTACAAATACTACACATACAATATTAAGAAATAAGGTCATAATTTATTTTCAAAAATACTAAGATCTATTCACACATCTAATTAGTTAAAAATTTAAGGGATAGGATGTACCTAAATAATAAGTATTTTTTAGACACATAGAGGGATAGATGATACACCAACATATTCTTTGCATTGATTTCTTTAAGATATAATATCCATATTATCATAATCATATGTATTGAATGATCTAGATTCAACATGCTTGTGACCAAACTACACATGACCATAAAAATCATGGCAATAAATGAATTGTTTTTTGAGAATTTTTTACATTTAAGTTGGTAGTATTCAATTCATCATTGCAAATGCTAGCACAAAGGAAAAGGACAAGTTTATATGGATTCAATTAGATATTTTATCCATTCAAAATTATCTCTATTATTGGTTTTAAACATATTTCTTATCCTTTATTCTATTTTTGTATTTTAGTATTTTTTAGATTGTTTTAAATTTGGATAAATAATTCAAGTGCTAATTACCTATTTCAAATTTTGTAGGCCTCTATTTTCAACAATATAAAGTATGATTTTTAAATCTTAGGAGGTAGATTTTTAGAATAATAGTAGACAACAATTAAAAATGAAAAATAATTATGTAACATTTTTTCTCTTTTTCATTATATGTAGGTTTCAGTTTAGAATAAGAAATACTGTACCAACCCTTTAGCCTAGATATGATCTCAAGTTGGGTTGAACATAATTTATCTATCAAACACATGAAATTAAAACTTCTTAAAGTTCACCAAAGGTATTGAGTTATAGGTTAAAAAAATCCTTTTAAATACTAATGTATGTTGGCAATATGTGTTGCCATTGATGTCAACTTGATGCTTAACAATATGTGTTTTCATTGTTGATGTCAACTTAAAGACAGTGTCATATTTGTATAGTAATGGATTTATGGTGTGATACCAACATTTAGGTGAGATGGTTTGACATGTATGAAGACTTGGGTTTAACCAATGTTTGAGGCAAGTTAGTCTAGAAGACCTTGTAGATGTATCCATAGCAATATGACAGTCCGAAAGTATGAATTATATATGATCAAGATTGTAACACATTAGTTCATGATTTGGTTGATAAGAAAGTCACATTGAATTATTTCTACATGTTCAAGGAGTTAGATGAATGAAAATTGAGTCTAAATTCATACTTGTGCAATTGGGAAAAGTTGTCGAAGGCATAAACTACATATTTTCTTAAGTCAGTGACTCTGTATTTTGGTCTACACTCTAGCGCATTGCATGTTCTAGTTGTGTGGTTTTGAATTTAAGTTTGGAAGTTAGAAAAGCAGTTCTTCCTATAATTTCATGTCATAAATATTTCTACAACAAGAGTTAGAAGTAACAGTTTTTCAAATTACAGAATAATAGAGTTAAGAGTCTTAGATGTTCTCCAGATTGCTCCGCATTCATCCGAAGTGATAGATATGGTTGTTTAGACTTGAGGATATGTTCAGATAGGTGTATGGGTTCATTTATATTTGTTTTAGATTTTTTGGTGAACTGCAGGGCTATATCTTAAGTGTTGATGTGTCACAGTCTGTTTGGAATGCTTTGTTCTTGTATATTTAGTAGGTTTCTTCTTTTGTGTTAACATATGATGATCAAATTCTTTAGGAGAAGGTTGTAAGGATTCTATTGATTACCTACATTTTTCACATCTTGGTCTACATGATGTTTTTGGTTTCTCCCCGATGGTGTAAAGATGAACAATTGCCAATTTTGGTGGTGTCGATGTTGTTTGGGCTGACAGTCTGATTTCCTTCATTTGTAGTTGATCCTAATTAATTAATTTATATTCGGATAATGTATTGTGATGTTTTTGGGTGCAGTTATGCCTTGATTTTATTTGAACTTATTGTGCTTCATGGTGCATATGTGTGAAGCTGACCTATTTAGTATCACTTGTTTCATTTTATAGGTCTTTTTGGAGCTGACCTAATTGGTGTTTTGAATTGTTGCAGAGGGTATTTATAGAAGAATAAAATAATTTGTGAATGGAAATGAGATAGAGTATGTATAATGTTGAATATGAAGTGTGTGAAGTCAATATGATGGATTAATTATGCAAAAACGGGACTGCAACATCAACATATATTAGATGCTTCTTTTATAGTAGTTCATGTTCATACATTCTCATTGTAATATTCATATATCTTGCTATTAGACAGTGGGTCTCTGTAGTAGGTCTAATTTTTTATCTTTCCTTGGGTTTGTGTGTCTCAGTACTACAAGTCCTTTGTATCTTTCCCTAAGTTTGTGCACCTTAGCCTACAAGTCCTTAGGCAGCGAGCCTTAAACAACATTATAATTTTTATAAATAGTGAGCTTCATATATAGTGAGTTAACTCTCATTGTGGTTTTTCCCTCATTGGGGTTTTCATGTAAAAATATTGGTGTCCTTGTCTGGTACATGTTTTAATTTCTTCTCTTTTTTTAGTTAATGTGGTTTGATGTTTAATCTACAAATGAAATTGTTTAAGTTTTAGTATATTCCGATTCATCCCCCTCTCAACATTTCAATGTGTTCAAAAATTTGTATCAGATCCAAGTGCCTTTGAGGAGCCTAACTATTGAGGTAGATCCTACTCTTGAACACATGGGGTCTGAAGTAATGGTTAATAATATGTTTTCTCTAGAACCAGATCTAGAATCAATGGAACTTGAAGGTTGGGACATCAATACATATGATTGTGAAGTAAATTTTGAAGGATAAATCCAATTTTCTCTTGAATATATAGATGGAGCAAGAACATTAAATATGAAATATTAGTGCATGCTTGAAAAATCAAAGAAGACAATTATCAAATTGAAGGCACAAGCTAGAGTATCAAAATAAGAAATTGACAAATTGAAAGCTCAAATGGAATGAGGAAAAGGATGTGATCTCTAATTTGAAAGTTAAAGTTGAAGAAGGCAAGAATATTGAGGATTTCTTGAATACCAAGCTTAATGATAAAGCAGTTGAATGTTCAAAGCTTGAGGAAGAAATTGTCACCCTGAGAAAAGAACTAGAAAAAGAAAAAGAAAAAATTGACAAGGATTTGAAATTGAAAGGAAGTTATAAAATTATTAACGAGTTGATTAACTCTAAAAATCCATCAAAATAAAAATCTACTCTTGGTTTTGAAAAAGGGAAAAGTCTTGTAACAAGTACATCTATAAACTTGTATGAGAATTTTAGAGTAGAGGGAAATTTTGAAACAAAGGAGGAGAAATCCTACACCAAAGAACCTAAGAAGGCATCCTCTAAAAATACAAAGAAAAATAAGACAACAAGAAAGGTAGATTCATTCCTATTTGGAGAGAAAGAAGTTTCAAAGGTCCTCCACCTCCTAGACAACATGCCCCTACCAGGTTCAATCAATCTTTTCAATGTTATTCTTATTCTTGCAATAATTTTAGGACAAGGCTATTGAATGTAGAAGTAAGATGAGTCAAAACTCATTTAGGCCTCCAAGGTACAATGCTATGAATTCTTAATCATTTCATGGTTAGTGTTATTCTTGCAACAAGTTTGGTCATAAGTCTAATGAATGCAAAAATAAAGTAATCTTTGTGAATAAGAATAATGTTACGAGTTCTCAATCTTTCTATGGTTACTACTACACATATTAAAAAATTGGTAATATGGTTGGTGATTGTAGATCTAATGTGAGAAGAAGTGATTATGCTCCACAATTTAGTATCACTTACTACAATCACAATAAACCAATATGTTGGCAATTTGGTTGTTGTTGATCTTAAGAGGGTGATTAGAGAAGCAGTGGATTAGGATTTGGAAGTTTTGGTGATGACTGCTAGAGGAAGGAGCATGTTTTGTAATTTTTTCAAAATTGCTCAAAAAGTTGCAATGTTGTCATGACACTACAAAAGTGGCTTCCAATTTTCTGAGGTCAAAACAATATGTAGATTTGATATGGGTTTTTCAAGAGCTTCACAAAGGTGTAATTTGCAAGTCTTGATGACAAGTGGTTCCCTCATAAAGGAATTATTTCTTCTCTAATATAGAATTAGGGTTTTACAACTAAACCCTAAAGCTTGTAGTCATGGTGCTAAACATAATTTATATTTTGTCATTGTAGGTTGATTAAGTTACAACTTAAACCATTGAAGTCATTAGTGCAACCGTCCCCCATCCCTAGCATTAATGGCTTGGAAAATGTTCAACAACTATAATATTTCCTAAGTCATGCATAAAACATATTCCCTCAACTTGATCAACAACTATGATCAAGCCTTGTAGATCGATGGCCTCCTTGCCATCCCACTGAGATATGGTGGGTCCCTCATCTAAGCCCAATGATATAGTGGGATTGTGACATGTGTTAGGTGGGAACAGGTAAAATATGAAGTGATGGGAGTGGATGATGATGTGTGAAGATAGGTGGCAAAGAATGATTGATTGATATGTCAATTCACATCAATGTTGTAAATTACACGATGCTAACAAAGATGATAGATGGTTTTAGCTCGCCAACCCACTAAGATTTGGTAGCCCCATGTCTTTATCTTATAGGATAGTGATCTTGTGATTCATGTCATGGTGGACCTCACACTATGAAAGTTGCATGTGATGGAGATCGACAACGATTATCAAATAGATCTTTTATCTGATGGTTGTGTTTTAAAGTTGGGTGGTGAATTAGATCAATGGTGGTTATTTAAAGAGAATCAATCTAATGATAATGTTTTAAAGATGCCAAGATGAAAGGAGATCTAGGGGATCATGGTGCAAAGATTAAAGATCAACGACCTAAATTTAAAAGAAAATATTTCTCAACGGCTATGACTATGTGAATGCAGGCTGTGTCTAGTAGCTAACATAGTGAACAAAATTAATTGGTTCACCTAATCTAGTGATCAATTAATTGGAGATTTGATATGTAGGGTGGCAACACAGATTTCCAAGGAGATTGAGATCAATATTAGACCAAAAAAATTAGGAAGTGCATTAATTGCATATTAGGGTTAGGGTTTTTGAGGATGCCATGTTTAAAAAACCATAATTTGAATTTGATGGCGATTGGATTGATGAACAGTTAGATTCTTGAAGAAGACAATGGGAAAACACTAATAGAAGTTTTCAAATGAGTTGGACGATGGTGTATGGCTCAAACAAATGATTTCAGGTCAATGAAGTTATGAAAAACAAGACAATCAGAATTTGAATAAGTGTTGAAGCAACAAAGTGGTGTGTAGCATGTTGTAGAGAGAGAGATAGAGAGAGAGAGAGAGAAGAGAAGTTGAAAAAGAATGCATATGTGAAGGTTGAGTAGAACCTAAAAAAATTCAAAGGTTTCTATTAGGGTTATTATTCAAGGTGAAAATTTAAGGTGTGGAATAGAGAAAAGTGTAGAGCAGTGTGTTGACTTGCGGAAAGTTGTGTAGTTGCAAATCAAGTTGCAATATAGAATTGTGTTCAAAAGAAAATTTTTATTATCTTGTGTTGTAAATTTGATTGGTGGGTTCCATCAAATTTCTAGGTAGGTACTCAGACTAGGGAGTGGGTGCTTCCTTGGAGTGGGTGCTCCTAAAACCATGGGATTGTTGTCTACTTAGGGTTGGTGCCCTTAAATATTGTAATCTAAACTTTTTATTGCAAGGTTCGATTAGGACAGTAGATCCAAGTAGAATTTCTCATTGTGGTTTTTCCCATCTTGGTTTTTCTACGTAAATTTTGTTTTGTGTGTGTACATGTTTATGTTTCTTTATATTAAGTTTTAATCTACACATAAAGAGCTTAAGGAATTAATTTGCATAAAAGTTCTAAGAGCTAAATTTTGAAGTGATCTACTAGTTCACTCCCCTCTTAGTAGATTTTTCTGTTCCAACAATTGGTATTAGAGCCCTAGGTTCCCTAGGAGAAGCTTAATCAGCTTGGGTAGATCTTGGACTAGTGAACACAATGTCCAATCAAGAAAGTTCTACAAATAAGGCACCTTGATTTGATGGATCAGATTATGCTTTATGGAGTGTTATGATGCAAACATATTTGGGATCTTTAGGGTTTGATGTGTGGATTCCATTTGTGAATGGATATACACCACTGACCATAGCTCCTATTGATATTGTAGGTAAGAAGGATTATGAAAATAATGAAAAATCAAATCATGCCATTCTCTATGGTTTGTATACATTAGTGTTTGTAAAATTATGCATTGTAAAACTACACATGATGTATGGGAGAATTTGAAAAGAATCTATGAAGGAGATGATAAGGTAAAATTATCAAAGTTGTAGATTCTTAGGGCCAAGTTTGAAAGTCTATAGATGAATGAAAAGGAAAAGATTATAGACCATCTGCTCAGGGTTGATGAAACAATGAACTCTATCAGAGTATTTTGAGAATAAGTCAAGGAATCAGTCATTGTTTAAAAAGTATTAAGGTCTATGTCATCTAGGTATGACTCTGAGATATCAGCAATAGAAGAAGCGAGAGAATTGGATAAAATCATTGTTGATGAACTACATGGCATATTCACTGCATACGAAATGAGAATGGATAATGGAGAGCCATCCAAAAGAGAAGATGCATTCAAGGCTGCAAATAAAGATAAGTTTGAAGCACCCAAGAGAGACAAGTTGTCTCTACATCAAAACATGAAGAGACTAATGGGGAAGAAGAAAACATTATCGAAAGACCAAGGAGAGGATCCAACAAGTATAAATTTATGTTACCCTTCAAGCGCTTTGATTGTGGTAAAATAGGAAAATTCACTTCTAAATGCCCCTATAGTAAGAAGGATAACTTTGAACAAGAAGGAGATTGTAAGATGAAGAAATCCTACTATCCTTAAAAGAAGAGCTTTGGTAAGAAGAAAAATATCTTGTACATTCAAGAGGAGAGCGAATCATCTGATGCTAGTGATAGTTTAGATGATGAACAAGATTGTGCATTTGTAATGAAGGAAGAAGAGGAAGAATTCCTCTATGGCCAAAGACTCTGCAAAAAAAAAGCATGGTATGGGTAAAAATCTTGGTGAAGAGGAAGCTGAAATAGATCTTGAGGGAGAATTCATCTCTACCTTAGAAGAAATTGAAAAATTAAGAGATGAGGTTGAAGACCTAAAAAAGGAGAATAAGAAGTTAATTGCAAACCTTGAGGAATCCAATCCGATGGTAGTGATTTTGAAAATTCAAGTGGAGGAAGCCAAAAGAATGGAAGAAGTGGTAAAATCCAAATTATAATATGAAGTGGACAAACGTATGAAGCTTGAGGAAAAAGTAATTTCTTTAAGAAAAGAATTAGAGAAAGCCAAAGAGCAGGTTGAGAAAGGCCTAAAGCTGAAGGGAGGCTCAAATATCCTTGATGGATTATTGAGCATACAAAAGCTAGATAACAAGGAGAAATCCAGTTTAGATCTTGAAAAATGAAAGAGTTCATTCACCAATGCTTCTATAAAGCTTTATGAAAGATTTAGAGTAGAAGAAATTTTTTCTTTAGATGGTAAGAAATCATGCAAGGAGGATTTCTTCAGAGAGGAGAAGAAGTTTGCTGAGGTGAAGAAATTTGATGAAGAAAAGAAGCCAATTGTAGAAAAGAAGAATAATCAATCAACTCCTGACCAATAGAAGAAGCAAAACACAAGAATAACTGATGTTGATGGATTTATGAGGGTGAGATATCTAAGGAATCCAAGAAAAAGAAGAACCCCTTATTCAGTTTAAGGAAATGCTATGACCAGGTACTCTTCATACTTCTATGGATATTTCTATAATTGTAATCAATTTGGTCATAGGGCTAGAGAATATAGAGTAGTTCCTAAAAGGATTACATAATTTGTAAGAAAACGACATTTTTCTCCTTTAATGGAGATGAGTGTAATGTGTTAAAATTTCAATAATTTTAGTCATATAGCTAGATATTGTAGAAGAAAATTCATTAGACCAAATTTTTAGTTTGAGAAAAAGAAAAATATACCTACCAAGATGAAAAAGGAATCTAAGGTTCTTGAGAAAGAGGAAGAGAAGGTGGAAAAGAATCCTAAGAAAGTGTAGAAACAAAAAGAGAAAAATCCCACATAATCAATTATTGCACAAACTGCACTCCATGCAAAGAAATAAAATTTGTGGGTAATTGATAGTGCCTACTCTAAGCCCATGATAGGAGACAAAAGAAAATTCATCCAACTTAAGAAATGTAAAGAAGGATCAGTTAGCTTGGGTGATAATACTACTGTGAAGATCTATGGAAAAGGAATCTTGAGCATCGATGGCAAGAATCCTACAAAAGATGTCCTATATGTTGAAGGTTTGAAAAATAACCTTCTAAGTGTTATCCAAATGTGTTACAATGGATATAAGATTATATTCAATTTAGAAGGCTACAAGATAAGAAAGAATAGAAAGAAAATTTCACAAAGAGTAAAGAATGATAGTAATCTTTACAATCTTTGGAAGTAAAAGGTCAAAATTTTCTAATAAGCCAAGTGGATGAGAGTTGGTTGTGTCATAAGAGATTTGGGAATGCCAATTTTGATAATATGGTAAAAGTAAGTTCAAGAGGACTAGTTAGACACATGCCTAAGATTAAAAATCCTGCAACCATCATTTGCAAAGAGTGCTAGCAGGGAAAACAAACAAGGGTTAAGTTTCAAACAAAGGAATATTCAACCAAAAAACCCTTGCAATTAGTTCATACTGATTTGTGTGGTTCCACAAGGATAAGAAGATTGAAAGGTGAAAAATATTTCATTCTACTAATTGATGACTACACTAGAATGGCATGGGTAACCTTTATAAAGAAGAAGTATGAAGCATTTGAAAAGTTCAAGATATCCAAAATATTGGTTGAAAAGGAGACCGGTAGAAGAATCAAGTGCTTAAGATCATATAGAGGTGGTGAATTCAGATCAAGTGAATCCATTAGATGTTGTGAAAAATATGGAATCAAATGACAATATTCTACACCAAGAACTCCACAATAAAATGGAGTGGTTGAAAGGAGGAACAAAATGGTTAAATATATGGCTAGAGAAATGTTGAGAGGAAAAATTGGAAAATATATTTTGGAGAGTAGCAATACACATTGTAGTCTACATTAAAAATAGAGCTCAAATAAGAGAAAACAATGGTAAGACTCCATATGAACCGTGGTACAAAAAACCTGCATCTATCAAGTACTTCAAGGTGTTTGATAGAAAATGCTACATCAAGAGAGAAGATGAAAACTTGGGAAGCTTTGATTCCAAATGTGATGAAGGAATATTTTTAGGATATTCCACCCAAAGCAAAGCTTACAAGTGTTATAACAAGAGGTTGCACACGATTGTGGAAAACATCAATGTCAAAGTTGATGAAAATATGAACCATGATAATTCTAGTAGAAACAACCTTGAAGTTGAATCAGAAGATGAAGAAGAAATTACTACTAATGAAGAAGAGCCTAAAGAAGAAGTTAATGAAAAATCACCTGCAAGATATGTTCAAAAAGATCTTTCTGTAGAGAAAATTATAGGTGATAAAAATGATGGTGTTTAGACAAGGAAAAGACTTGCAAAGAATAAGGAACAAGTAAATTTTTCTCTCTTGTCACAAATTGAACCAAAGAGTTATATTGAGGCTAGCAAGGATGAGAGTTGGATAAAGGCCATGGAAGAAGAGCTCAATCAGATTGAGAAGAATAAGACATGGGAATCAGTTCCTAGACCCCAAGAAAAAATATGACTGGTACTAAATGGGTGTTTAGAAACAATTTGAATGAGGATGGTTTGTTGTGAGAAACAAAGCAATATTGGTGTGAAAATGATATGCACAAGTTGAAGGTATTGACTTTGAGGAGAAATTTGCATCGGTTGCTAGATTAGAAGCAATAAGAATGTTTCTTGCATTTTCAATTTATAAAGGGTTTAAAGTCTATTAGTTGGATGTAAAGTCTGCAATCCTTAATGGAAACCTTGAAGAAGAAATCTACATTGAACAACTAGAGGTTTTTAAGCTTTCAGAAGAAGAAGATTATGAATGTAGATTGAGGAATCACTATATGGTCTAAAACAAGCACCTAGAGTATGGTATTCAAGATTAGACCAATATCTACAATAGCAAGGATTCCAAAAGGGATGTGAATATAGCAATCTATACTTCAAATTAGAAGGTCAACACATGATCATTGTTGTTGTATATGTTGATGACATAATATTTGGAGGTAGCAATGATAAGATGTATAAATTATTTGCTACACATATGCAAGATGAATTTGAGAATTCAATGCTAGGCGAGCTTTCATTTTTCCTTGGTTTACAAATTGTACAAAATCATGATGGGAAATTTATATCTCAAACTAAATATGCTAAGGAAATGCTTAAGAAGTTTGTTATGGAGGACCGTAGACCAATTAGTACCCCCATGATAATTGGTTGCAAGTTGAGCAAATCGGATGAATCACCAAATGCGAATTAGGCTATGTATAGGTCAATGATTGGAAGCTTGCTATACCTTACTGCATCAAGATATGACATTATGCAAGTAGTGTGTATGGTGGAAAGATTTCAAGTTGCACCAAAAGAGTCCTATGTCAATGCAATGAAGATAATTTTTAGATATATCAAAAACATTGTTGATTATGCACTGTGGTATCCCAAGAGAAAATATTCTATTTTAACAACATATATAGATGTTGATTAGGACAGATGTGTAGATGATAGGAGGAGCACGAGTGGTGGTGAATTTTTCTTGGGAAATAAACTTGTGTCATGGATGAGAAAAAATAAAAAAATAGTTACACTTTCTATGATAGAAGTATAATATGTAGTAGTTGCAACATGTTGTACTCATTTTTTATGGATGAAGCAAAAACTTAAACACATTAAGGTTGAGTACAAGGAGCCTACCTCTATTCTTTGTAATAAATCAAGTGCAATAAACATCTCAAAGAATCTAATGATGCATGCTAGGAAAAAGCACATAACAATAAAGTATCACTTCATTAGAGAGAATGTTGTAGACAAGGAAGCCAACATGGAATATGTACCTAGCAAAGAGAAAGTTGACATATTTACCAAGCCTCTTCCTAAGGAACAATTTGAATAGCTGAGGCAAAAGTTGGGAGTCATTTCTCCCACATCATATCAATAAATCGTAGTGATAGGGAATGAGTCCAAGGGGAGCTTTATTTCTATCTCATTCATCCCTAGAAATGAAAGTATAGATCAAGTCAAGTAAAATTGGGTATACAAATTTCTAATGACTTGATGATTGTAGATTCAAGAATCCACTTTTTCTCCTATAATTTCTTGTTAGAGGGGAGGAATATTCATAGGGGGAGAAATTGTGTAAGACTTGAGGATGACCCTTTTCCATTGATGTCAAAGGGGGAGAATTTAGTGTAAATGCTCAATTGAGGGAAATAAAATGGAACAAGGTCTAAGGGGGAGCTGCTATTGGTATCAGACCAATGTCATACTTGGTACATAGTATTTTAGAAGCTTAATTGTTTCAAAGCATGAAATGGCATATCAATCAAGGTATCAATACTTTTTGAGCATTTGGTTTTTTCATCAATGACAAAGGGGGAGATTGTTAGAAATTTGGTTGTCATTGATGTTAAGAGGGTGATCAATGAAGCAGTGGATTAGGATCTGGAAGTTTTGGTGATGACTGATGGAGGAAGGAGCATTTTTTGTAATTGTTGCAAAATTTCTCAAAAAGTTGCAATGTTGTCATGACACTACAAAAGTGGATTCTAGTTTTTTGAGGTCAAAACAATATGTAGATTTGATATGGGTTTTTCAAGAGCTTCACAAAGGTGTAATTTGTAGGTCTTGATGACAAGTTGTGCTCTCAGAAAGGAACTATTTCTTCTCTTAGACAAAATTAGGGACGTTTTACAGTTAAACTATAAAGCTTGTAGTCATGGCATTGAAAAAAAATTATATTTTGCTATTGACTGGTTATCGACCATTACAGGTTGCTTAAGTTACAACTTAAGCCATTGAAGTAATTTATGCAACCAACCCCTATCCCTAGAATTACCGACTTGGAAAATATTCAACAACTATAATATTTCCTAAGTCACATGCAAAATATTTTCCCTCAATTTGATCAATGGTTTTGATCATCTTGTAGATCAACGACCTCCTCACCATCCTACTGAGATATGGTGGGACCCTCCTCTAAGCCCAACAATATAGTGGTCTTGCAACATATGTGAGGTGGGACTAGGTAAAATATGAAGTGATGGGAGTGGATGATGACATGTGAAGATAGGTGGCAAAGAATGATTGATTGATACGTCAATTCACATTGATGTTGTGAATTATAGGCACTGATGAAAATGACATATGGCATTAGCCCACCAGCCCCCTGATATTTGGTGGCCTTGTGTCTTTAGCTCATAGGATAGTGGGCTTGTGATGAATGTATTTGTGGACCCTTTACTATGAAAGCTACAAGCGACAAAGATCGACAGTGATTATCAAATGAATCTTTCATTCAATAGTTGTGTTTTAAGGTTGGGAAGTGAATTAGATCAATGGTGGTTATTTAAAGAGAATAAATATGATGATCATGTTTTAAAGATGTCAAGATGAAAGGAGAGCTAGAGGATCATGGTGTGAAGATTATAGATCGATGACCCAAATTTAAAAGCAAATATTTATCAATGGCTATGACTGTGTGAGCACAAGTTAGGTTTTGTATCTAACACAGTGAAAAAAATTCATTGGTTTACCTGATCCATCAATTAGTTAATTGGAGATTTGATATGCAGGGAAATGACACAAATTGCCAAGGAGATTGAGATCAATATTAGATCAAAAAAATTAGGAAGTGCATTAATTTCATATCAAGGTTAGGGTTTTGGAGGATGCCATGTTTAACAAACCAAAATTTGAATTTGATGGCAATTGGCTCGATGAACAATTAGCTTCCTGAAGATAGAGATAAAACCCTAATAGAAGTTTCAAGATGAGTTGGATGATGGTGCATGGCTTGAGGAAATGATTAAAGATCGGTGGAGTTATGAAAAACAAGACAATCATAATTTGACTAGTGTTGAAGTAGTAGAGTGGTGTGTAGCATGTTGTAGAGAGAGAGATAGAGTGAAGAGAATCTGATAGAGAATGTACATGTGAAGGTTGAGTAAAACCCAAATAAAAGTAGAGGTTTCTATCAGGGTTATTATTCAAGGTGAAAAAATGACGAAGGTGTAGAATAGAGAAAAGTGTAGAGCAGTGTGTTGAAATGAATAAAGTTGTGCAATTGCAAATCAAGTTATAAATAGAATTATGTTCAAAAGAACAATTGTATTATCTTGTGTTGTAAATATGATTGGTGGGTGCCATCAGATTTTTGGATAGGTTCTCATACTAGAGAGTGGGTGCTTCCATGGAGTGGGTGCTCCTAAAACTAGGGGATTGGTGTGTCCTTAGGGTTGGTGCCCTTAGATATTGTAATATAAACTTTTAATTGTGAGGCTGGATTAGGACAGTAGATCCTAGCATCATTTCTCACTGTAGTTTTTCCAATATTGTGTTTTCCATGTACATCCTATGTTGTATGTGTACATGTTTATGTTTCTGCATATTAATTTTTAATCTGCACATAAAGATCTTAGGGAATTAATCTACATAAAAGTTTTAACAACTAAATTTTAAAGTGATCTACTGATTCAACCCCCTCTTAGTAGAATATTGTTTTCCAACACAAGACACATTGCAAGGTTTTGCAAGGGAAATACTATAAGACCTTCTACTCCTCAAAATAATATGACATGTTAGATGCATAGGACAACTAAGAGGGGGGTGATATAGTTGTAAATTAAAACATTAAAACCCTCATTAACATTTAGATTTGTATTGCCTCTTAAACCCTTAACAACCATTAAACCCTTATCATGCATTAACATAATTTAAACATGATAAATTTTAATGTAAACACATCCAAACACATAAGAACACCAAATTTACATGGAAAACCCAAGGGAAAAACCATGATGATGATTAACTCACAATATAGAGTAATAGCAACACCAAATACAATAGTCTCACTACCTAAATAGAAGAAGGGATCATTGCCAAAGGACTCACTGTCCAAAAGAAAGAAGATAGAATAAGGGGTGGCTCACTACCAATTTGAACTGCTAACAATGCATCTCTCTTATGTTGAACATATAGTTCCACTGAAGCACAAACAACTCATTCAATGGACTAAAATATAAACACCTTTTTCTCACTACATTTGGGAGTCATAGGCATTAAAGATCGCACTTAGATCACCACACTTGATCACTTTCACATCTTTCACATCACACACACTAATTTTTAATCCACACAATTCACCTTGTACTAACTGCGACCTAAAACAATCTCAATTAGGCCGACCTTATGAAAACATATGCACCTCAACCATGTAACATCAAATAGGTCCAAAATAAACACTTCCAAGGTATAAATAAGTGAAAGAAGATCACACAACAACTTAATTGGAACCCAAATATACACTAGCATGCTTATCAACACTTTCACAAATAACAATCATCCACCGCAATTAGCGCTAGCATGCCAGGTCAGCCAAACCTACACTAACACTAACAAGTGACTCCAAACACACCTCTCGAGGTCTAAAAACATCTCAAATACCACACAGAAACATTCCAAAACATCTCAAAATATTCCACATAATTAGAATATTCGCCTACTACTACAACCACTTGAAACTTAAGAACACCTTCATTCTATGCAACCAAACACACTAACAAAGACAACCAACACACCAAAAAACCTTGTGGAGCACCACAACAGTTGAATATTCAAGGAAAGGTAGATACACTCAATATAATTATGTTCCCAAATCCACAAGCCAAGAACCTTCATTTCCAAGAAATGTAAAGCAATACCATTTCTCCTAGACACCTTGTTTTTCTAGACAAACATACTGTCAAACACATATTCTACTTTAGAATGATCCAACACCTAAAACTTTGGATATAAAACCTTTGAACACCTTTGATCATCACGTCCAAACTGCATGGGAATATCTTCAATCATGGAGAAATGTGGAGAAAAACACTAAATGCCACTTTGTCATATTGAACTCTCTTTGATTCAATCTTCTCAAAAGTACTTGGAAACCAAGTGAACCAACTCTATGAGAAAAAATAATAACTTATTTGTAACACATATACAACATATCTCATTAACTACAACACATCCATGCTACCAACAATCTCATCAAACAAAAATTATGTAGCTATACTGAAGTAAGAAATCAATCACAACACCAACAACATTGTGTTGACATTAATACCAACAACTCCAAGCTTCCAAAAAATACAATGCTAAGGTTTGGGGTTGACATCATCAACACCAAAAAAATTCCAACACTCTCTTCATACAAGGGGTTGACATTAATGACAACACCCAAACAACTCAATCTTCCAACAAAATCTCGCTTTGTCATTGATGGCAACACTATTTCTGAAAAACCATCAACAAAAAAGCATACTAGAAGCAAATCTATAATAATTAGTACTCCCCTTGACCAAGGCAACCCTTTACTCATCATACTCTCATTCTCTTGCTCCTAAACATTCTCTCTTGCAATACTTTTCTAAGTAATGGATTTTCAACCACTCTAACTTTCTCCCCCTTTAAGATCAATGGAAAAGGGACAAAGACTCATCCAACTCTCTTTCTCTCCCCCTTTGACAATATTAAAAAGGAAACACTTGCATCTCTCACACATCACCTGCAAGAAATTGCACTCTCTTTACTGCACTTATTTTTTTGCACTCTCTTCACAAAATTCTCTTGCAATACCCACTCTCTCCCCCTTTGTTCCTTTGCTTTTCAAAAAATACTTCTCCATACACTGCACCAATGAGTAA
The DNA here is from genome assembly GCA_007258455.2 of Sequoia sempervirens. NCBI lineage: Eukaryota > Viridiplantae > Streptophyta > Pinopsida > Cupressales > Cupressaceae > Sequoia > Sequoia sempervirens. The sequence continues at coordinate 905,244,208 of VDFB02281492.1, forward strand.
CCACTACTACCTACTCCCCCTGAGAGGTAGCCTTTATCAATCTAGAACAAAAGAATAAATCTTGAATTGCTCCATCAAATTGATGCACACTCTTTTGCATCTAGTTGAAAGAAGGAGGGGCAATAACCCCTAACTTCTATCAAAAATACTCAAAAGTATCTTTAGGAAGAGCCTTCATGAAAATATCTACAAATTGATCCTTTGTAGGCACATACTCTAATTTCACCTCATCTCTTACAACCTTCTCTCTCAGGAAGTGGTACTAGATTGAGATATGTTTTGTTCTTGAATGCATCACCATATTCTTTGATATATTGATTGCACTTGTATTGTCACATAGGATAGAAATAGGTTCATCATATGATATTTTGATATGCTTCAATGCTCGCTTCATCCACAACAACTGTGTGTAGAAATATGTTGTAATGTACTTTGCTTCTGTAGTACATAACGACACTGAATCCTACTTCATACTCAACCACAAAACCAATTTCCTTCCAAGAAATAAAGCACCTCCACTTGTAATTCTTCTGTCATCTACACAACCTACCCAATCTGCATCAGTATAGGAACTTAAAGAGAAATTAGTATCTTTTGGATACCATAGACCATAGTGTGGAGTTCCTTGCAAATATCCGAATATCCTCTTTACTGCTACCACATGTGATTCTCTAGTATCTTCTTGAAATCTTGCCACAAGACAAACTGCATGCACGATTTCAAGTCTAGTAGCAGTTATACATAGCAATACACGAATCATTGATCTTTAATTTCTCTGATCAGTCTTAGGAGACTCGTCATTCTTTCTCAACTTTCAACCAGTAACCATAGGAGTACATACTGGTTTAGAGCCTTTCATTCCAAACTTCTTCAACATTTGCTTGACATATTTTGATTGTGAAATGAATATTCCTTTTTCTATTTGATCAATTTGTAGCCCAAGGAAGAAATTCATCTCCCCAAACATAGACATCTCAAACTATTTCTACATTTCTTCTAAAAGTATCTTGCACATACCTTCATTTCCTCCAAATATTATGCAATCTACATATACTACCACTATCAATATTTTTTCTCCTTCAACTTTGAAATACATATTACTATCTGCAATACCTTTATTGAATCCTTGTTGCAACAAGTACCTATCCAATCTTGCATACCAAGATGTGGGAGTTTGCTTGAGACCATACGATTCCTTCTTTAATCTACAAACCATATTAGGATCCCTTGATAACTGAAATCCTTCTGGTTGTTTAATGTATACCTCTTCTTCCAACTCACCATTCAAGAATGCAGACTTCACATCTATTTGATAAACCTTGAAATCCCTATGTTTTGCAAAGGCCAAAAGCATCCTAATGGCCTACATTCTTTCCATCAAAGCAAATGTTTCCTCAAAATATACCCCTTCCACTTGTGAGTAGCCCTTACACACAAGTCTAGCCTTATTTCTAATAATTTCTCCATTCTCATTTAGCTTGTTCTGAAATACCCATTTAGTTCCTATTACATTCTTATTTGCCAGTCTTGGGACTAATTACCAAATTTGATTCTTCTTAATCTACATCAATTCTTCTTCCATAACTTTAGTCCAATTCTCATCCTTACATGCTTCAATCACTATCTTAGGTTCTATTTTGGAAAGTAGACAAAAATTTACCTATTCTTCTATCATAGCAACTTTTCTTCTTGTCAACACGCCTTTGCTCTGATCACCAATTATATGATCTCTAGAATGATTCTTTGCACATACTTAGAGGTCTTAGAAGTCCTTTATGGAGCTTCTTTGTCTTCATCTTGCATCTATTTCTCATTTTCTTCTTCTTTTCCTTCTTCTCTGCAAGAAGACTCATCAGACTCATATCCTTCTATCAATACTGAGCTTTTATGTGGTTCTTCATCTACTTTGACACTTGCACTTTCAACTATCTTCTTGAACCTCTTGTTGTAGCACCGATAAGCCTTAATTCTTATAGAATATCTAGGAAAGATTCCTTCATACAACCTTGCATCAAACTTTTCCAAGTTTTCTTCATCTCTTCTGATATAACATTTGCTTCCAAATACTCTAAAATATTTGATAGTAGGAGTTTTCCATACCATATTTCATAGGGAGTCTTTGAACTGTCTACTCTTTCTTTACTCTATTGAGTATGTATACTCCAGTATGAATAGCTTTTCTTCAATATACATCTAGTAGATTTTATTCTTTCATAATTGTCCTTGTTTCTTCCTGAATTCTCCTATTCTTTCTTTCCACAACTTCATTCTGCTGAGGAGTTCTAGGGGTTGACAAATGCCTCTTTATTCCATGATCTTAAATTTTTTTGTTAAACTCATTGGAGGTAAATTCTCCACCTCTGTTAGACCTTAAGAACTTTATTTTCATATCCATTTCATTCTCAACCATAGCTTTAAATGCTTTAAACTTATCTCTAGAGCTTCTTATTTTTCTCTAAGAAAAGTTACCCAAGTCATTCTAGAGTAATCATCAATCAAAAACATGAATATACCTATCACCTTGAAAGCTTCTTGTTCTTGTAGGTCTAGATAGGTTTGTATGCACCAAATCCAAAGGTCCTACAATAGAATATTCTTTGATATTAAACCTCTT
>VDFB02281492.1:905246841-905477824 GCA_007258455.2 Sequoia sempervirens
TCAAGTAGATTGTGATGCTAGTGGCACTACCATAGGAGATGTTTTGAGTCAAGAAGGTAAGCCTGCTGCATGTTTTAGTGAGAAGTTAAATGATGCTAAGAATACATATTATGTCTATGATTAAGAGTTTTATGCTATAGTTCAGGATTTGAAGAAATGGAGACACTATTTGTTGCCAAAATAATTTGTTTTATATACTAATCACTAGGCTTTACAGTATCTCAATAGTCAAGGAAAGTTGAATCAAAGGCACTTAAAATGGTATGAGTTTTTGCAGAGTTATACCTTTTTTTGAAGCACAGGAGTGGAAAGTCAAACAAAGTTGCAGATGCCTTGAGTAGAAGGAAAAATTTGTTGATAGAAATGAATATAGAGATTGTTGGGTTCAATAAACTCAAGAGTTTGTATCTAGAAGATCTAGACTTTACAAAAGCTTAGAAGGCTTGTTTGGAGCCTATTACATTGGATAGGATGAGATGGTTGGATTTCTTAATCCAAGATGGGATGTTGTTTAGAGGAAGCCAATTATGCATTCCAAGGAGTTATATGAGGGATAATCTAATCAAGGAGAAGCATAGTGGAGGATTGGCTGGACATTTTGGTCAAGATAATACTATTGCTCTTGTTAGTGAGAATTATTATTGGCCACAGTTACAACAAGATGTGAAGAAGTTTGTACAAAGTTGCAAAGTATGTCAGATGGCGAAAGGAACAAGTCAAAATACTAGATTATATTAGCTATTACCTATACCTGAGAGGCCATGGGGGGATATTAGTATGGATTTTGTTCTTGAATTGCCAAGGAAACAAAGAGGGCATGATTCTATATTTGTGGTCATGGATAGATTTTGAAAGATGGCACATTTCATTCCATGTCATAAGACCAATGATGCTATTCATGTTGTAGAGTTGTTTTTTAGAGAGGTGGTGACACTTCATGGTCTAACAAAGAGTGTAGTTTTAGACAGAGATACCAAATTTTTTGTTTATTTCTAGAGGACATTATGGAAGAAGTTGAAGTCATATTTGAAGTTTAGTTCTGCACACCATCCACAAAATGATGGAAAAATAGAGGTGGTGAATAGGAGTTTGGGTAACCTGCTAAGATGCTTAGTAGGAGATAAGCCTAAGGGATGGGATTTGATTAAACCATAAACAAAATTTTCTTATAATAATTTTTTCAATAGGAGCACTAGTAAATCGCCATTCCAGATTGTATATGGAAGTAGTCCAAGAACTACTTTTGAATTGAGAAAGATGGTTAAGGGGGAGAAGAGTAGTGTTGAGGATGGAGATTTTGTTAAGCACTTGACAAATGTGCACGAAGAGGTGAAGAAACATATCAATAAGATGAACTCACAATATTAGGCTCAGGTAGATAAAAAATGAGGTATAAGGAGTTCTAGGTTGGAGATGAAGTCATGGCTCATTTGTGAAAGGAAAGGTTTCCAATTGGTATATACAACAAGTTAAAGATGAAGAAGTTTGGACCATGCAAGATCCTGAAGAAGCATGATTCATGAAATGCTTATGAGGTAGAGTTTCCTAACAGAATAAACATTTCTCCTATGTTTAACATTGCTGATTTGACATAGTATCATGAAGGTGATATAGAGGAAGGATCTATAAATGAACAACTGAAATTTCTAGCACCTATGTTAGAGAAGGAAGAGATAGAAGAAATCCTGGATAGTTGTGTGGGTAGAAGCATGAGAATTAGGCAATATGCCGAGTACTTGGTGAAATGGAGAGGAAGACTTATTGAATATTCATAATGGTTTTCTGAGGCTAAGGTTAACTGTCTTGGTTTCCCTCTAACTCCTAAGAAGTGATAGGGTCACTTTTCAAATTACCCTGGATGTTTGATGTAGGAGCATCCAACAGTGTAGGGAAATCTTGCATCACCCAAAAAAGATGGTTTTTTAATTTTCTTTAGTTATTTTGAGTCCCATGATGGTATAAGACTATCAGGTGTCAAAAATAGCGAAAAAAGAGTACTTACTATTTTTAGTAAGTCAGCCTAAATAGGCTCGTATGGATGTGAAAATTTACCCCAAGGAGCAGAGCTAAAAAACATTTTTGGTCACGAAAGAATCACCTTAATACCCTGCATGGTTTGGGAGATATTAAATTTTCTGTCCCAAGGAATTTCTCCAATGCAGCTTCAAATTCAGATATAAAACTTTAGAGGACCCAAAACAACTCAAAAGGTGGCTAAACTGACCTACGGTGGGTTTCACGCATTGTAGAGCCCGTTGATAGCTTTCTAATGATATGCAATAATAGCAAATCAGACACTCATATCAAAATTTACGGCCTCATGAAGTTGGTCCTAAAAAAAGTGAATTTTATAAAATTATTTCTAGGCCAAAAATCAAATGGCAGGACTTTTGGTGCCAAAACAAAAAGGGAAAATTTGAACTTCTAGAACATTCTAGGGTGATTATTGGGAAAAATAAAAAGGGTTAAGTGGGGGTTGTAGAAGGTGACCCTGATAGTGCAGATTGTGGCTCCGAATAGTAGATTTTTCTTTTTAGAGTTGATTTGTTGTAATGAATCAAGCCCATGAGGCTATAATATGTAAGCTTTGAATTTGTAATTTCATTTTTTGAAAAATAATTGAAAAGGATTCATTTTTCTATCTCACATCTTCTGTGTTGGTATTTTTTGTTGTGATTTCTATGGGTTTGGGTAGTGTCGCCCTCATTAGAAATATAACATAATATTATGTCTTTACAACTTGATGGTTTTATGGAGCCACCGTCCATGGAAAACAGAGGGAAGAATGTGGTGGGGAGAGATTCCAAGGGTGATACTATGGTTGCTGCTACGGTGGAGACTGGGGTTGAAAATACCAACATTAGGAGATCTGGTAGGTTGGCTAAAAATAACAAGAAAGTGCAGATTAGTGAAATTTCTTCTGATGAGGAGTGGTCTGGAAATAAAAGTAACGAGGATGTGGAAGAGTTCAAGGAAGAGGAGGAGTTTGTTGAAGGGCCTAGTAATTTTTTTTATTTCAACAAAATTCTTAATGAGATCTTGGATTTCCGGTTCTATGACCCTCAAGATGTAGAGCGTGTTGAGTTTGCAAAGAATGTGGATAATGGAGAGGATTATAGTGTGCTATAGGAGTGGATGGTGAAGCTTGAGAAGAAGTTTTTGTGGCTTGACCCAGTTCATTGTCAAGCTGGTCCACTGTGTGACTAGCACCCTCTCTGTTGTGTTGAAGGACGAGATTGGTGCAAGAGCACCCAGGTCACTAAATGCCTTCAAGAGGCTAATATGTTAATTTTGTAATAATTCAAGTCAAAATGATGTTTGAATGCTTTGTAAAGGCTAATTTGAATGTAATCAAGTCATAAAAGAAGTCACTAGGAGGTGAAAATGCAAAAAAAATGCAAATAATGCAATATTGTTGTCTAAATGTGATTATGTAAACAAAAAGGCATAAATCAAGCAGATTAAGAGTTAAAGAGGTAGTTGAACCGATGGAAGAAGTTGGTAAGTCAGTTGCAAGGAGGGAAAATTTATAAAAATCATGTAAAGGTCGAGCAAATGGATGCCATTGTATTCTTGAAGAGTTAGAGCAATAAAAAGTTTCCTGTTTTAGTTTTTTTCTGGTTTTTTCCAGCATTTTTCACTGTTCCCGTGCTTGGTACGGTCTGGTACATCATTGTACGGACTCCAAATTGAAATGGTTTGAAAGAGGGAAGAATCTACTTTCTTTTGGTGGTGATTTTGCTCGTTTTCATTAAGAATTGAATAAGTTACATCAATTTTAGTGAAAGAGGGTCTGGAATTTCTGAATCTTGAGTTTTGAGAGTCTAACAAGGTTTTCATCACTACTCCACCAATGTAGGCCAAGTAGATTGGTGGAGTAGGTTAGGGATAGGATATTAGATATGTTTTTATGATTATATGTGTAGGGGAAAGAATGAATAACATGGTGGAGTTGCTGCTCCAGGCTAAAATCTGAGTTTTTCCTCTTCAAGAATGGAGGTTTCAAGTAGGGTATTGAAGGATTTGAATGAGTAAGGGCTTGGAGATGTTTCCAAAGGCTTTGGCAGACATAATGAAGCATGTTTCAAGTGGTGGCTGGAGTAATTGAGGTTTGCAAGTGTCTTAATCATGAAACCCTCCCTGTTTTTGGTGTTTTTTCACCCTACAAACAAGGGTTTTATGGATCAGCTTGTTTTTATGGATTATAATCCTTGAAAATGGTGAAATCATGAGTTTTGAGATATTACTAAGGACTGTTTTGAGGTTTTAAGTGTTTTGGGAATGTTTGAAGGGGGTCTCCTTTGTAAAAGGAGCCTAATCTACTAGCCTTTTCAATGCACAGTTTACAGATTTGATGAATTCTTATAAACAAATCTTTTGCATGTTCATGTTTTGTTGATGTGGATGCCAAGGGGTGTCTAAAGGAGCATTTGGTTCTTGGAAACTTATTTTGATTTGTGTGTTTTACCCGATCTAGGGCATGGAGTCCTATTTGGCAAATTGTGCTTGGTTGCATAAGACAATGAAAATCTGATAAACAGTGAGATGGGTGATCATAAACTCTTGAATCTTGTTTTATGATGAAATTACAGTTGTATTTGTGTTTGGATAAGGTTCTTTATGAAAGGTTATGGCAGTATAGAGGTCTTAACATGTGCATTCAATATGCTTTGGTGATGGTTGAGCACTAAAGTCTAATATTTCTGACAGAGCAGTGATATGCAAGTCTGTACTTTGCTTGGTTTAACAAAATAATGATGTTTGTCATGATTTAGAAGTCTGGTAATGCAGAGGTTCATGATTGGTTGCCTTGGTTGTGAGGAGTTTATCTTGAAGCATGGATTGGTCAGGATGGTGTTGATGTTTTGTGATGATTGAGGATGGGATTGAGATCCCTAGTAAAATGTGTTGTTGAAAGTGGTTTGGTATGTTGCTCTGCATCAGAGATGGATAAGAAGGCTACTGAAGAAGGTCCCGAATGGGTTGGGGAAGATGTTGTCAACCTCCTCTCTCAGAATTAGGCAAATGCTAGTTAGTCTGTTGCTGCTTTGTTTGCGCGGTGTTACTGTCAACTATTAGTCTATTGTGTTTGTGGTTTTTTGGTTCATGGTTTTTATTTTTTGGAATTGATCTTTTTTGGCCCATGAGGCTCATCATGTAAAGGGTACATCACCTTGTAAATGCTACTTACCTTATCAAAAACATTGATGGTTTAAGTCAAATATGATCTTTATGGTAGATTCCTTAGAGAATATGACAACATTTTTCTATTATTATTGCGTAATTTAGACATGATTACAAATACTACACATACAATATTAAGAAATAAGGTCATAATTTATTTTCACAAATACTAAGATCTATTCACACATCTAATTAGTTAAAAATTTAAGGGATAGGATGTACCTAAACAATAAGTATTTTTTAGACACATAGAGGGATAGATGATACACCAACATATTCTTTGCATTGATTTCTTTAAGATATAATATCCATATTATCATAATCATATGTATTGAATGATCTAGATTCAACATGCTTGTGACCAAACTACACATGACCATAAAAATCATGGCAATAAATGAATTGTTTTTTGAGAATTTTTTACATTTAAGTTGGTAGTATTCAATTCATCATTGCAAATGCTAGCACAAAGGAAAAGGACAAGTTTATATGGATTCAATTAGATATTTTATCCATTCAAAATTATCTCTATTATTGGTTTTAAACATATTTCTTATCCTTTATTCTATTTTTGTATTTTAGTATTTTTTAGATTGTTTTAAATTTGGATAAATAATTCAAGTGCTAATTACCTATTTCAAATTTTGTAGGCCTCTATTTTCAACAATATAAAGTATGATTTTTAAATCTTAGGAGGTAGATTTTTAGAATAATAGTAGACAACAATTAAAAATGAAAAATAATTATGTAACATTTTTTCTCTTTTTCATTATATGTAGGTTTCAGTTTAGAATAAGAAATACTGTACCAACCCTTTAGCCTAGATATGATCTCAAGTTGGGTTGAACATAATTTATCTATCAAACACATGAAATTAAAACTTCTTAAAGTTCACCAAAGGTATTGAGTTATAGGTTAAAAAAATCCTTTTAAATACTAATGTATGTTGGCAATATGTGTTGCCATTGATGTCAACTTGATGCTTAACAATATGTGTTTTCATTGTTGATGTCAACTTAAAGACAGTGTCATATTTGTATAGTAATGGATTTATGGTGTGATACCAACATTTAGGTGAGATGGTTTGACATGTATGAAGACTTGGGTTTAACCAATGTTTGAGGCAAGTTAGTCTAGAAGACCTTGTAGATGTATCCATAGCAATATGACAGTCCGAAAGTATGAATTATATATGATCAAGATTGTAACACATTAGTTCATGATTTGGTTGATAAGAAAGTCACATTGAATTATTTCTACATGTTCAAGGAGTTAGATGAATGAAAATTGAGTCTAAATTCATACTTGTGCAATTGGGAAAAGTTGTCTAAGGCATAAACTACATATTTTCTTAAGTCAGTGACTCTGTATTTTGGTCTACACTCTAGCGCATTGCATGTTCTAGTTGTGTGGTTTTGAATTTAAGTTTGGAAGTTAGAAAAGCAGTTCTTCCTACAATTTCATGTCATAAATATTTCTACAACAAGAGTTAGAAGTAACAGTTTTTCAAATTACAGAATAATAGAGTTAAGAGTCTTAGATGTTCTCCAGATTGCTCCGCATTCATCCGAAGTGATAGATATGGTTGTTTAGACTTGAGGATATGTTCAGATAGGTGTATGGGTTCATTTATATTTGTTTTAGATTTTTTGGTGAACCACAGGGCTATATCTTAAGTGTTGATGTGTCACAATCTGTTTGGAATGCTTTGTTCTTGTATATTTAGTAGGTTTCTTCTTTTGTGTTAACATATGATGATCAGATTCTTTAGAAGAAGGTTGTAAGGATTCTATTGATTACCTAAATTTTTCACATCTTGGTCTACGTGATGTTTTTGGTTTCTCCCTGATGGTGTAAAGATGAACAGTTGCCAATTTTGGTGGTGTCGATGTTGTTTGGGCTGACAGTCTGGTTTCCTTCATTTGTAGTTGATCCTAATTAATTAATTTATATTTGGATAATGTATTGTGATGTTTTTGGGTGCAGTTATGCCTTGATTTTATTTGAACTTATTGTGCTTCATGGTGCATATGTGTGAAGCTGACCTATTTAGTATCACTTGTTTCATTTTATAGGTCTTTTTGGAGCTGACCTAATTGGTGTTTTGAATTGTTGCAGAGGGTATTTATAGAAGAATAAAATAATTTGTGAATGGAAATGAGATAGAGTATGTATAATGTTGAATATGAAGTGTGTGAAGTCAATATGATGGATTAATTATGCAAAAAAGGGACTGCAACATCAACATATATTAGATGCTTCTTTTATAGTAGTTCATGTTCATACATTCTCATTGTAATATTCATATATCCTGCTATCAGACAGTGGGTCTCTGTAGTAGGTCTTTGTAATTTTTATCTTTCCCTGGGTTTGTGTGCCTTAGTACTACAAGTCCTTTGTATCTTTCCCTAAGTTTGTGCACCTTAGCCTACAAGTCCTTAGGCAGCGAGCCTTAAACAACATTATAATTTTTATAAATAGTGAGCTACATATATAGTGAGTTAACTCTCATTGTGGTTTTTCCCTCATTGGGGTTTTCATGTAAAAATATTGGTGTCCTTGTGTGGTACATGTTTTAATTTCTTCTCTTTTTTTAGTTAATGTGATTTGATGTTTAATCTACAAATGAAATTGTTTAAGTTTTAGTATATTCTGATTCATCCCCCTCTCAACATTTCAATGTGTTCAACAATTTGTATTAGATCCAAGTGCCTTTGAGGAGCCTAACTATTAAGGTAGATCCTACTCTTGAACACATGGGGTCTGAAGTAATGGTTAATAATATGTTTTCTCTAGAACCAGATCTAGAATCAATGGAACTTGAAGGTTGGGACATCAATACATATGATTGTGAAGTAAATTTTGAAGGATAAATCCAATTTTCTCTTGAATATATAGATGGAGCAAGAACATTAAATATGAAATATTAGTGCATGCTTGAAAAATCAAAGAAGACAATTATCAAATTGAAGGCACAAGCTAGAGTATCAAAATAAGAAATTGACAAATTGAAAGCTCAAATGGAATGAGGAAAAGGATGTGATCTCTAATTTGAAAGTTAAAGTTGAAGAAGGCAAGAATATTGAGGATTTCTTGAATACCAAGCTTAATGATAAAGCAGTTGAATGTTCAAAGCTTGAGGAAGAAATTGTCACCCTGAGAAAAGAACTAGAAAAAGAAAAAGAAAAAATTGACAAGGATTTGAAATTGAAAGGAAGTTATAAAATTCTTAACGAGTTGATTAACTCTAAAAATCCATCAAAATAAAAATCTACTCTTGGTTTTGAAAAAGAGAAAAGTATTGTAACAAGTACATCTATAAACTTGTATGAGAATTTTAGAGTAGAGGGAAATTTTGAAACAAAGGAGGAGAAATCCTACACCAAAGAACCTAAGAAGGCATCCTCTAAAAATACAAAGAAAAATCAAGACAACAAGAAAGGTAGATTCATTCCTATCTGGAGAGAAAGAAGTTTCAAAGGTCCTCCACCTCCTAGACAACATGCCCCTACCAGGTTCAATCAATCTTTTCAATGTTATTCTTATTCTTGCAATAATTTTAGGACAAGGCTATTGAATGTAGAAGTAAGATGAGTCAAAACTCATTTAGGCCTCCAAGGTACAATGCTATGAATTCTTAATCATTTCATGGTTAGTGTTATTCTTGCAACAAGTTTGGTCATAAGTCTAATGAATGCAAAAATAAAGTAATCTTTGTGAATAAGAATAATGTTACGAGTTCTCAATCTTTCTATGGTTACTACTACACATATTAAAAAATTGGTAATATGGTTGGTGATTGTAGATCTAATGTGAGAAGAAGTGATTATGCTCCACAATTTAGTATCACTTACTACAATCACAATAAACCAATATGTTGGCAATTTGGTTGTTGTTGATCTTAAGAGGGTGATTAGAGAAGCAGTGGATTAGGATTTGGAAGTTTTGGTGATGACTGCTAGAGGAAGGAGCATGTTTTGTAATTTTTGCAAAATTGCTCAAAAAGTTGCAATGTTGTCATGACACTACAAAAGTGGCTTCCAATTTTCTGAGGTCAAAACAATATGTAGATTTGATATGGGTTTTTCAAGAGCTTCACAAAGGTGTAATTTGCAAGTCTTGATGACAAGTGGTTCCCTCATAAAGGAATTATTTCTTCTCTAATATAGAATTAGGGTTTTATAACTAAACCCTAAAGCTTGTAGTCATGGTGCTGAACATAATTTATATTTTGTCATTGTAGGTTGATTAAGTTACAACTTAAACCATTGAAGTCATTAGTGCAACCGTCCCCCATCCCTAGCATTACTGGCTTGGAAAATGTTCAACAACTATAATATTTCCTAAGTCATGCATAAAACATATTCCCTCAACTTGATCAACAACTATGATCAAGCCTTGTAGATCGATGGCCTCCTTGCCATCCCACTGAGATATGGTGGGTCCCTCATCTAAGCCCAATGATATAGTGGGATTGTGACATGTGTTAGGTGGGAACAGGTAAAATATGAAGTGATGGGAGTGGATGATGATGTGTGAAGATAGGTGGCAAAGAATGATTGATTGATATGTCAATTCACATCAATGTTGTAAATTACACGATGCTAACAAAGATGATAGATGGTTTTAGCTCGCCAACCCACTAAGATTTGGTAGCCCCATGTCTTTATCTTATAGGATAGTGATCTTGTGATTCATGTCATGGTGGACCTCACACTATGAAAGTTGCATGTGATGGAGATCGACAACGATTATCAAATAGATCTTTTATCTGATGGTTGTGTTTTAAAGTTGGGTGGTGAATTAGATCAATGGTGGTTATTTAAAGAGAATCAATCTAATGATAATGTTTTAAAGATGCCAAGATGAAAGGAGATCTAGGGGATCATGGTGCAAAGATTAAAGATCAACGACCTAAATTTAAAAGAAAATATTTCTCAACGGCTATGACTATGTGAATGCAGGCTGTGTCTAGTAGCTAACATAGTGAACAAAATTAATTGGTTCACCTAATCTAGTGATCAATTAATTGGAGATTTGATATGTAGGGTGGCAACACAGATTTCCAAGGAGATTGAGATCAATATTAGACCAAAAAAATTAGGAAGTGCATTAATTGCATATTAGGGTTAGGGTTTTTGAGGATGCCATGTTTAAAAAACCATAATTTGAATTTGATGGCGATTGGATTGATGAACAGTTAGATTCTTGAAGAAGACAATGGGAAAACACTAATAGAAGTTTTCAAATGAGTTGGACGATGGTGTATGGCTCAAACAAATGATTTCAGGTCAATGAAGTTATGAAAAACAAGACAATCAGAATTTGAATAAGTGTTGAAGCAACAAAGTGGTGTGTAGCATGTTGTAGAGAGAGAGATAGAGAGAGAGAGAGAGAAGAGAAGTTGAAAAAGAATGCATATGTGAAGGTTGAGTAGAACCTAAAAAAATTCAAAGGTTTCTATTAGGGTTATTATTCAAGGTGAAAATTTAAGGTGTGGAATAGAGAAAAGTGTAGAGCAGTGTGTTGACTTGCGGAAAGTTGTGTAGTTGCAAATCAAGTTGCAATATAGAATTGTGTTCAAAAGAAAATTTTTATTATCTTGTGTTGTAAATTTGATTGATGGGTTCCATCAGATTTCTAGGTAGGTACTCAGACTAGGGAGTGGGTGCTTCCTTGGAGTGGGTGCTCCTAAAACCATGGGATTGTTGTCTACTTAGGGTTGGTGCCCTTAAATATTGTAATCTAAACTTTTTATTGCAAGGTTCGATTAGGACAGTAGATCCAAGTAGAATTTCTCATTGTGGTTTTTCCCATCTTGGTTTTTCTACGTAAATTTTGTTTTGTGTGTGTACATGTTTATGTTTCTTCATATTAAGTTTTAATCTACACATAAAGAGCTTAAGGAATTAATTTGCATAAAAGTTCTAAGAGCTAAATTTTGAAGTGATCTACTAGTTCACTCCCCTCTTAGTAGATTTTTCTGTTCCAACAATTGGTATTAGAGCCCTAGGTTCCCTAGGAGAAGCTTAATCAGCTTGGGTAGATCTTGGGCTAGTGAACACAATGTCCAATCAAGAAAGTTCTACAAATAAGGCACCTTGATTTGATGGATCAGATTATGCTTTCTAGAGTGTTATGATGTAAACATATTTGGGATCTTTAGGGTTTGATGTGTGGATTCCATTTGTGAATGGATATACACCACTGACCATAGCTCCTATTGATATTGTAGGTAAGAAGGATTATGAAAATAATGAAAAATCAAATCGTGCCATTCTCTATGGTTTGTATACATTAGTGTTAGTAAAATTTATGCATTGTAAAACTACACATGATGTATGGGAGAATTTGAAAAGAATCTATGAAGGAGATGATAAGGTAAAATTATCAAAGTTGTAGATTCTTAGGGCCAAGTTTGAAAGTCTATAGATGAATGAAGAGGAAAAGATTATAGACCATCTGCTCAGGGTTGATGAAACAATGAACTCTATCAGAGGATTTTGAGAATAAGTCAAGGAATCAGTCATTGTTTAAAAAGTATTAAGGTCTATGTCATCTAGGTATGACTCTAAGATATCAGCAATAGAAGAAGCGAGAGAATTGGATAAAATCATTGTTGATGAACTACATGGCATATTCACTGCATACAAAATGAGAATGGATAATGGAGAGCCATCCAAAAGAGAAGATGCATTCAAGGCTGCAAATAAAGATAAGTTTGAAGCACCCAAGAGAGACAAGTTGTCTCTACATCAAAACATGAAGAGACTAATGGGGAAGAAGAAAACATTATCAAAAGACCAAGGAGAGGATCCAACAAGTATAAATTTATGTTACCCTTCAAGCACTTTGATTGTGGTAAAATAGGAAAATTCACTTCTAAATGCCCCTATAGTAAGAAGGATAACTCTGAACAAGAAGGAGATTGTAAGATGAATAAATCCTACTATCCTTAAAAGAAGAGCTTTGGTAAGAAGAAAAATATCTTGTACATTCAAGAGGAGAGCGAATCATCTGATGCTAGTGATAGTTTAGATGATGAACAAGATTGTGCATTTGTAATGAAGGAAGAAGAGGAAGAATTCCTCTTTATGGCCAAAGACTCTGCAAAAAAAAACCATGGTATGGGTAAAATTCTTGGTGAAGAGGAAGCTGAAATAGATCTTGAGGGAGAATTCATCTCTACCTTAGAAGAAATTGACAAATTAAGAGATGAGGTTGAAGACCTAAAAAAGGAGAATAAGAAGTTAATTGCAAACCTTGAGGAATCCAATCCGATGGTAGTGATTTTGAAAATTCAAGTGGAGGAAGCCAAAAGAATGGAAGAAGTGGTAAAATCCAAATTATAATATGAAGTGGACAAACGTATGAAGCTTGAGGAAAAAGTAATTTCTTTAAGAAAAGAATTAGAGAAAGCCAAAGAGCAGGTTGAGAAAGGCCTAAAGCTGAAGGGAGGCTCAAATATCCTTGATGGATTATTGAGCATACAAAAGCTAGATAACAAGGAGAAATCCAGTTTAGATCTTGAAAAAAGGAAAGAGTTCCTTCACCAATGCTTCTATAAAGCTTTATGAAAGATTTAGAGTAGAAGAAAATTTTGCTTTAGATGGTAAGAAATCATGCAAGGAGGATTTCTTCAGAGAGGAGAAGAAGTTTGCTGAGGTGAAGAAATTTGATGAAGAAAAGAAGCCAATTGTAGAAAAGAAGAATAATCAATCAACTCCTGACCAATAGAAGAAGCAAAACACAAGAATAACTGATGTTGATGGATTTATGAGGGTGAGATATCTAAGGAATCCAAGAAAAAGAAGAACCCCTTATTCAGTTTAAGGAAATGCTATGACCAGGTACTCTTCATACTTCTATGGATATTTCTATAATTGTAATCAATTTGGTCATAGGGCTAGAGAATATAGAGTAGTTCCTAAAAGGATTACATAATTTGTAAGAAAATGACATTTTTCTCCTTTAATGGAGATGAGTGTAATGTGTTAAAATTTCAATAATTTTAGTCATATAGCTAGATATTGTAGAAGAAAATTCATTAGACCAAATGTTTAGTTTGAGAAAAAGAAAAAATATACCTACCAAGATGAAAAAGGAATCTAAGGTTCTTGAGAAAGAGGAAGAGAAGGTGGAAAAGAATCCTAAGAAAGTGTAGAAAGAAAAAGAGAAAAATCCCACATAATCAATGATTGCACAAACTGCACTCCATGCAAAGAAATAAAATTTGTGGGTAATTGATAGTGCCTACTCTAAGCCCATGATAGGAGACAAAAGAAAATTCATCCAACTAAGAAATGTAAAGAAGGATCAGTTAGCTTGGGTGATAATACTACTGTGAAGATCTATGGAAAAGGAATCTTGAGCATTGACGGAAAGAATCCTACAAAAGATGTCCTATATGTTGAAGGTTTGAAAAATAACCTTCTAAGTGTTATCCAAATGTGTGACAATGGATATAAGATTATATTCAATTCAGAAGGCTACAAGATAAGAAAGAATAGAAAGAAAATTTCACAAAGAGTAAAGAATGATAGTAATCTTTACAATCTTTGGAAGTAAAAGGTCAAAATTTTCTAATAAGCCAAGTGGATGAGAGTTGGTTGTGTCATAAGAGATTTGGGAATGCAAATTTTGATAATATGGTAAAAGTAAGTTCAAGAGGACTAGTTAGACACATGCCTAAGATTACAAATCCTGCAACCATCATTTGCAAAGAGTGCTAGCAGGGAAAACAAACAAGGGTTAAGTTTCAAACAAAGGAATATTCAACCAAAAAACCCTTGCAATTAGTTCATACTGATTTGTGTGGTTCCACAAGGATAAGAAGATTGAAAGGTGAAAAATATTTCATTCTACTAATTGATGACTACACTAGAATGGCATGGGTAACCTTTATAAAGGAGAAGTCTGAAGCATTTGAAAAGTTCAAGATATCCAAAATATTGGTTGAAAAGGAGACCGGTAGAAGAATCAAGTGCTTAAGATCATATAGAGGTGGTGAATTTCAGATCAAGTGAATCCATTAGATGTTGTGAAAAATATGGAATCAAATGACAATATTCTACACCAAGAACTCCACAATAAAATGGAGTGGTTGAAAGGAGGAACAAAATGGTTAAATATATGGCTAGAGAAATGTTGAGAGGAAAAATTGGAAAATATATTTTGGAGAGAAGCAATACACATTGTAGTCTACATTAAAAATAGAGCTCAAATAAGAGAAAACAATGGTAAGACTCCATATGAACCGTGGTACAAAAAACCTGCATCTATCAAGTACTTCAAGGTGTTTGATAGAAAATGCTACATCAAGAGAGAAGATGAAAACTTGGGAAGCTTTGATTCCAAATGTGATGAAGGAATATTTTTAGGATATTCCACCCAAAGCAAAGCTTACAAGTGTTATAACAAGAGGTTGCACACGATTGTGGAAAGCATCAATGTCAAAGTTGATGAAAATATGAACCATGATAATTCTAGTAGAAACAACCTTGAAGTTGAATCAGAAGATGAAGAAGAAATTACTACTAATGAAGAAGAGCCTAAAGAAGAAGTTAATGAAAAATCACCTGCAAGATATGTTCAAAAAGATCTTTCTGTAGAGAAAATTATAGGTGATAAAAATGATGGTGTTTAGACAAGGAAAAGACTTGCAAAGAATAAGGAACAAGTAAATTTTTCTCTCTTGTCACAAATTGAACCAAAGAGTTATATTGAGGCTAGCAAGGATGAGAGTTGGATAAAGGCCATGGAAGAAGAGCTCAATCAGATTGAGAAGAATAAGACATGGGAATCAGTTCCTAGACCCCAAGAAAAAATATGACTGGTACTAAATGGGTGTTTAGAAACAATTTGAATGAGGATGGTTTGTTGTGAGAAACAAAGCAATATTGGTGTGAAAATGATATGCACAAGTTGAAGGTATTGACTTTGAGGAGAAATTTGCATCGGTTGCTAGATTAGAAGCAATAAGAATGTTTCTTGCATTTTCAATTTATAAAGGGTTTAAAGTCTATTAGTTGGATGTAAAGTCTGCAATCCTTAATGGAAACCTTGAAGAAGAAATCTACATTGAACAACTAGAGGTTTTTAAGCTTTCAGAAGAAGAAGATTATGAATGTAGATTGAGGAATCACTATATGGTCTAAAACAAGCACCTAGAGTATGGTATTCAAGATTAGACCAATATCTACAATAGCAAGGATTCCAAAAGGGATGTGAATATAGCAATCTATACTTCAAATTAGAAGGTCAACACATGATCATTGTTGTTGTATATGTTGATGACATAATATTTGGAGGTAGCAATGATAAGATGTATAAATTATTTGCTACACATATGCAAGATGAATTTGAGAATTCAATGCTAGGAGAGCTTTCATTTTTCCTTGGTTTACAAATTGTACAAAATAATGATGGGAAATTTATATCTCAAACTAAATATGCTAAGGAAATGCTTAAGAAGTTTGTTATGGAGGACCGTAGACCAATTAGTACCCCCATGATAATTGGTTGCAAGTTGAGCAAATCAGATGAATCACCAAATGCGAATTAGGCTATGTATAGGTCAATGATTGGAAGCTTGCTATACCTTACTGCATCAAGCTATGACATTATGCAAGTAGTGTGTATGGTGGAAAGATTTCAAGTTGCACCAAAAGAGTCCTATGTCAATGCAATGAAGATAATTTTTAGATATATCAAAAACATTGTTGATTATGGGCTGTGGTATCCCAAGAGAAAATATTCTATTTTAACAACATATATAGATGTTGATTAGGACAGATGTGTAGATGATAGGAGGAGCACGAGTGGTGGTGAATTTTTCTTGGGAAATAAACTTGTGTCATGGATGAGAAAAAATAAAAAAATAGTTACACTTTCTATGATAGAAGCATAATATGTAGTAGTTGCAACATGTTGTACTCATTTTTTATGGATGAAGCAAAAACTTAAACACATTAAGGTTGAGTACAAGGAGCCTACCTCTATTCTTTGTAATAAATCAAGTGCAATAAACATCTCAAAGAATCTAATGATGCATGCTAGGAAAAAGCACATAACAATAAAGTATCACTTCATTAGAGAGAAGGTTGTAGACAAGGAAGCCAACATGGAATATGTACCTAGCAAAGAGAAAGTTGACATATTTACCAAGCCTCTTCCTAAGGAACAATTTGAATAGCTGAGGCAAAAGTTGGGAGTCATTTCTCCCACATCATATCAATAAATCGTAGTGATAGGGAATGAGTCCAAGGGGAGCTTTATTTCTATCTCATTCATCCCTAGAAATGAAAGTATAGATCAAGTCAAGTAAAATTGGGTATACAAATTTCTAATGACTTGATGATTGTAGATTCAAGAATCCACTTTTTCTCCTAGAATTTCTTGTTAGAGGGGAGGAATATTCATAGGGGGAGAAATTGTGTAAGACTTGAGGATGACCCTTTTCCATTGATGTCAAAGGGGGAGAATTTAGTGTAAATGCTCAATTGAGGGAAATAAAATGGAACAAGGTCTAAGGGGGAGCTGCTATTGGTATCAGACCAATGTCATACTTGGTACATAGTATTCTAGAAGCTTAATTGTTTCAAAGCATGAAATGGCATATCAATCAAGGTATCAATACTTTTTGAGCATTTGGTTTTTCCATCAATGACAAAGGGGGAGATTGTTAGAAATTTGGTTGTCATTGATGTCAAAAGTTGTCATTGATGTTAAGAGGGTGATCAATGAAGCAGTGGATTAGGATCTGGAAGTTTTGGTGATGACTGATGGAGGAAGGAGCATTTTTTGTAATTGTTGCAAAATTTCTCAAAAAGTTGCAATGTTGTCATGACACTACAAAAGTGGATTCTAGTTTTTTGAGGTCAAAACAATATGTAGATTTGATATGGGTTTTTCAAGAGCTTCACAAAGGTGTAATTTGTAGGTCTTGATGACAAGTTGTGCTCTCAGAAAGGAACTATTTCTTCTCTTAGACAAAATTAGGGACGTTTTACAGTTAAACTATAAAGCTTGTAGTCATGGCATTGAAAAAAAATTATATTTTGCTATTGACTGGTTATCAACCATTACAGGTTGCTTAAGTTACAACTTAAGCCATTGAAGTAATTTATGCAACCAACCCCTATCCCTAGAATTACCGACTTGGAAAATATTCAACAACTATAATATTTCCTAAGTCACATGCAAAATATTTTCCCTCAATTTGATCAATGGTTTTGATCATCTTGTAGATCAACGACCTCCTCACCATCCTACTGAGATATGGTGGGACCCTCCTCTAAGCCCAACAATATAGTGGTCTTGCAACATATGTGAGGTGGGACTAGGTAAAATATGAAGTGATGGGAGTGGATGATGACATGTGAAGATAGGTGGCAAAGAATGATTGATTGATACGTCAATTCACATTGATGTTGTGAATTATAGGCACTGATGAAAATGACATATGGCATTAGCCCACCAGCCCCCTGATATTTGGTGGCCTTGTGTCTTTAGCTCATAGGATAGTGGGCTTGTGATGAATGTATTTGTGGACCCTTTACTATGAAAGCTACAAGCGACAAAGATCGACAGTGATTATCAAATGAATCTTTCATTCAATAGTTGCGTTTTAAGGTTGGGAAGTGAATTAGATCAATGGTGGTTATTTAAAGAGAATAAATATGATGATCATGTTTTAAAGATGTCAAGATGAAAGGAGAGCTAGAGGATCATGGTGTGAAGATTATAGATCGATGACCCAAATTTAAAAGCAAATATTTATCAATGGCTATGACTGCGTGAGCACAAGTTAGGTTTTGTATCTAACACAGTGAAAAAAATTCATTGGTTTACCTAATCCATCAATCAGTTAATTGGAGATTTGATATGCAGGGAAATGACACAGATTGCCAAGGAGATTGAGATCAATATCAGATCAAAAAAATCAGGAAGTGCATTAATTTCATATCAAGGTTAGGGTTTTGGAGGATGCCATGTTTAACAAACCAAAATTTGAATTTGATGGCAATTGGCTCGATGAACAATTAGCTTCCTGAAGATAGAGATAAAACCCTAATAGAAGTTTCAAGATGAGTTGGATGATGGTGCATGGCTTGAGGAAATGATTAAAGATCGGTGGATTTATGAAAAACAAGACAATCATAATTTGACTAGTGTTGAAGTAGTAGAGTGGTGTGTAGCATGTTGTAGAGAGAGAGATAGAGTGAAGAGAATCTGGTAGAGAATGCACATGTGAAGGTTGAGTAGAACCCAAATAAAAGTAGAGGTTTCTATCAGGGTTATTATTCAAGGTGAAAAAATGACGAAGGTGTAGAATAGAGAAAAGTGTAGAGCAGTGTGTTGAAATGAATAAAGTTGTGCAATTGCAAATCAAGTTATAACATAGAATTATGTTCAAAAGAACAATTGTATTATCTTGTGTTGTAAATATGATTGGTGGGTGCCATCAGATTTTTGGATAGGTTCCCATACTAGAGAGTGGGTGCTTCCATGGAGTGGGTGCTCCTAAAACTAGGGGATTGGTGTGTCCTTAGGGTTGGTGCCCTTAGATATTGTAATATAAACTTTTAATTGTGAGGCTGGATTAGGACAGTAGATCCTAGCATCATTTCTCACTGTAGTTTTTCCAATATTGTGTTTTCCATGTACATCCTATGTTGTATGTGTACATGTTTATGTTTCTGCATATTAAGTTTTAATCTGCACATAAAGATCTTAGGGAATTAATCTACATAAAAGTTTTAACAACTAAATTTTAAAGTGATCTACTGATTCAACCCCCTCTTAGTAGAATATTGTTTTCCAACACAAGACACATTGCAAGGTTTTGCAAGGGAAATACTATAAGACCTTCTACTCCTCAAAATAATATGACATGTTAGATGCATAGGACAACTAAGAGGGGGGTGATACAGTTGTAAATTAAAACATTAAAACCCTCATTAACATTTAGATTTGTATTGCCCCTTAAACCCTTAACAACCATTAAACCCTTATCATGCATTAACATAATTTAAACATGATAAATAGTAATGTAAACACATCCAAACACATAAGAACACCAAATTTACATGGAAAACCCAAGGGAAAAACCATGATGATGATTAACTCACAATATAAAGTAATAGCAACACCAAATACAATAGTCTCACTACCTAAATAGAAGAAGGGATCATTGCCAAAGGACTCACTGTCCAAAAGAAAGAAGATAGAATAAGGGGTGGCTCACTACCAATTTGAACTGCTAACAATGCATCTCTCTTATGTTGAACATATAGTTCCACTGAAGCACAAACAACTCATTCAATGGACTAAAATATAAACACCTTTTTCTCACTACATTTGGGAGTCATAGGCATTAAAGATCACACTTAGATCACCACACTTGATCACTTTCACATCTTTCACATCACACACACTAATTTTTAATCCACACAATTCACCTTGTACCAACTACGACCTAAAACAATCTCAATTAGGCCGGCCTTATGAAAACATATGCACCTCAACCATGTAACATCAAATAGGTCCAAAATAAACACTTCCAAGGTATAAATAAGTGAAAGAAGATCACATAACAACTTAATTGGAACCCAAATATACACTGGCATGCTTATCAACACTTTCACAAATAACAATCATCCACCGCAATTAGCGCTAGCACGCTAGGTCAGCCAAACCTACACTAACACTAACAAGTGACTCCAAACACACCTCTCGAGGTCTAAAAACATCTCAAATACCACACAGAAACATTCCAAAACATCTCAAAATATTCCACATAATTAGAATATTCGCCTACTACTGCAACCACTTGAAACTTAAGAACACCTTCATTCTATGCAACCAAACACACTAACAAAGACAACCAACACACCAAAAAACCTTGTGGAGCACCACAACACTTGAATATTCAAGGAAAGGTAGATACAGTCAATATAATTATGTTCCCAAATCCACAAGCCAAGAACCTTCATTTCCAAGAAATGTAAAGCAATATCATTTCTCCTAGACACCTTGTTTTTCTAGACAAACATACTGTCAAACACATATTCTACTTTAGAATGATCCAACACCTGAAACTTTGGATATAAAACCTTTGAACACCTTTGATCATCACGTCCAAACTGCATGGGAATATCTTCAATCATGGAGAAATGTGGAGAAAAACACTAAATGCCACTTTGTCATATTGAACTCTCTTTGATTCAATCTTCTCAAAAGTACTTGGAAACCAAGTGAACCAACTCTATGAGAAAAAATAATAACTTATTTGTAACACATATACAACATATCTCATTAACTACAACACATCCATGCTACCAACAATCTCATCAAACAAAAATTATGTAGCTATACTGAAGTAAGAAATCAATGACAACACCAACAACATTGTGTTGACATTAATACCAACAACTCCAAGCTTCCAAAAAATACAATGCTAAGGTTTGGGGTTGACATCATCAACACCAAAAAAATTCCAACACTCTCTTCATACAAGGGGTTGACATTAATGACAACACCCAAACAACTCAATCTTCCAACAAACTCTCGCTTTGTCATTGATGGCAACACCATTTCTGAAAAACCATCAACAAAAAAACATACTAGAATCAAATCTATAATAATTAGTACTCCCCTTGACCAGGGCAACCCTTTACTCATCATACTCTCATTCTCTTGCTCCTAAACATTCTCTCTTGCAATACTTTTCTAAATAATGGATTTTCAACCACTCTAACTTTCTCCCCCTTTAAGATCAATGGAAAAGGGCCAAAGACTCATCCAACTCTCTTTCTCTCCCCCTTTGACAATATTAAAAAGGAAACACTTGCATCTCTCACACATCACCTGCAAGAAATTGCACTCTCTTTACTGCACTTATTTTTTTGCACTCTTCACAAAATTCTCTTGCAATACCCACTCTCTCCCCCTTTGTTCCTTTGCTTTTCAAAAAATACTTCTCCATACACTGCACCAATGAGTAACCACTACTACCTACTCCCCCTGAGAGGTAGCCTTTATCAATCTAGAACAAAAGAATAAATCTTGAATTGCTCCATCAAATTGATGCACACTCTTCTGCATCTAGTTGAAAGAAGGAGGGGCAATAACCCCTAACTTCTATCAAAAATACTCAAAAGTATCTTTAGGAAGAGCCTTCATGAAAATATCTACAAATTGATCCTTTGTAGGCACATACTCTAATTTCACCTCATCTTTTACAACCTTCTCTCTCAGGAAGTGGTACTAGATTGAGATATGTTTTGTTCTTGAATGCATCACCATATTCTTTGATATATTGATTGCACTTGTATTGTCACATAGGATAGAAATAGGTTCATCATATGATATTTTGATATGCTTCAATGCTTGCTTCATCCACAACAACTGTGTGTAGAAAGATGTTGTAATGTACTTTGCTTCTGTAGTACATAACGACACTGAATCCTACTTCATACTCAACCATGAAACCAATTTGCTTCCAAGAAATAAAGCACCTCCACTTGTAATTCTTCTATCATCTACACAACCTACCCAATCTACATCAGTATAGGAACTTAAAGAGAAATTAGTATCCTTTGGATACCATAGACCATAGTGTGGAGTTCCTTGCAAATATCCGAATATCCTCTTTACTGCTACCACATGTGATTCTCTAGTATCTTCTTGAAATCTTGCCACAAGACAAACTGCATGCACGATTTCAAGTCTAGTAGCAGTTATACATAGCAATCCATGAATCATTGATCTTTAATTTCTCTGATCAGTCTTAGGAGACTCGTCATTCTTTCTTAACTTTCAACCAGTAACCATAGGAGTACATACTGGTTTAGAGCCTTTCATTCCAAACTTCTTCAACATTTGCTTCACATATTTTGATTGTGAAATGAATATTCCTTTTTCTATTTGATCAATTTGTAGCCCAAGGAAGAAATTCATCTCCCCAAACATAGACATCTCAAACTATTTCTACATTTCTTCTAAAAGTATCTTGCACATACCTTCATTTCCTCCAAATATTATGCAATCTACATATACTACCACAATCAATATTTTTTCTCCTTCAACTTTGAAATACATATTACTATCTGCAATACCTTTATTGAATCCTTGTTGCAACAAGTACCTATCCAATCTTGCATACCAAGATGTGGGAGTTTGCTTGAGACCATACAATTCCTTCTTTAATCTACAAACCATATTAGGATCCTTTGATAACTGAAATCCTTCTGGTTGTTTAATGTATACCTCTTCTTCCAACTCACCATTCAAGAATGCAGACTTCACATCTATTTGATAAACCTTGAAATCCCTATGTTTTGCAAAGGCCAAAAGCATCCTAATGGCCTACATTCTTTCCATCAAAGCAAATGTTTCCTCAAAATATACCCCTTCCACTTGTGAGTAGCCCTTACACACAAGTCTAGCCTTATTTCTAATAATTTCTCCATTCTCATTTAGCTTGTTCTGAAATACCCATTTAGTTCCTATTACATTCTTATTTGCCAGTCTTGGGACTAATTACCAAATTTGATTCTTCTTAATCTGCATCAATTCTTCTTCCATAACTTTAGTCCAATTCTCATCCTTACATGCTTCAATCACTATCTTAGGTTCTATTTTGGAAAGTAGACAAAAATTTACCTATTCTTCTATCATAGCAACTTTTCTTCTTGTCAACACGCCTTTGCTCTGATCACCAATTATATGATCTCTAGAATGATTCTTTGCACATACTTAGAGGTCTTAGAAGTCCTTTATGGAGCTTCTTTGTCTTCAACTTGCATCTATTTCTCATTTTCTTCTTCTTTTCCTTCTTCTCTGCAAGAAGACTCATCAGACTCATATCCTTCTATCAATACTGAGCTTTTATGTGGTTCTTCATCTACTTTGACACTTGCACTTTCAACTATCTTCTTGAACCTCTTGTTGTAGCACCGATAAGCCTTAATTCTTATAGAATATCTAGGAAAGATTCCTTCATACGACCTTGCATCAAACTTTTCCAAGTTTTCTTCATCTCTTCTGATATAACATTTGCTTCCAAATACTCTAAAATATTTGATAGTAGGAGTTTTCCATACCATAGTTCATAGGGAGTCTTTGAACTGTCTACTCTTTCTTTACTCTATTGAGTATGTATACTCCAGTATGAATAGCTTTTCTTCAATATACATCTAGTAGATTTTATTCTTTCATAATTGTCCTTGTTTCTTCCTGAATTCTCCTATTCTTTCTTTCCACAACTTCATTCTGCTGAGGAGTTCTAGGGGTTGACAAATGCCTCTTTATTCCATGATCTTAAATTTTTTTGTTAAACTCATTGGAGGTGAATTCTCCACCTCTGTTAGACCTTAAGAACTTTATTTTCATATCCATTTCATTCTCAACCATAGCTTTAAATGCTTTAAACTTATCTCTAGAGCTTCTTATTTTTCTCTAAGAAAAGTTACCCAAGTCATTCTAGAGTAATCATCAATCAAAAACATGAATATACCTATCACCTTGAAAGCTTCTTGTTCTTGTAGGTCCAGATAGGTTTGTATGCACCAAATCCAAAGGTCCTACAATAGAATATTCTTTGATATTAAACCTCTTTCTTGTTTTCTTCCCAACCTGAAATTCCTTGCAAACTGCATTGATAGGCTTTGTAATTCTTGGAAAATATCTCACAACATGAGTAGATATGATCCTCACAAGGCTATCAAAATTGATGTGACACATTATTCTATGCCATATCCAACTTTCATTGATTTGAGTCATAAAATACTTACCATTAACATCTTTGAGTTGATAAAAATTCCCATTTGTCCTTGTTCCTGTAACAACCAGAGTTTTAGGGCTTCCTTTTTTGATTTCACAACCACCATCTTGAAATACAAGATTATATCCTTTTCTACATATTTTTCCTACACTCAAAAGATTATGCTGAAGACCCTTGACATAAAGAACATCATTTGTATTATGCTTACCATAAAAAATAATTGAAGATTTTCCACATATCTTAGTAGATGTATCATCATTTATTAAACTTACTCTTATCATGTGTCATATGATTTGAGCATCCACTGTCAATTATCTAGTGATTTTCTCCTCTCTAGCATGAAAAACGGTCACACTAGTTCCTTTGATGTTGTGACCTATTTCTCAAGTAGTTTCTTTCATACATCTTTTAGATTCAGTATAATTAGTTCCAACATTTAGATCCATGAACAAGCATTCATCATTTTCATCATCTAGGTAGTCAAATTCATCATCAGATATGCTAGTCTCTTCTTTAACATAATAACTTCAGAGATTTACCTTTGTTATCCTTATATTTTTCATTTGAAACTTTATCTGGACATATTGAAGCATATTGACCTATCTTTCCGCAATTGAAACATTTTAAATGCAACTTATCTCTATAATTTATAGTCCCCTTTTTAGTCTCTTGACAAAATTTTCTTCTATCTCATCAAGATCATCTGGATCTGATCCATCATCCTTCTCTATTTTTCTAGCTCTAAAATCAATCTCTTTTCTTGAATCATTTTTACCAAAATCTCTTAATTCAAAAGTAGTTAAAGCACCAAAAAAATAATCTATAGAATAATGATCTAAATCCTAAACTTCCTTAATAGAAGAAACTTTATGACTATAAAATATAGGAAGAGTTCTTCATACCTTCTTTACGCCTCATCTTCTAGTGGATTTCCACCAAGGCCATTGATGGAATTGAAAACTTCCTCCACTCTATGCATGTAGCCTACAATATCTTCATCCTCTAACATCCTTAGGGTTTCAAACTTACTCATCAAATTTTGCATCTTTGCTTGGTTGACCTTATCATCTCCTTCATAAACACTTTCCAGCTTCTTCCAAATTTCTTTAGTAAATTTGTAGCTCATAACCTTCACAAGTTATGAATTAGTAAGACCACTCAAAAGAGAATTCCTTACTTTTCCATTGTTCTCATATGCCTTGATCTAATCATTAGTTGATGGTCCATTAGTAGGAATGGTATGTCCATCTTCAATTGAATTCCAAACTCCAAACCCTAGGGAAACAAGCAAACCTTCTATCTTGGTTTTTTAGAATGCATAATTCATCCCATCAAACAAGGGAGCCTCCTTCTTGTGTGCCATCTGGATCTACCTCAAGCGGTTAAGCTTCTTCTAAGGAACCTTTCTCTCATACCAATTTTTAGATGCATAGGACAATTGAGAGGGAGGTGAATCAGTTATACATTAAAACATTAAAACCCTCATTAACATTTAGATCTGTATTAGCCCTTAAACCCTTGACAACCATTAAACCCTTATCATGCATTAGCGGAATGTAAACATGAGAAACAATAATGTAAATACATCCAAACAAATAAGAACACCAAATTTACATGGAAAACCAAAGAATGGAAAAACTATGGTGAGGATTAGCTCACAATATAAAGTAATAGCAACACCGAATACAATAGGCTCACTATTAGAGGGCTCACTACCCAAAGGAAAGAAGGGCTCATTGCCAAAGGACTCAGTATCTAGAAGAAAGAAGATATAAGAATGGGTGGATCACTACCAATTTGAACTGCTATCAATTCATCTCTCTTATGCCAAAGATATAGTTCCATTGAAGCAAAAACAACTCATTCAACATACTAAAATGCAGAATTTTTTTTCTCATTGCATCTAGGAATCATAGGAATTAAAGCTCACACTTAGATCACTACATTTGATCAATTTCACATCTTTCACATCACACAGACACTAATTATTAATCCAAACAACAAGTCACATTGTATTTATACCAACATATACACCTCAACCATGCGACATCAAATAGGTCAAAAACAAACACTTCCAAGGTATAAAGAAGTGAAGGTAGACCATGCCAAAAATTAACTAGGACCCAAATATACACTAAAATGCTTCTCAACACTTCCACCAAAAACAATCATCCACCATAATTAGTGCTAGCAGGCTAGGTCGGCCAAACCTATACTAAAACTAACAAGTGACTCCAAGAACACCTCTATAGGTCTAAAAATATATCATGAACTACATAACTACATTCTAAAACATCTCATAATATTCCACATTATCAGAATATTCACCACTACTATTGCAACCACCTGAAACTTAAGAACACCTTCATTCTATGCAACTAAACACACTGGCACATAAATCCAACACACCAAACAATCTTGTGGAATTCCACAACACTTGAAACTTTAAGTGAAATTAGATATAGCAATATAAGCACATTCCCAAATTTGCAAGCCAAGAACCTTCACTATGGAGAAATGCAAAGCAATCTTATTTCTCCTAGACACCCTGCTTTACTAGACAAACATACTGTCAAACACATATTCTACTACAAAATGATATAGAACCTAAAAATTTGGATATAAAACCTTTGAACACCTCTAATAATCACATCCAAACTACATGGGAATATCTTCAATCATGAAGAAATGCAGAGCAAAACAATGAACACCACTCTATCACACTAATCTCTCTTTTATTCAATTTTCTCAAAAGCACTTGGAAACCAAGTGAATCAACTGTATCAACAACATTTGAAACATCTCTCATTAACCACAACACATCCATACTACCAACAATCTCATCAAACAAAACTTCTACAACTATACTAAAGTAAGACATCAATGACAACACCAACAACATTGTGTTGACATTAATACTAACAACTCCAAGTTTCCAACAACTCTAATGCTAAGGGTTGGGATTGACATCATCAACACCAACAATATTTCAACACTCTCTTCATACAAGGGGTTGAAATAAATGAAAATACCCAAACAAATCATAAACAACTCAAGCTTCCAACATGACACTTCTCATCAAAAGAAGGTATGGAAGAAGGAAGAAAGTGAAGTGAAGAATGAATCTATACCTCTACCTAGTGTATATGAATCCTCTGGTAACTAAAAGAAAGTATTGGCTTAGGGGGAGTTGCAATTGAAAAGTTTTCAAAACCCCTTTGAAGCATTAGATGCTAAAATATTCAGCATAATGGTTAATGGTGTCATGGATATGTTTTCTCAAGGTTTCAGAGTGAATACACTATTCTACATAATTTTGTTGAATGATCATGGATCTCTTTGATATAAAAAAATGAAAAAGTTTCTTGTGTCAAAAAAATGCATTCAATACGAAGCAACTAGGGTAGGTGTGAAGAGTATTTAGTCCCTACTTGATCAATTTTGATCTCATTCAAATGATATCAAGTTTGTGCAAGAGCTAAGGAAGCAAAAAAGGTTTTCAGTGAATTGTGTGCAAACACTGATGACAATATTTACATATATTTCTTAGTTTAGCTTGAAAAAACCTAGTTTCAAAAGGTATTATCATGGCTACACTAATAGTTATTGATGTTGTCGAGAAGCCAAGGCCAAAATTTAGGAAAAAATTATACAAATCTACTGTGATTGACAAGGATGGAGCATTTTCTCACGTTTTGATCAATGTGCTTCATTTTGAAGATGTTTGCATCTATATTCACTCATAGTTGAATGAGTACAATAATCTAAATTTGGAAGAGTTTAGAAGCAATCATCTCTTGGGTGATGATTTTTAGCTTAAGTCGAGGTATGCAAGTGTCGAGGAAAAATGATAGACATATGTAAGGGTTTCCCCAAATTTTCCTATGAAGATGAATGGGTCGGATTCACTTTGAGTTGGATCCATGAAGATATCATTTGACTTGATCAACCCTACTTGATCATAAAGGAAGCTATTAGGATTGTTACTAGGTTCTGATTTACTAGACCTATATCGACACTAAAGGTTGTGAAGAATCAAGAGGTTATGAAGCTTACAAGAGAAAAATTTGATAAAAGAACTCTAACTATGGGTGACATCTCTAACCTAGGGGTTCACTATGCCATGATAGGAATTGCATACAAGGTTCTTTTACAAATCGGGAAGGGTATGCTACTACCATCACCATCTACATTGCTCATCAAATGGTAAAGGAAGGAAAGGATTATGATCTTTGTGAACTCTTGTGGCAGTAGTTGTTGGATAACTTGTAGAAACCCAAGGAGACATGCTACAACTTTTGGTATGGATCTGTGATTATTTGTCTTATGTTCTATTTCATGAAGGAATTTTTTGGTTTGAAGAAGTGGTCTAGAGAAGGGATATTCTTGTTGCACATCATATTAGGGACCACATGTATAGTTTTCTAGATACCAAAATATGTGACATAATGTTTTGGGGTTTCTTTAAAAAATTCCAAGATGAAATGTAAATGAGATAGAGGATACCCTCACAAGTTGTAGAGAGATACAAGAATCATATCACCTTTATGATGGATAAGGAAAATTACTACATTGAGGGAGTTGAACCAATAAATTCATGGATAAAAAAGTTTCCTTATAAGGTCTCCAGACCGAATTGGATTGTATATGTTGACATTTTGCTTAGAAAACCTACGGATCCCACTATTGAAAGGTTTGGAATGTATGATGAGATAAAAAACAAATAATCAAGAAAAATTTAGAGGAAAAGGTGGAGAAGATGAAGAAAAAATTGGAAAAGATGTTTGGCATTCCTGAGGGTCCTACAGTTGTGCCACAAGCTTCTGCTACACTAGCTCATAGAAGAGCAAGTAGATTTTCCTTTATCATTGCTACAACTTCTAGACTTACTCAAACACCTCCTATCAAAAGGAGGGGTACTACTATAGTACCAATGCAAATAGAGAGGAAAAATCCAAGACCTAAGCAACAATGAAAAATGGAAAAGATTAATCCTATGAATGTGGATGATGATGGATGAGGATATCAAAATAAATAGTTAGAGTGAAACTGAAGATATCATAAAGAAAATCATTGATGGAATGCAAAGTGAAGTGGATACATAGGGGCCTCTAAAAATACATGAAACTGATGTTGAAATAAATGTTCAAGAGCCTCTAGATGAACAAAAAACTAAAAATATGCCTCCTCTGTATAATACAAATGTGTAGAACATATCTAGTCAACAAGAAGTACAAGGACCCTCCAAAAAACAAGGAGAAAATGTCTTTGGTATGCATGATAAATATGAAGTCTTTGGTATGGAGACAGAAAAATAAAAAGATAAAGAAGAGGAGAAGGAGAATGATTAGCAGAAGAAAGAGGATAATCTTGAGAAATTTCAAGATGTTGTAGTGAAAACAGTTGAGAAGCAAGATGCTTCTATGGATATAGGTTAGGGTTCTGTTGGTGTTCCAAATCAACAAACCAAATGAATCCTAAAGACTATCCAATTTCTTATGTTTAGATTCAAAGATGGATTTGGCCAACTGATAGGAAATGGGATTTGAACACATTTCCCCTACACTTTAGGCTCTGTAAGACCTAGGGGTGACCCTTTTGCAACATCTAAAGATTCAAACACATACTTAATAGGATATTGCTTAATAGATAATTCTCTCACCAAATTGTGTTAAGAAACATAAAATATCACTCAACATTGGCTAATACATTGAGTGAACTTCATTAACTAGCATGGAGAACATGGCAGATACAAGTACTCACAAAAAAAATTTGAAATGGTTTATGATTTAATAATTTGGGACCAAACTGAAAACAACAGAAGCATAAAGATTGACCAGTGCCAAAAAGAGGCTATGAAGTCTTATAACCAACACTTCATCCTACAATGTTAGACATTTTTTGAAGATCTTTGCAAATGTTATCACATTATGACAACAAGACCACTAAAGCTTTATCTAATAATCCTTCTTACAAATCCACCTGAAAGCATAATATCCCTGTTACACCTGTTAAACCAATTACTCCATCCTTGAACAAAAGGCAATAACATATGTATCTGACATTAGTTAAAGCAATTACACCATTCACAGAACAAACAACAATAACAATTGCAACTCAAATGCAAAAAATGTGCATGAAAAAACCCAGATAATCTTTGATTATTGAATTCAAAGAGCATTACAGTTCAACCATGGAGACAATTATCAGGTAAAATATAAACATGAAAGCATAATTCAGAACACAAAACACTTCAAATTAATGACTCAGTTACAATTCACCCTAGCTTTACAATTGTACCCAGAGCTTCTGCCTGCCTTGCAAAGCTTTCAGAAAATGGAACCTATGCAAATGAGAAGAGAAAATAGAATAAGAAGAAACATAAGAAGCTAGAAAATCAATCCGGTGGTGACACTTGTCAACTTCCTTCTTCAATCTGGAAAAGCTTCTTTCATCTTTCTTCCCTTTGCAACAACAAATTTTGCCTCCAATTTACAACAACAAATTCACTCTGTGAAAATATTCATACTCATTTTCCCAGCAAGTGAAAAATAGCTTCTCGTGAAAACTTGTATTTATGCCCTTTTGTTGCACTTCATACTTCCTAGCCAACAAAATATTTCACATAGTGAATATTTATTCACTTTAAAATATCCCTCCGTGCACTTTCATGTGCATTTTTCCCAAGACTTTAAATATTTCATTTGAAATATTTATTCACAAAAAAATTCTTCAGGCAAAAAACATTTTACCCATGCCATCATTTAGAATCCACTCCCATGTTTTTACTTTTCACCTTACAATGAAATAGTTGTAAAGATTTAAAAAATTTAATGGGCCCCCCTCTTTTACCTTTTTTCCCATCCATCGTTCACTTTTCACATTTTCATTTGAAACCTTCATTTCCAGCAAAATATTATTGGGCCACAAAATATTTCATTCACGCCCTTAATATTTTCACTTTATGTTTAAAAATGCACTTTTCCAAATGGTGAAAATCCCACAAATTTTTACGAGCAATACTTTTAACTTGCATCAAAGTCATACTTTAAGAAATATATTAAAACTATATTGGGCCCACATTGGCCTCTCCTCTCAACCTTGCACACCCCACAACATTTTTGCTGCCATGATCAAATTCCTCCGAGACAACGAGATTCCTCCACATAGCATTATATTTTGGAAAATAATTAAAAATAAAATTTAGGCCCAGACTTTACCTCCTCACATACCTCACAGCCTCCAGGAAAGCATTAATTTACTTGTGCAGGATGGCAGGGTGTGGCTTGGATTTGACCACGACCTTTCTTCATCTAATGGTCGTTGATTTTATTTTTTCTGCCCTAGCTCCTATTTGATTGCTTCTCCCTTGCTGCTTGAAACAAATATTTCCTCTGATTATGGTAGCATTCACAGATGCTAGCATCAACAATGGTGTCTTCGGGAGTAATTTCTTGAACTCATGTTGAAATTTCCTTTGCAATATCAAACTAACCCCTGAAATTTGGCATGCTGGGTGCCTTCATTTCCTGCCTTTGGAAAGGCAACCTATCCTTCACCTTCAGCATATGCGTATCTATTTTGAATGATGTCACCGAGCATACTATAAACATTTCCCTTGTGGCTTCACAAAGAATAGAATCTTTCAAAAAAAAATTAGACATATTCACTGCAATGCAAGCTCAAATAGTCCTTGTGAAATAAAACTACCATATCAAAAGGGATAAACAAATCAAAATAGCCATTGGCCATGAATTTCCCATGTAGGTGTGAAAGTCGTGAAAGCCGCCTCTGGGCTAATAGAAGCAAGAATTAAACTTGCTTTGATTAAAAACATTTGAAAGTGCACTTTATGTCTACCTTGAATGCCTCTTTTATCCTTGTACAATATTTAAAATATGCAAAATATTTTAAATATTAACATTTGAATTTTAGAAAGTTTGTGACTTCTAATTACGCGTGTGGGCCATTTGGAGAAAATTCACTGTGGGAAAATCGGGACCCCTGGAGCCACAAGAATTTGTGTAGGACCATAATCAATTATTTAGAGAAAACACATTTCCTCAAAATTTTCTCAGCCCTTAAAATTCAGGTACCTCCTTTGTAAACTGGCCCTCGGGATGTGTTCGCCACAACAGAAGTACATTAAAATAATGTAACAAATGACTTTTGTTCTTGATGAAAATGGAACTATAGATGTTTCAAACCAAAACAAGAAATGGGTTGTCCTTATATTTGCAAAATTTGTCACTTTCCTGGAACACCATTTTTGGCCTTGTCGCGATCAACAAGTAATTAAATAACCCATTAGAACTTATCTTGGAGGCACAAAATTGAATAGGCATGTAGACCTTTGACCCAAGAATGGAGTGAAAAATATTTCTTGGAAAAAGAGATCACGAGGTGAAAGATATTAATTAGCAAAGTTGCTTACTCAAACTTTTCTACAACTATGCTTGTTCAGAACCAATTAAAAAATATCAAAACAAATCCCGGGGGGCTACCACTGGGAACATTATCTCATTTTGGTACACTGAGCATGTGTGCAAGATTAATTTCCTTGAATCATTATTCACCAAAAGATATTGAAGGTCAAAGTTGACCTCTTTGAAAGGTTTTGGAAAATGCAGGTGCAAAACTGAACAAATTGCATTTGGTTTTGGTCTAGTAAAAATAGCAAATCAGATCATAAAGCTCTGGAACTTGACATGGGAGCACTTTGAGGTATCGATAATGGAGAAAAACAATCATTTTGACTTGAAAGTCATCCAGTTGCAAAATGCAAGCTCGAACAAGAGGCTAGGTTGCAGAATTGAAAGTTTGCAAACAACAAAAAAGTGTCAAAACCCTTCAGCTTTGCTTTTCAAAACCCTGTCAAAACTCATTGTGGGAAGCTGAAAATTGACATGCATGTTCACATATGTAACATGAGTGGGTCCACCAAGGGGTTTTGCACGAAAATCAACTGGAACCAAATTATGACCCTCCAAAGTAGGTCACTTGGGCAGATTCTTTAGGTGCACTTCTAGTGTACAAAGGCAAATTTTTTGAAATGGGCACTTCAAATTTGCAAAATTTGATAGTCCCAATAGGTTATTCATCATCAGATGCTTTATGGATATAGGTCAGGGTTCTTCTCCATCATCAGGGTTCAAATATCATTCCTCTCACATTGAGAGAAAGGAAAAACAAGAGGCCTTGAGGAAGATAAATGACAAAAGAATGGCTAATGCATTTGACCGGTGTGCCAATGCACACAACAAACTACAAGAGAATATGAATATATTTAAGGAATATGTAGATGAATTCATTGCCTTATATCAGTTTTGTTTGAAATGGACAAATTCGACCAAGAGCATCAAAGACCATATTGATTCCATTAAGTCATAGTTCACACAAATGACTAGGATATATGATCAATAAAAGAATAAGGATGGATTAACTAAAGCTCAAATAGAAAATATTCATGTGCATTTGTCATTTCTTTAGGATCAAAGAGAAAAAATAAAGAAATAGTTTGGTTAGTTAAGGAAAGTAGTCAACTTGAGACTTGCTTCATTATCTAGGTTGCTGGCCAAAGTAGAAAAAGTTGAATAGAAGATGAAGATTCCAAGCATTGTGGATGAAGCTGGGGATTTATGCATGCAATTTGAATGTCAGAATCACATTCTTAGCTCAACAAAAGAAAATTGGGATGCAATTTTAGCACACGTTAAGGTAATTTACAAGAACATTCTACCTTCTAAGGAAGTTGCAAATGTGTAGAAAATTCAATCTTGTTTTTTATAGTTTTGTAGAGGATTACAGTATTATTTTTGGTTTTTGTTGAAAATATTTTGTACATAGAATTAGTTTTGGGGCATCTCCATCTTAGGGGGAGAGTTTTGGTAGGAATCATACAGTCATGGGGAGTACATGCAATTTTTTTTTTTCTTAGGGTTGTCCTAAGAAGGATAATTTATTCCCTTTGTCCTTAATTTCAAAGGGGAAGTGAGTACAGATAAAGGGGAGAGAAGAATTGTAAATAATTGTGTGTTACCATCAAATACAAAGGGGGATATTGTTGGAAATATGTGTTGTCATTGATGTCCACTTGATGTTTGGAAATATGTGTTGTCCTTGTTGATGTCAACTTAATGACAATGTCATATTTTTATAGTAATGGATTTATGGTGTGAGACCAAAATTTGGGAGATATGGTTTGACATGGATGTAGACTTGGGTTCAACCAATGTTTAAGGTAAGTCAATCTAGAAGACCTTGCAAATGTATCCATAATAGTATGACATTCTAAAAGTATGAATTGTATATGATCAAGATTGTAACACATCAATTCATGATTTGGTTCATAAGTAAAGTGACACTAAATGATTTATATATGTTCAAGGAGTTAGATGACTGAAAATTGAGTCTAAATTCATACTTACGTAATTAGGAAATGTTGTCTAAAGCATATACTACATATTTTCCTAAGTTAATGACTCTGTATTTTGGTTCGCACTCTACCACATTGAATTTTATAGTTGTGTGGTTTTGAAGTTAAGTTTGGAAGTTAGGAAAGAGGTTATTCCTATAATTTCATGTCATAAACATTTCTACAACAAGAGTTAGAAGTAACAGTTCTTTAGATTACATAACAGAGCTAAGAGTCTCACATGTTCTCTAGATTGCTCCACATTCCTTTGGAGTGATAGATAAGTTTATGTGGACTTGAGGATATGTTGAGAGAGGTGTATGGGTTCATCCATATGTGTTTCAAATGTTTTGGTGAATCATAGTGCTATATCTTAAGTGTTGGTGTGTGTCTGGAATGCTCTGTCCTTGTATATTTAGTAGGTTTCTTATTTTACGCTAGCATATGATGATCGAATTCTTTAGGATAAGGTTGTAAGGATGTTGTTGATTAACTACATTGTTCACATATTGGTCCGCATGATGTTTTTGGTTTCTCCCTAGTGGTGTAAAGATGAACAATTGGCAATTTTGGTGGTGTTAATGTTCTTTGGGCAAATATTCTGGTTTCTTTCCTTTGTGGTTAATCCTGATTAATTAAATTTTCTTTGAAGAATGTATTGTGATGTTTTTGGTCCCAATTATGCCTTGAGTTGATCCGCAACTTATCGTGCTTCATGGTGCACATTTGTCAAGCCAACCTATGTGAAACATCAAAAAATGGGTTCATCAAAAATGGAATGGGGGTATGATGTGCCTATCTTCCTTAGTTAATTAGGAAAAAGAGATCCCTTAGGGAAAGATTGACTTTCAACCCTTAGGTGAGTCAAACTTGGTGGAGATTTTGTTATTTTCCTTATGACCTAGGATGGGGTAAATCAACTAAAACAACACTTTTGGGAGATGAATGAAAAATGCAATGTAACACATGAAATCACTAAATTAAACCTTAATCTAACATAATTTGGCAGATTTGAGAAGGGCTTGATTTTATGCACCTATGATAAAAAGGTTATGTTGAGTGTCCTCTTGGGAATTATTCTCCCAAGGGTGAATGGGTCTTGCTATAGGGGTTGAAAAATTTCTTTCACATCGTCTGGTCCTATGTCTGTACTCCTGATTCCTCTGGGTTTCATAGTCAAAAATTGGGAAATAAATTCAAAAAGTGAGTTTCCAAGGCTTATCGGCAATGTTGACAACTTTTGCAACTTTTCTCTTTTGATAGATCTTCAATCCTTCTTCAACCTAATATCTATAAAACACACAAGAGGGAATTTTTTTTACTTTTGGTGAATGGGGGTTTGCCTTGGTCAAACCCTATTTTTGGTAATCAAACCTTGAAATGAAACAATGAAACGTGAAAGGAATGATGAATAAACAAGTTCTATGATGCAACTCACCAAATACTTAATTTGAAACCCTTGAAGGATTGAAACTTAGTAGATCTCTCCAAGGTCTTGATCTTGCATGAAATGGCTTGATTGATGATGTGATCTTGATGCTTGAATCTTGATTTGAAACTTGAAACCTACATCTATTGAACAAGACAACTAAGAGGGGGGATTGAATCAGTTGTCACAAATTAAAATTTTATAATATTTTTTGAAAATTAGATCAATCACAATTCTTAACTCTGCTAAAATGATTAAACATTAAATGCAAGTGTAGAAATTGAAAACCATCACACAAACATAGTAACACTAGATTTATGTGGAAAACCCAATGAGGGAAAAACCATAGTGAGGATTAACTCACACTATAGAGAATATCAAAACTGATTACAAAAGGCTCACTGCCTGAGAAAAAGGATCACTTCCAAAACAAGGACTCACTGTCCAAATTAGGACTCACTCTCCAATAGGGCTAACCACCCAGAGGGCTCATTACCACAAAGATACAAAGAAGATAGAATAGATATGTTATAGAGAGAAGACAAATGAATGCAATAGATAAATCTACCACAATTTTCTCAACCAATTGCAAACATGCATGAATGATAAATTCCACCTTCAACTCACTACATCTAGAAACTCAACATTTAGACTTCACACTGATCTGCCATAGTCACATTACATTCATCCACTTGATTTGCACCTATTTCACATCTATCTGATCCATTTCTTTATGCTTATCTCTTTGTACTACTTTCACCACTAACTTATCCTGTATTTATACCATCTTCAACTTTGAAAAATATCCAAACTCGTCTATCCATCATTAAATTCAAATTAGGTGATGCCAAAACAAACTAGAGTGGAATTAGAATGAAGGAAAACCAAACACATGCTTGATGAGGACCCAAATAGGTCCCAACATGCTTCATCAATTTTGAAGGTAGTGTTTAACACAAGGTCGTCCAAACTAGTGTAAAACACATAGAACAATTAAGCATGATCCTTCCAGATGCTGAAATTATCTTCAATATGATCATAAAAAATTAACTCTAGAGCCACAAGTCATAAGACTTAACCAAAGAGAAATCCAGACCAAAAATATTTCTCCTAGACCTTAGCCAGATACGCACAAAACCACAATTCATAATTGGTGAACATAACTTGCACTGTACAATGAATCAAAAACCAAAAATATGGATATAACAGCTTCCAACAACCATGATCAACATATATGAATTGCACACACATAGAAGCAAATTCTAGACCAAAACCCAAAGAAACTAGTGAACACCTGCAATATTCTTTCAATACAATTTTATCAATATCCTTGACATACACAACCAATAACCTGCATTCATGACATTAATGAAAACAACAAGTAGTTGATAGCCAATTGACCAATTGACATCAATGAAAACACTTTGCAACAACTTCTTCATACTTGCAACAATCTACCCCTTTGTCATTGATGGTAACACATGATGTAAAAACCATCAAAGACAACATACTAGCTTTGAACATACTTCTTATGATTTTTCTTTATGTTTCTCCCCCTTAGTAGATAATATTTTTCTCTTTACATCTCTATCTTTTCGCATCTCTCTCATCTCCCCCTTTGAAATCAATGGAAAAGGAAAAATATGTTTTACATTGATTTCTCTTTTTACATTAGAAACAAAATACTTATACAATGACAACCCATGACACTACTGATCCCCTTGAAAGGTAGCCACCAAAATATCAATCCAAAAGAAAGATAGATCCATAGATCCACCAGACCGATCCATCTCCATATGCATCTAGTTCAATAAAGGTGGGGCAATGACCCCTAACTTTTCCTGGAGATACTCAAAAGTATCTTTAGGAAGAGCCTTCATGAATATATTAGCAATTTGATCCTTCATAGGGACATACTCAAGATTTACTTCATTCTCCACAACCTTCTCTCTCAAGAAATGATACCTGATAGATATATGCTTTTTCCTTGAGTGAATCAACAAATTATTTGAAATGTTAATTGCACTTGTGTTATCATAGAAGATATAAATAGGATCATCATACACAACTATGATATCTCTCAATGTTTGTTTCA
Organism: Sequoia sempervirens; assembly: GCA_007258455.2. NCBI lineage: Eukaryota > Viridiplantae > Streptophyta > Pinopsida > Cupressales > Cupressaceae > Sequoia > Sequoia sempervirens. The sequence continues at coordinate 905,284,751 of VDFB02281492.1, forward strand.
TCCATAGAACTTGTGTACAACAAGATGCAACATCAATATACTCAGCTTCAACAGTAGATAGGGAAATTGAAGCTTTCTTTTTACTCAACCATGCCACCAATCTACAACCAAGAAAGAATGCACCACCACTTGTACTTTTCCTGTCATCTACACATCCAACCCAATCTACATCTGAATACACACTTAGTGTAAAGTCAGTATCTCTAGGATACCACAAGCCATAATCCATAGTGCCATTCAAATATTTGAATATTCTTTTAACAATAGCAACATGTGTTTCTTTAGGATCTTCTTGAAATCTAGCCACAAAATAGGAAACATGCATAATATTTCGTCTAGTAGCAGTCAAATACAATAGTCCGCCAATCATAGATCTATACTTGCTCTGATCATCCTTTGGTGAATCGTCATCTTTACCTAATTTGTAACTAGTCACCATAGGAGTGTATACTGTTTTGGAACCATCCATTGCAAACTTCTTCAACATCTCTCTCACATATTTAAACTATGAAATAAATATTACTTTCTCTGTTTGATTAATTTGTAGCCCAAGAAATAAATTCATCTCTCCAAACATATACATTTCAAACTCTTTTTGCATCTCTTCTGCAAACATTTTACACATAGTTTCATTTCCTCCAAAAATATTTTCATCAACATATACAACCACAATTAGGATTTTGTCATTTTCAACTTTAGAGTATAGGTTACTATCTATTGTACCTTTGTTGAAACCTTGCTGAATCAAATACCTGTCTAATCTTGCATACCAAGCTCTAGGAGCTTTCTTCAAACCATATAAAGATTTCTTCAATCTGCATACCATATCTTGTTGATCTGGAAACTTAATTCATTCCAGTTGTTCCATGTATACTTCTTCTAGATCACCATTCAAAAATGTAGACTTGACATCCATCTAATAGACTTTGAAATCTCTATGAGCAGAAAATGCTAAGAACATTCTAATAGCTTTCATTCTTTCCACTAGAGAAAAAGTCTCATGAAAATCTATACCGTCTACTTGTGACTAACCCTTACACACAAGCCTTGCTTTATTTCTGACCACTTCTCCATTCTCATTCAACTTATTTCTATCTAAATACCCACTTTGATCCAATAATGTTTTTGTCTATCAGTCTTGGGACCAATTCCCAAGTTTGATTCTTCTGAATTTGCATAAGTTCTTCCTTCATAGCTTCCATCCAATGCTCATCTTTACATTCTTCACTTACAGTCTTCGGTTCAATCTTAGAAAGTGAACATAGATTTACTTCACCAGCAACAACTCTGCTTCTTGTCAATACTCCTTTTGTCTTGTCTCCAATGATCTAATTTTTTGAATGATTCTTCCACACATATCTAGGAGTCTTAGGTGACACTACTGGAGCTTCTTCTTCTTTTTCTTCTTCATTCTACTTCTCTTGCTCATCCTTTTCCTTTTCTTCCAAAATTTCTTCAATTCTTACGCAATTAGGTTCATTAGATACATATCCATCAATATCAATTGAATTCTTCATTGTTTCATTAACTTTGACATTTGAACTTTCTACTATCTTCCTTAGTCTTTTATTGAAGCATCTGTAAGCTTTGCTTCTAGTAGAATATCCAAGAAAAGTGCCTTCATCACTTCTTGCATCAAACTTTACTAAATTTTCTTCATGCCTTTTGATATAACATTTTCTTTGAAATATCTTGAAATATTTAGCAGTAGGAATTCTTCCATACCATAGCTCATAGGGGGTCTTTATACTATTTTCTCTTGCTGGAACTCAATTGAATACATAAAAAATAGTGTGAATAGCATCTCTCTAGTAAATTTTTGGTAAACCTTCCTTAGTAATCATTGATCTAGCAGCCTCTTGAACTGTTCTATTCTTCCTTTCAACAACTCCATCTGCTGAGGAGTTCTTAGAGAAAATAACTATCTTTGTATTCCATGCACTTCACAAAATAGATTAAACTAATGGGAAGATAATTCACCACCTCTATCAAAACTTAAACATTTTATCCATAAATTTACTTCATTGTCAACCATAGCTTTGAATATCTTGAATCTATCTAATGCATCTTATTTATCTCTAAGAAATGTAACCCATGTATATCTAGAATAATCATCAATAAAAATCATAAAGTACCTTTCACCTTGTAGGATTCTTGCTCTTGTAGGACTACACAGATTTCTATGAATTAAATCTAGTAGTTTAGTAGTAGATTATTCCTTTGATCTGTAATGATTTCTTGTTTGCTTCCCAAACTAACAATTCTCACAAATAGCATTAACAAGCTTTGTAATCCTTGGTAAATCTCTCACAGTCTGAACTACACTAATCCTTACCAAGTTATCAAAATTCATATGACACATTCTCTGAGGCCATGACCAATTGTCATTAATTTGAGTCATAAGGCATTGCCCATCAACACCCTTAAGTTGATAGATATTTCCTTTAGATTTCTTTCTGACAACAATCATTGTTCTAGATCCTTTCTTGATCACACATATTTCATCCTCAAATACAAGATTATATCCTTTACTACACATCTATCCAACACTCAAAATATTATTCCTTAAACCATTAACATAATAGCATAATTAGTATTATGCTTTCCATCAAAACTTACTGAACCTATCCCACAAATTTTAGCACCAGTATCATCTCCAAACATAACTAAGCCTCCATCATAATTTTCAAGTTTAACAAACTTTCTCTTATCACCAGTCATGTGATGTGAACAACCACTATCAACAACCCAATAGGTATTTTATTGTTTAGCATGTAGGGTAGAGATTACAATACCTTCATTTTTCTCCTTCTCTGAAGGGGATTCCTTCACTTGTTTTTTAGAATTAGAAGTAGGTTAATCTTTTATAGCCAAGAAAAAGCATTCATTTTCATCAAGATCCCCATAGTCAGATTCCTCTTCAAATATACTAGCATTCTCATTCAAATATCATGCTCTATTTATCTTCTTACCTTTCTTTTCTTTCTCATATCTTTGTTTATTCCTCTTAGCTCTTTCTAGAAACCTTGTAGCATAATGACCTATTCCTCCACAACTAAAGCATTTAAAGGGTAACTTACCTTCATACTTATTGGAGCCTTTCTTCATATTTCTCACAAAGTAATTCTTCTTCTTCATCAAGATTTTCTTCATCTGGATCTTTCACTTTTGTAGCCTTAAAAGCAATCTCTGATTTGGATCCATTTCTTAAATTCAGATTTCTCATCCAATAAGACGTCAAAGTTCCCAACAAATGATCTTTAGTTAAGTCTTGTAATTTATATGTTCTTCAATATCACATACCTTTTTCATTGTAAGCATTAGGGAGAGTTCTAAGAAACTTATTTACAATTTTGGATTCATCTATTGTAGCACCAAGTCCTCGCATTCCAACTACTATCTCATCCAATCTCTGTACATAAGATTAAACATTCTCATCTTTAGAAATATGTAGGAGCTCAAACCGTGTCTCCAAATTTTACAATTTTACCTCTTTGACCCTTTCATCACCTTCATGTTCCTTTTCTAGAGCATCCCAGACTTCCTTAGCAGTCTTCAAATTTCTAACTTTAATCAACTCAGAATGTACAAGACTATTCTTCAACATGTACTTTTCCTTATTTTTTGGTTCATTTACTTTGATCTCATCAACTGTACTCAAACCATTAGCAGGAGGATTGTAAGGATTCTTATAAGTTTTCTCCACATCATATCCACAATACTCTAGATACTCTTCCATCAGTATTTTCCAGATAACATAATTAGTTCCATTGAACCTTAGATAATCATGAGTGATTTTTCCAGCCATCCCAGACCTTCCTTAAGCAGTTAAGATCTTCTCCAAGGAACCAAGATTTGATACCAATTGTTGAACAATACAACTAAGATGGGGGGGTGAATCAGTTGTCATAAAATAAAATTTTATAATATTATCCAAAATTTAGACCAATCACAATTCTTAACTCTGCTAAAATGATTAAACATTAAATGGAAGTGTCGAAACTAAAAACCATCACACAAACACAGTAACACTAGATTTATGTGGAAAACCCAATGAGGGAAAAACCACGATGAGGATTAAATCACACTATAGATAATATCAAAATTGATTACAAAAGGTTCATTTCCTGAGAAAAAGACTCACTGTCAAAACAAGGACTCATTGTCTAGATTAGGACTCACTGTCCAATAGGGCTAACCACCTAGAGGGCTCATTGCTACAAAGAAAGAAAGAAGATATAAGAGATATGTTACAGAGAGAAGAAAATCTCAATGTAATAGAGAGATCCACCACAATTTTCTCAACCACTTATAGACATGCATGAATGATAGAGTCCACCTTCAGCTCACTGCATTTGGAAACTCAGAATTTAGACTTCTCACTGATCTGCCACACTCACATTACATTCATCCACTTGATTCGCACCTACTTCGCATCCATCTTCTCTATTTCTTTTTGCTTATCTCTTTGTACTAATTTCACCACTAACTTATCCTGTATTTATACCATCTTCAAATTTAAAACATATCTAAAGTTGGCCATCCATTATTAAATTAAAATTAGGTTGGTGCAAAAAAATCCTAGGGTGGAATTAGAATGATGTAAACCCAAATACATGCTTGATGAGGACCCAAATAGGTCCTAACACACTTCATCAATTTTGAGGGTAGTGTTTAACACAAGGTCAGCGAAAATAGTTTCAAACACATAGAACAATAAAGCACGATCCTTCTAGATGCTGAAATTATCTTCAATATGATCATAACAACTTAACTCTAGAACTACAAGTCATAAGACTTAACCAAAGAGAAATCTAGACCAACAACATTTCTTTCGAACCTCATCCAGATAAACAGAAAAACACGGTTCACAACTGGTGAACATAACTGTACAATGAATCATAAACCAAAAATTTGGATATAGTCACTTCCAACAACCATGATCAACATATCTGAACTACACACACATAAAAGAAAATTCTAGACCAAAACCTGGAGCAACCATTGAACACTTGCAATCTTCCTTCAATATAATTTTCTCAATATCCTCGACATACATAACCAATAACCTGCATTCATGACATTAATGACAACAACAACTAGTAGATAACCAATTGACTAGTTGACATCAATGACAACACGTTGTAACAACTTCTTCATACTTGCAACAACATCACAATGTTAGCTCCAGAAACATGCATGAATGAAGATAAATTTTACATGATTCTTGAGAAATATGCTCTTTAATACCTTTGACAATAATCTTAGCTCTTGAAATTGATCTCTTGAAAATCTAAGATGCTTCTAGGATTTGAATTGATAAAAAACTTTATATTTATAGACAATTTTCTAATTTTCGAAAAATTAAACATTACAAGTAGAAACTTAAAACTTGAATTTAAGACATTAAGATTCTGCCAAAAACATGTTTAAAATTTGAATTTTTGATCTTAAAGGGGACCCATTCACCTAATGGCGAATGGGTCCTAACCTAAATTTGTAGGACATATTCATTTTGGGGTGATAAAAATGATAATTGCATTAATTAAATCATATTCCCCTTTTGGAAATTACAATTAATTAGGCTTGTAAATATATACTAGGGCCAATTAGAGGCTTAATTAAGTCCAAATAATTAAGGGACCCAAATAGAGTGTGAAAATGTAAAGGAGTACATTTTCCAACACTACGTTTAGCCCCCACTTTAGGGAGAGGATAAACTTACGCTCAAACTCACACTAAAGTAGTCAAAGAAGCATCAAGATAGGTCTAATTGTACAACTAGTGGAAAGATAAGAAAAAAAAGGTCAAGGAGGATGATCAAGCCCCCAAGATCTAAGATCTCATGACAAACCGATAAAGTGTTGAATAGGACAACTGAGAGGGGGGTGAATTAGTTGTCACAGAATTAAACCTTTAATCCAATCACCAGAACTAATACTTAATACTACTTAAATGATTAATCATCAAATGTCAATGTAGAAGCTCAAATCCAAAAACAAACACAATAACACCAGATTTACATGGAAAAGCTAATGGTGAGGATTAACTGGCACTATATAGAATATCAAAATTGATTACAAGAGGCTCATTGCTTGAAATAAGGCTGACTGCTTGAAACAAGGACTCACTGTTCGGAACAAGGACTAACTATCCAATAGGGCTAACAACCTGGAGGGCTCACTACCATAGAGATATAGAAAAGACAAAGAAGACTTGTTACAGAGATGATACAATCCCAATGCAACAAAGGATTCCACCATAATCACTTGATCTACTTGCATGAATGATAAAGTTCACCTTTTGCTCACTGCATCCAAAAACTCAACATTAAGCTTCACACTGATCTTCCACACTCACAACACACACATTTAATCAATGTCTCACCAAACTACATTTTCTCTTTTCTCTTATTGCTCTTTTTCTTCACTCTTATATGTTTTCTATCACTTAACTTACCTTGCATTTATACCATCTTCAACTTTGAAACATATCCAAAGTCAGCCATCCAAATCCAAATTCAAATTAGGTTGGAACCAAAACATCCTATGGTGGAATTAAATGAGGGAAACCAAAAAACATGCTTCATAGGGATCCAAATAGATCCAACACGCTTCATCAACCTCGAAAGTAGTATTTCACACAAGGTCAACCAAACCAATGTAAAACACATAGAACCATTAAGAATGAACTTTCCAAATGCTGAAATTATCTTCAATACAATCAAGGAAACTCAACTTTAGAACTGAAAGTTCATCAAAGAGAAATCTAGACCAACAACATTTCTCCTAGACCTCAACCAGAAACACAAAAAACCACAGTTCACAACTGGTGAACAAAACTTGCACTGTACAAAAAAGAAACAACTAAAATTATAGATATAACAACTTCTATAAACCATGAACATGTTTGAACTGCACAAACATAAGAGTAAATCTGGACCAAAACCCAGAGCAACCACTGAACACTTGCAACATATCTTCATTACAATTTTCTCAATATCCTTGACATATACAGCCAACAACAAGTAGTTGATAACCACTTGATCAGTTGACATCAATGACAACACTTTCAATCTTTTCATTCTTGCAACAATCTCCCCCTTTGTCATTGATGGCAACACATGATGTGAAAAACCATCAAAGACAACATACAAACTCTGAATACACTTTTTTGTTTCTCCCCCTTAGTAGATAATTTCTTATACACTTCCTTTCCTTTCACATGATTCTTCTCCCATTATTCCTTTCCTTTTTCACATGCTTCTTCTCCCCCTTTTACATCAATGGCAAAGGCAAAAGAATATTTTACATTGATTTCTCTTTTGACATGAAAAACAAAATACACATAATGACAAGTAATACTACATGCTCCCCCTAAGAGGTACCCACCAAAACATCAACCCAGGAGAAAGATAGATCCATAGATCCACCAAAATGATGCATCTCCATATGCATCTAGTTCAAGAAAGGAGGGGCAATGACCCCTAACTTCTCTTAGAGATACTCAAAATTATCCTTAGGAAGAGATTCATGAAAATATCAACAATTTTATCCTTCGTTTAAACATACTCAATCTTTACTTCATTCCCCATGACCTTCTCTCTCAAGAAATGATATCTGATAGATATATGCTTTGTCCTTGAGTGCATCACCAGATTCATTGAAATGTTAATTGGACTTGTATTATCACAAAAAATAGAAATAGGATCATCATATACCATTGCGATATCTTTCAATAACTATTTCATCCATTTAACTTGTGTACAACAAGATGCAACAACAATATACTCAGCTCTAGTAGTAAACAAGGAGACTAAATCTTTCTTTTTACTCAACCATGCCACCAATCTACATCCAAGAAAGAATGCACCACTACTTGTAATTTTTATGTCATCTACACATCTAGCCTAATCTGCATCTGTATAGGAACTAAGTGTAAAGTTAGTATCTATAGGATACCACAATCCATAATCCAAAGTTCCATTCAAATATCTAAAAATTATTTTAAAAGCATCAATATAATTTTCTTAGGGTCTTCTTGAAATCTAGCCACAAGACAGAAAGCATGCATGATATCCATCCTAGAAGTAGTCAAATACAATATTCCACCAATCATAGATCTATACTTGCTTTGATCAGCCTTAGGTGAATCATCTTTACCCAATTTGTAGCCAGTCACCATAGTACTTAGTGGTTTGGAACCATCCATCCTAAACTTTTTCAACATCTCTCTCACATACTTAGACTATGAAATGAAAATTCCTTTCTCTGTTTTATTAATCTGTAGCCTAAGAAAGAAATTCATCTCCCAAAATATAGACATTTTAAATTCCTTCTGCATCTCTTCCACAAACCTCTTGCACATATTTTCATTTCCTCCAAAGATAATATCATCAACATACACTACTACAATCAATATTCTGTCATTTTAAATCTTAAAGTATAGATGCTATCTACCAAAACCTTATTGAATCAAATACCTGTCTAACATCACATACCAAGTTCTAGGAGCTTGCTTCAACCCATAAAAAGCTTTCTTAAATTTGCAGACCATATTCAGTTGATTTGTTAACTAAAATCCCCCCTAGTTGTTCCATATAAACTTCTTCTTCTAGCTCACCATTCAAAAATAATGACTTGACATCCATTTGATAGACCTTAAAGTATTTATGAGCAACAAATTCCAAGAACATCCTCATAGCTTCCATTCTTGTTACCAAAGCAAAAGTTTCCTAAAAATATATGCCTTCTACTTGTGAGTAACCTTTACACACAAGCCTTGATTTGTTTCTAACAACTTCTCCATTCTCATTCATCTTATTTTTGAATACCCACTTTGATCCAATGATATTTTTATTTGCTAGTCTTGGGACCAATTCCCAAGTTTGATTCTTCTTAATCCACACAAGTTCTTCTTTCATTGCTTCCTTCCAATTTTCATCTTTACAAGCTTCACTTACAGTCTTCGGTTCATTCTTAGAAAGTAAACATAGATTCACTTCAATAGTAGCTCTACTTCTAGTCAACACACCTTTTGTCTTGTCTCCAATAATTTGTCTTTCTAAATTATTCTTCTGTGCATATATTGGTGTCTTAGGGGACATCACCAGAGCATATTCTTCTATTTTTTTCTATTCATCCTGCATCCCTTACTCTTCTTTTTCTTGTTCTTCCACAATCTCTTCTATTCTTACACAATCAGGCTCATCAGATACATATCCATCAATGCCAATAAAATTATTCACTATCTCATCAATCTTGACATTAGAACTCTCTACAATCTTTCTCAATATTTTATTGAAACATTTGAATGCCTTAATATTAGTAGAATATCCAAGAAAAACTCCTTCATCACTTCTTGCATCAAACTTACCCAAAGTTTCTTCATCTCTTTTGATATAACAATTGCTTCTGAATACCTTGAAATATTTAACAGTAGCAATTCTTTCCTGCCATAGATCGTAGGGAGTCTCTGTACTATTTTCTCTTGCTTGAACTCAATTGAATACATAAACACCAATATGGATAGCTTCTTTCTAGTAAACTTTAGCCTCAATAATCATTGATCTATCAGCCTCTTGAACTGTTCTATTTTGCTTTCAACAACTCCATTATGCTGAGGAGTTATTGGAGTAGATAGCTGTCTCTTTATTCCATACACTTCATAAAACATTTTAAACTCATGGGAGGTGAATTCTCCAGCTTTGTTAGATCTTAAGCATTTTATCTTCAATTTCATTTCATTTTCAACCATAGCTTTGAATGTTTTGAATCTATCTAATGCATCTTATTTCTCTCTAAGAAATGTAACCCATGTATATCTAGAACAATCATCAATTAAAAGCATAAAGTACCTTTCACCAAGTAGAATTATTACTCTTGTAGGACCAAAAATATATGTATGAACTAAATATTGTAGTCTGGTAGTGACTGTTCCTTTGATCTGTAATGATTTCTTGCTTGCTTCTAAATTGACAATTCCTACAAATAACATTAACATGCTTTGTAATTCTCGGTAAATCTCTCATGGCTTGAACAACACTAATCCTTTCCAAGTTATCAAAACTCATGTGACACATTCTCCTAGGCCATAACAAACTTTAATTAATTTGAGTAATAAAACATCATCCATCAACACCCTTAAGTTGATATATATTCCCTTCATATTTCTTTCCCATAGCAATCAATGTTTCAAATCCTTTTCGGATCTCACATATCTCATCCTTAAACACAAGATCATATCCTTTTTTATACATCTGACCAACACTCAATAGATTATGCCTTAAACCCTTAACATAGTAGACATCTTCAATAAGATGACTGCCATCAAAACTCATTCAACCTATCCCATGGATTTTAGCACTAGTATCATCTCTAAACATAACCAAGCCTCCATCATATTTTTCAAGCTTAGAAAACTTGCTTTTATGACTAGTCATGTGATGTGAACACCCACTGTCAACTACCTAATAATTCTTCTATTGTTTAGCATGTAGGGAAGAGATAACCATACCTTCATTTTTCTCCTTCTTCGGAGGGCTTTCTTTTACTTGTTTTAAAGAATTAGCAGAAGTAGGTTCATCCTTAATTTCCAAGAACAAGCATTCATTGTCATCAGGATCTTCATATTCTGATTTCTCATCAAATATACTAGCATTCTCATTCACATAGTAAGCTCTATTAATATTCTTTCCTTTATTTTCTTTCTCATATCTTTGTTTAGTTCTTTTAGCTCTTTCTAAAAACTTTGTAGCATAATGACTTGTTTCTCCATAACTAAAGCACTTAAATGGTAACTTACCTTCATAATTATCAGAGACTTTCCTCATTCTTCTTGCAAAGTTAGCTTCTATTTCATCAAAGTTTTCTTCATCCAGATCTTTAGCTTTTGTAGCTTTAAAAGCAATCTTTGATTTGCACCCATTCCTTAGACTCAACTTCCTCATCTCATAATATGTCAAAAATCCTAATAGAAGATCCTTAGTACAAGTCTTATAATCTATAGCTTTCTCAATAGCACTCACCTTCTCACTATAAGCATCAAGAAGAGTTCTAAGAATATTCTTTACAATCCTAGTTTCATATATAGTAACACCAAGTCCTTGCATTCTGACTACTATCTCATCCAATCTTTGTACATAAGCTTTAACATTCTCATCTTCAGACATATGTAGAAGATCAAACTATGTCTCCAAGTTTTATAATTTTTCCTCCTTGACTCTTTCATCACCATCACACACTCTTTCCAAAGCATCCTAGACTTCCTTATCTGTCTTCAAATTTTGAACCTTAATCAACTCAGAATGTACCAAAATATTCTTCAAGATGTAATTCACCTTATTGTTTGCTTCATGTGCTTTGATATCTTCAAGTGTACTTGGACCATTTGTAGGAGGAATGTAAGGATTTTTGTAAGCTTTCTCCACATTATATCCACAATACTATAGATATTCTTCCATCAATACTTTCAAGATACCATAATTAGTTCCATCAAACCTCAGATAATCATAAACCATTTTGATAGCCATCCAAGACCTTCCTGAAGTAGTTAAGCTTGTCACCAAGGAACCTTTCTTTGATACCAATTGTTGAATAGGACAATTGATAAGTGGGGGTGAATCAATTGTCACAAAATTAAACCTTTAATTCAATCACTAGAACTAATACTTAATCAAATGTCAATGTAAAAACTCAAATCGAACACATAAACACAATAACACCAGATTTACGTGGAAAACCCAATGAGGGAAAAACCATGGTGAGGATTAACTCACACTATAGAGAATATAAAGAAGTGATTACAAGAGGTTCATTGTCTGAAACAAGGACTCCCTGTCTGGAAAAATGACTCACTGTCCAACAGGGCTAACAACTCAGAGGGCTCACTACTATAGATATACAAAGAAGATAAAGAAGACTTGTTATAGAGAGACTACAATTCCAATGCAACAAAGAATTCCACCACAATCACTCGATCTACTTGCATGAATGATAGAGTTCACCTTCTACTCATTGCATTTGGAAACTCACTATTAAGCTTCGCACTAATCTTCCACACTCACAACACACACACTTACTGAATAGAATCAATGTAATACCAAACTGCACTTTATCTTTCTCTTATTGCTTCTCTTCTTTGCTCTTGTATGTTTTCTATCACTTAACTCATCTTGCATTTATACCATCTTCAACTTTGAAACATATCCAAATTTGGCCATCCAAATCCAAATTCAAATTAGGTTGGCATGAAAACATTCTAGGTTGTAATTAGAATGAGGGTGACCCAAACACATGCTTCATAGGGACCCAAATAGATCCAACACACTTCATCAACCTTGAAAGTAGTATTTCACACATAGTCAGCCAAACCAGTGTAAAACACATAGAACCATTAAGAACGAACTTTTGAAATGCTTAAATTATCTTCAATAAAATTAGGGAAACTCAACTTTAGAACCACAAGTCATGAGACTTCATCAAAGAAAAATCTAGACTAACAAAATTTCTCTCGGACCTCAACCAGAAACAAAAAAAAACCATAGTTCACAACTAGTGAACACAACTTGCACTGTACAAAAAATTAACAACTAAAAATATGGATATAGCATCTTCTAACAACCATGAACATGTCTAAACCACACAAACATAGGAGTAAATCTGAACCAAAAATTGAAGCAACCACTGAACACCTACAACATATCTTCATTACAATTTTCTCAATATCCTCAACATATACAACCAACAAAAACTAGTTGATAACTAGTTGATCAGTTGACATCAATGAGAAAATCTTTAATCTTTCCATTCTTGCAACAAAAAGGCACAAAGATACACATGCCTATGTTAAATATGCAACATCAAGACAAGATACAAAAGCATACAACATCAAAATTAGAGAAGGGAGAGAGAGAGGGGAGATGGGTGGATCAAGCCTTGATTGTTTGTCTAACTAGTATCCGGATAAAAAATTAGCTATTTGTCCAAAAACATTTACAAGAGGAAACCTATTGTCCACTATCCAAACCAAATGCGCTCACACGAGCTAGTGAAATCCGTTGTCCACTAGGTCAGCCCCAAAAAGTGGATAATGGGAAAGTCATTCTAGGTATAGAATCCCATTGTACTAACCATACCAAAGTTATACCCCCTAATAACTTTGATAAGGCACCACATAACTGGTCACAAGGATAGCAAGCTGTGTTGTGCTAGGAACTCATGAAAATGCTCCATTAGCAAGCAAGTTCTGTTATGCTTGGTGGCCATAAAAAAACATAAAGGATCCACTTGCAAGAAATTTGTGTTATGCTTGGTGGCCTTGATACATGCAATAGGATATTCAAAGTGGTTTTTCTTAGTTCATGAAAGGTCTTAGTTTAGGGAAGATTGTGCCTAATATCTCCAAGAGAGGACTAGTCGAGGATAAAAGATTTGCAACTTAGGGAACACAAACCGTAGCATCACTACTAAGAGGAATGCCATATTCCAAGAAAGGTCACAATCTTGAAGGGCATCAAACCCAATAAAAACACCAAGAAGACACATCACGTGAAGTAAGAAGAGCACATTTTAAAGTGAACAATAAGTAGGGACGCGTATGCCCCCACTTTATAGAAATTTCTATACACCATGTTGTGGGAAATTAATTTAAAGTAGAACACAATAAATGCCAATACATCAGAGATTTATTCGAAAATCCCATGTAAAATTTTTTATGAGTAGAGCTACATCATATAAAGGAGGGTAGCTCCCCATATGCAATCCAAAGATAACACATAAGGGATCCATGGATTTGGGGTTAGCGTTTGTTGTTGCTATAGTGATATAATGAGTTTGTAACTATCATCATTCCCCAAATAGCTCATGGAACAATGAGAACAAAGGAAGAATGAAACATAGAGAGATAAAGAAAAGGAGAAGTTTTTGGTAAACATGGAAGAAACCTGAATGTCTCAACACCTTGTGTCATCCCCAAAAGGAAAACACAAGACAAATGTTTATGAAATTTAGAAGAATGTAGATACAAATAGAAGAATGTCACAATAGATTCACTTCCTTTGTATCCTTGCATTGATGAAGTGACAAGGTTCATCCAAAGTAGGCTCGAAAACATATAAAGAAACGTCAACCAACACTATACAAGGGATAACATTACACACATGAAATCAAAATGAACACAGACTAGTATGGAACATGTGAGTCAACCTATAGTAGGTCATCTACATCCTAATCTTGTTCATCATAAACAAAAGGTGGATAACTAGCCAAAGGGACAATGACAAGTGTTGTACTAGGAGCATCACTAGGTTCAATGTGTGGTTATTCAATCTTTATGGGAGGACCATCATGGTTGTTATCATCTAAGCTCATGGAAGAGGAAAATAATAAATTCAGCTCATTATGCACTTCCTCATCAATCTTAGTAATCTCATCATCATCATCCAAGTTAATCATAATAGGAGGCCTAATGACAATTTCCATAGAAGTTTCTTGTTGTTTATTTTGTGGAGGATTATCATGCTTTTCTTCAATTGGTGGTTGATCTTTATTTTCTATTTTACTCTCTTCTTTTAATCTATGAGAAATAGCATGATGTCTACACCTATGCTCTTTAACATTTCTATTTCTTTTTGTGAAATGTTCAAGTTGCGATTGTGTAGGAGTGGGTTTATCAACCATAGGTTTCTTTACTTCCCACAAGGTAGGAATGGAATGAACCATGGGAGGTTGTTCAACCCATTTTTGATCCAACTAAGGCTTCATCCATACTAGTTGGAAAAATAGTCGAGGCTTGATCCACCCCTCTCCCCTCTCTCTCCCTTCTCTAATTTGGACATTGTATGCTTGTGTATCTTATCTTGCTACTGCATATTTAACATAGGCATGTGTCTCTTTTTGACTTTGTTGGTTTTATGTGAAATCTTAGATCTTGGGGGATTGATCTTCCTCCTTGACCTTTGTTTTCCTATCTTTCTAAAAAAATTACAATTAGACTTGTCTTGATGTTGGTTTGACTACTTTAGTGTGAGTTTGAGTGTAGGGATCATCCTCTCGCTAAAGTGGGGGATAAATGTGGTGTCAAAATATGTACTCCTTACCTCAAGTGGCTGCCATATAAACAAATCCATACCAAAAGAATAGGAAATTCACCTTGCTACTGGATACCCTCCATTTAATCATCTTACAACTCTTGAGAAAAAATTAATCACCTTACCTTTGGTTAGAACTCTTGATACCACTAAGCCTTTACCTCCAAACTATAATCCAAATGTTTTTTTTTCTAATATCACCGATAGAATGGACATGATATAAAATTATGTATATGTCTTAAAAATTTAGTACAAGACCTCATTGGATTGTAATCACATCTAGATTGGAGGTGTTAATGATCAAGGAAATAAATTTGTTGCCCCACCCAATCAAAATTTGGAAATCTCTACCAATCCAATGCCAAACCACTCCAATTCATTTGTTAAAGCTAGTGATACAAAGAATGATGTGCTGAATGTTGAAAACATACAAGAGGTAACTAATGGTGACAAGAGTGATAATGAGGATGATCTACATGTTGGGAAATTGTGTCTCAACCTTGAAATTATATAACAATTATTATTGATAGGAAAAATGGTTTTGTTAGTTAAGTAGTGGGGTTCCAAGTTTTCCTAACTTAAGTCGTAGGGTTGTAAAGTTTCATAACCTCTCGACTTAGTGATCTCTTTTTTTTGGTGAGTCGCGGGCTTTTAGAACTTTGCAACCTCTAAAAATAGGTTTTGAGGTTCGAGTTTTTAGTGATTTAGCGATCTCTTTGTTGTCGGCGAGTTGCAGGTTTTTAGAAATTCACAACCTATGACAAGAGGCTTTGAGGTTCATGATTTTAGAAACTTAGCAATAGAGTGATAAGGAGGAAGGAAGTGCTTTGAGTGGGACCCAACCATAATGACATGTGATGACAAGTTAGTGAATGGAGTGATGGTCTATTGTGTCATCGATAGAGTTGATACATTGTAAATCTAGTATGTTAATTATTAGGGTTTAGATCTAACGACGAATATTTTGTTGATCTATCTTGCCCTAGAGTGTAGCTCTATTTTGTGAGGGCATTGCATTATGGTGGAGAGAGAGAAACAGTGAGAGGTAGTGTGAGAGAGACAATGATTTATTCTGAGAGTCTATTAGTAGTCATGTTGTCTCTTGATCTCTGAGTGGTGATACTCCTATGAGAAGCTTGCTCTGCAAGTATATTGTAATCTTTGTGATTTACTGAATAATATATTAGGCAGCTTTTGGAGTATGGGGTTTTTATCTTGAAAGAGTTTTCGCCACGTGAATCATTGTGTCATGGTATGTATGAATATTTATGTTTATTTTACTTAAGTTTATGTAACTGTTAAAGATCTATAATTTTTTTGCATTATTCTCCTCTCAAGATTAGTGTAGGAAGTTGTTTCACTACCTTAGCTTCCTTACAAGTGGTATTAAAGCTTGATCACCTTTGATTTCAATTGTAGGTTGTTGGGTTTTTTGAACTAATCCAGATTTGAGTGGGAGCTTGTGTAGAGGAAACTTTGTTATCATGTTGTAGGAATTTTTAGATGGAAATTTCATCAAGGAGAATAGAGGTGGATAATTTTTTTGGAAATAATTTTGAAATGTGGAAGTTGGAGATGGAGGATCTATTTATAGATCGAGATTTATGGGATTTTGTTGATGAGAATGTTTCAAGGCCTATAGATCCTACTTAGGCTACTCAATATGATGTTATGGACTGTACATCCAAGGGTCTAATCAAATTGTGCATGGTAGATTCTATTTTAATCAATGTCCATGAAGATACCTCTAAACAAAAACTATGGAAGAAGCTTGGTGAGATGTATCAAGCCAAATATTTAGTGAACAAGATTTTCTTGAGCAAGAAATTGTATTCCTTGAGAATGGAAGAGGGTGAATGGATTAAAGAACACTTGGAAGCATTCAATGTGTTGGTGGCTCCGTTGGCATCAGTTGGTGTCAAAATGGATGAGGAAGAGAAATGTTAGATCTTGCTTTGTTCTTTTCCTGATTCATGGGATTCTCTTGTTATGGCTATTGGGAGTACTTCTATTATATTGAAGACTGAAGATGTGGTGGGTTCTTTGATTTTTGAAGAGATGAGGAGGAAGGTATCCATTAGTTCTAAGGAGGCCCTGAATGTTTGTGGAAGACTTAAGGAAAAAAATGAGAAGCGTGAAAAATCCAATTCTAGGGGGAGATCTAAGTCTCCTGGAAAGTCCAAAGTTACTTGTTGGAACTGCGATAAGCTTGGAAATGTTTGTAAGGAATGCAAAGAAGAAAAGAAGAAAAAGAAGAAATTTGATTCTGGTTCTGAGTCCAAGAAGGGAGATGGTGATGCATTCATTGCAGCTTTGGCAACTCGTGTAGGTAATGATGCATGGTTAATTGACTTAGGTGCATCTTTCCATATGACCTTTAATAGAGATTGGTTTTGTGAATATGAAGAATTTGATGGAGGTAAGGTGCACTTGGGTAATAATACTCATTTAGACATTGTTGGCTGTGGTAAAGTTAAAATCAGGTTTCCTGATGGTAGAATAAAAAGGATTAATGGTGTGTTGCATATCCCTAGTTTAGCATGAAATCTATTATCTATGAGCAAACTAATAGATGCGAGTGTGCAGGTAGTATTTTATGATGTAGGTGCTATGGTGATTGCTAGAGGTGTCAGATATGGCATGCTGTATAAGCTTGATGCATGCACTATTGAGTGCAATAGTACTTCTGTTAAAAGAAAGTTTGTGGAAGAAGTGATGGTTTCACCTTCACTAGATGGTCATGCATTTTGGGTACCCAAGGGTGCTCTCTCTTCTGAAACAAAGTTACCTGCAAATAAAACTATGTTATGGCACCAAAGACTTGGCCAGATTGGAGAAAAGG
Organism: Sequoia sempervirens; assembly: GCA_007258455.2. Lineage (NCBI taxonomy): Eukaryota > Viridiplantae > Streptophyta > Pinopsida > Cupressales > Cupressaceae > Sequoia > Sequoia sempervirens. Next base: position 905,302,681 of record VDFB02281492.1, read on the forward strand.
GTCTAAGGACCTTGAGAAATAAAAACCTTGCTGAAGGTTTGTCTGATTGTAATCTTGAATTCAATTTTTGTGAGAATTGTATTTATGGAAAACAAAACCGCATTTAGTTTTACTTGAGTTCTCATAAATCTTGTGGTGTATTGGATCTTATTCATTCTAATGTGTTTGGTCCTGTAGATGTTCCTTTGATTGGTAAATACATATATTTATGTTTCATTTATTGATGATTATAGTAGGACATGGGTATAATTTCTAAAGAGTAAATCTAAAGTTTTTAGTCGATTTAAAGAATTTAAACGAATTGTTGAGTTGCAAACTAGAAAGAAAATAAAGTGTTGGAGGATAATGGTGGTGAATTTTTCTCTAATGATTTTGAGATATTTTGTAAAGATTGTGGTATTCATAGAAAGAAGAAAACTCTGTATTCTCCACAACAGAATGGAGTTGTAGAAAGAATGAACAAGACACTGATGGAGAAGGCTAGGAGTATGTTGAGTGGTGCTAGTCTAGAACAAAGGTTTTGGGATGAAGCTATTGTAATAGAGGGGGAATAACCATGTTCAAGGCCCCAGGTCATGGAGAACTAAGAGCGGAAGGCTTCCCTAACTTACCTCACTCTAAAGGGGTGTTTTGAAATGAGGGACGGGAATGATGAGGACTATAAGGCCCTTCAATCACTATGCAGACCTAAAATATAGAATGGGGCTAGGCGAGCTAATTTTTGGGGTTCAACATTGTACCTTAGGTAGCTCTCTGCCCAAGTATGGGACATGGTTCTGGGACAACAACATGGTGCACTGGCATCTCTTAGGTGTGCTGGTGTCTGTATGACCAAAGGACTGAAAATACAGTAAGAATCATTAGAAAATGAGTTGAAAACCTAGCTAGTGATTTTTAAGAGGACAAAACAAAACTATGAAATAAGAGAAATACAAACAAATGTGATAAAGAAGATATATTAAAGTTAAGGTGACAAAGATGATCTCACAAAAGAGCCTATTTTCCAGCTAGCTCTAAATGTACATCCACCTACACACAAGAAAGAGAAAAATTATTGGAGGGTTGTATAGAGGTCTGCCTCAGTCAAACCCCCGTTTTGGTGTTTCCACCTCCATGGAAATCTAAGATAGCAACAATAGAGAAAAGAAAGTAGAGAAGACAATAAACACTACAAAAAATTAATGTGCTACTCAACCAAATCATAGAGGAGAGGAGTGAAATTATTACCACCTCCATGAAGAGCTCACTAGCTAATGGGGGAGAAAAAGATGACTCAAGCCCCTGCTGCAATGGTTTGTTCCACACTTTCTCTACAGAGTTGATGGAGTGTTGTTGCGTCTTCTATGGAGTGCCAAAGTGCTGCTTGAGGGCTGAGAATGTAAGATGTGAATGCTAGAATGCTTAGGGAGCGCTAGAAAAAGACGTGAAGAGATGAAATACATGAAGGAAGAGTGTTTTTGAAGGTGGGATGAGAGAAACTACCATATTCAAGTTGGTTGGTTGAAAAGGGATGTTACAACTTGACTCTAATGGGAAGTATAACACCTCTTCCAACTTCAGATGCAGGAATCTGTCAGGGACATAAGTGCTTCGCGTAGACATTTGTGCACCACATGGGTTCCTCCAATAGTTATTCTTCTACCAACATAAAAGATAGATGCCAAGTGGAATGAAGGCAGCGGGCTAATGTGGAATTTCACCTTCAGATTTGGTTTTCTAAAGTGAGGAAGTGTAAAAGGGGAATTTGCGTAAGGGGTGCAAATTTGATCCTATACATTTTTCCTCCACTTTAGTGAGCACAAATATTGATGAGTGCTTCAGTAAAGTAGATCAGAAAAGTAGTAAGGTTAGAAATGTATACTTGAACTGTCGAGGAAGTAGACTGCGATTTGGGGAACTCGAGAGCGTAGGACAAGTAAATGACTTTGTAGCCCCATAGAACTATGAAGTTATAGATCGAAAGTGTCTTACAGGCCCACAAACCTGCAAGGAGGTGACCCACAAGATCTCTCACATGAAGGAAGCCTCAAGAAGAAAACACTTTACAGACTCATAGACCTATAAGGAAGGTGTCCTCCAAGATCTCTCACATGAAGGATACCCAGAAAAGTGCCTTAGAGACTCGCAGATCTGCAAGGAAGCGTCCCCCAAGATCTATCACATGGAGGAAGCTAAGAAAGCACCCTACAAACCTACATACCTTCAAGGAGGCATCCTCCAAGATCTCTCACATGGAGGAAGCCGACAAAGTTCCCTACAGACCTGCATACCTGTAGAGAAGGTGTCCTTCAAGATCTCTCACATGAAGGAAACCCAGGAAATCACCCTACAAACCCATAGACCTATAGGAAGGTATCCTCCAAAATCTCTTACATCAAGGATACCCCAAGAAAGTTCCCTATAGACCCGCAAACCTGTAGGGGAGAAACCCCCAAGATCTCTCACATGGAGGAAGCTCAAAGGAAGTGCCCTACAGGCCTGTAGACTTGTAGGGAGGTATCCCTTAAGATATCTCTCATGGAGGAAACCCAAGGAAGGGGACTCCGTAGAGTCAAAAAGTGGCTTCATAGGCGCACTTGTAAAGCGACATGTTTACTCACATATAGAACATGTCAGAAAGTAGCTATGCAGGAAAGTAAGTGGACAGTCATACAGATTTCCAACAAGTCGGAATACTTTCAAAGGGGTCCCTTAGGAACTTGGCATAAAGAAGGGATCCACTCAGGGAATGCACTTTTCAAAAGTACGGAAGAGATGTTTCTTTCTTGAATTGATTCATCATCAAGGAATATTTTTGAAAGATGTTCATTTCATCAAGGAATTCAAAAGGAAGAAAATGCCCCATGTGAGGGGAAGGTCGAATAGCTCCCACCTTAGAGGAAAGGTCTCAAGTTATTTCTTTACAAACCCATGATGAAGGAAACATGTTCCATTAGGGTTTCAAGTTGAGAATGTAATTCTTTGAAGAAATTTTGTGAGGATTCTCGAGAAAATATTTGTTGGCAATGAATACATTTTTTGAATATTGAAATATTATGGAAGTGGGATTGTCACACATGAAAGGGACAACTCAAGAAAAAAGGAGTAAAAGATAAAGGAAAAGCTAAAAGAAAGCATCATGAAAAAGGGCATAGGGGTAGCCTGATAGTTCAGGTTCAAAACTGCTCATAAATATATAAGTATAATAATAGTATATAAAATGAACTGTCATCAACCCCTTACTATATCAGACCATGTGAAGAATACATGAGAAGATAAAGTAAAAATAAAAAATTGGGTCAACATGGAAGGGAAGCCTAAATGCCCCCAATGCTTTGCATTGTTCTCAATTTATCAAAAATCAATCACAAACATGGAAGAATGATGATACAAATAAAAGAAGGTTTATGAAAAAACAACCACTCCTGTATCCAAGCACCAACAAGGGTGACAAGGGTAATCCAGGAACACATAGTAGGATCATAGGGGAACACATCACAACACACACACATCTATTATAAAGATAAAGAAGAGGCCTCCCCCTAACACTGATCAACCAAGAGGTCATCTGCTTCCCACTCTAGATCATTGTAGGGGGAAGGAGCATGAGCTTGTAGTGGTGGAATGTTAAGAGGAGGAGCGTCTAACCCTCTCGCAACAAGGGCTAAGGAAGAAGGCCCTGCAAGGTCCTCTCCACTAAGCTCTTGTGGAGATAAGGTCAATGATTTCATCAAAATCATTGACAAGGTTGAAACTTCATCTAGGGAGTTAAACATGCACTTCATTGGAGTTCCATGTTGTACCTCAATAGATGGGGAGGGTTGTGCCCAAGATTCACTACTAATCTCACCGAGTGATTCGGTAGAGGTGACAAACTTAGGGGAAGCCTGAACTAGTTTTGTTACTAGGAAAGAACAAGTTAGCATATGGCCACCTTTTGGAGAAGGTAGGCTCCTCTTACATCCTCCATTACTAGAAGGACCACTCTCCACCTTCTACTCCATTGGGGGATGTGAACTCCCCATAGATGAGGCAAGAGGTACGAAGGAAGAGAAAACTACAACAGATACCACCAAACTCTATGGGTTTTAGGAAAGGTGGGACATCTAGAAGGGACATCAACGAAGGTGTCTCCACCGAAGGAGCAATGAACACCTACACCTTTTGAGGGTCAGGAACATTTGTACTCACAATGAAAGTCAGAAGTGAAACTGAACTAGATTGGAATGAATCAGAGAGGAGGAAAGAGGAGGATGTGGTAGGAGACCCTAATAAAGGGGTGGTCATCTCCTCTTCCTTCTTCTACAAGGAAAAGCCTTTTGCTAGCACTCGCGCTCATGCATAAGGTGATTTATGCAACTCTTCAAACCAAAGGCCAAAGGCTATGAAGGGATAGAGAGATCCTGCTTGGCCATTAGAATGTCCACTACAACCATTTCTAGTGGAGGAACAAACTCTTGAATGGGAGCAAGAGGAGCAAGTTGAGAAGCAGTGGGGGGAGTTGGCTCAAGTGCCTCAGAAGCGGGCCTCTTCCCACTTACTACTTTTGGAGTAGAAGTGGTAGGAGGCCGCAGAGGCCAAGACATAGAGGATTCCCAGTGAGGACCTTTCTTCCTGCTATACCAAATGTTCCTAGGCTTTGTGGGAAAAACATGAAGTTCAAACGTGGGATGCTTTGGCTTTCACCAAGTGGGTACCATAGGATTCTCTTCCAGAAACGGAGTGGAATCTAATGGTGCCATAGCAGGGAAAGAGGAAGCGTCAGGCTTAACAACGAAAGAGGAAGAAGGAGGATCTCAAGACCACTTCTCTTCTTCCCTTCTACGTGCCTTAGTGGTATCAATTTTAGCTTTTAAGAAATCCCTATGTGAAACACCATAAGGCAATGGAGGGTATCTCACTCTCAGGTTTAAATGTCCTTTCTTATAATTTTTATATTTTTGGTACAAGAGGTCCTTCCTAGGTAGGAGAGGACCAACAGGTGCAAGCCAAGAGTAATCCAAGGAGTAACTATCATGGGTAACTGGCAGTTTATAACTAGTGTCATGAATCATGTGCACGAAAATCTCATGGATAAATTTTAGACATTTATGCACAACCAAGGGTATGACGTTCATAGCTATTGACCAAGGGATACCCAACTTTACTCTAAAGAGTTTAGATCCAGGGATTATGTCGAACAAAAGCTTCACAGATTTAGGTCCAACCAAAACCGACAAGATGATACTACCCAAAGGGGGTATGGAAATTCCATCATGCATGCAGATGGTGATCACGGGTGCATCGTACCCATCTTTGTGCAAAAAATTGATAAGCATGATCTACTTAGCTATGATGTTTACCTGAGACATCAACTCAACAAGAACACCTACTACATTGTTTTCGTTGATTCGCGTAGGGATGTAGAGAGGAGATGGTTCCCTATTAAAACCCATCGACAAATCCTGTGAAGTGAAGGTTATAATAGTACCATTGCTCACAGGATGCATAGAGGGGATAGGTTGATGCAAGAAAGAGGCCATCGCATGTAATGAATGACACTCTTTCAGGACCCTCCAAAGGTTGCAAGGCAAGATAGTGACCCAATTAAGGTTTTGTTACACAACACTTTTAGGACCTTCCAACTACACCTACTATGGGTTGCAATTTGGGTTGCGAGGCAAGGAGCCTCACAATGCTCACTCATAGGATACAATGAAAGGATCTTTTAGTATCACAAAATGGAACCAAAATGGTTCATGTTGGGTTCACCAAAAATGTAAGAGAGGGGGGCCAACCATGTTCAAGGCCCCAGGTCATGGAGAGCAAAGAGCACAACGCTGCACTAACTTACCTCACTCTAAAGGGGTTTTTTAAAATGAGGGATGAGAATGGTGAGGACTATAAGGCCCTTCAATCACTTTGCAGACCCAAAATCTAGAATGAGGCTAGGTGAGTAGTTTTTGAGTTCAACACTATACCTTAGGTGTTGGTGTAATTAACTATTTAATTACATCTTCATAAGTTTACTTAGGCTTTTATTTAAGTCCTAGGTTGCATTTTATTATCCTTATCTAATTGAGCTAACTTGTAGCTCAAGTTAGGTTTAGGGTTGTGCATGCTTTCCTTTTATAAGCAAGCCTCATCTTGTACATTTGTATCAATTCAATCGTGAATCAATCTTGCATATTGATATAGCAAGCATTCTCACCATTATCTCTCTCTTGTGGAAGTATTTTGGTCTAGCAACTGATTCCTAGTTTCTAACATGGTATCAGAGCTTCCAGGGTTGCAGACTCCTTCTCGGATCTGAGGGTATTATTTTGGCTTGAAGATTTTTGCTGGGTGCAGATTGGGGTTTCAAGAACCTCACGTTTGAGATCAGAAGGTTCCGCAGATGAATTTTGACTGTAAATTCATCTATTTTTGGTAAAGTTGTTTTTGAAGCAAATTTTTTTTGCTGGAATAGCATACCAGCAGTACGATTTTCTCATTTTCGCAAAAAAATATTTGGTAAAATATTTTCTGTGAGTATTTGATAATTTTGGGGAAAAATTATTTGTAAATCGGGCTATTTTTCTTCAAATTATATTGGAGGAATTAATATTTTTCATCGGCCAAATGTTTTAAGGGTTTTTTCAAATTTTGCAGTTTGATTGGCTTATTCGACATTGCCTGTACCTGCTATCACCGTGTACCGACTGTCATTTTTATTGGAGGATCCGTCCTCTCATCAGCAAATACTTTCTGCGGGTTGTACTTGGCATCTGTTGCATCATACTGGCCATGACATATTCTTCCTCCGCCGGCAGTCTTGTCAAATCTCTATCAGCAGTTTCTTAGTCTAAAGGTACTGGTCAAAGCATTTTATCGACATATTCTTGGTGCATTGCTGGTCATTCGGCTTTGTCTATCCACCAATTGGTGACTGTTTATTGTGCTCTAACCCCCTTGGCATTCAATCGTTGGTCTATTCCCTATACCGGCAATCCCATCACTGTGGAGGCATACATCCGTCATCTCTAAACCGTAGGCCCACATCGTCTGATTTGTGGTGTATGGATACACTGAGTTAGGGTATCCGTAAACCCATTCACCGGTCAAGGAATATTCACAGGAGCTTTGTATTAAGTTTGTGAAAGACAACTTTGCAAAGGCCAGCCATTAAGGTGATTTTTTTTGGGATTTTTTGCATGGCCATTTTTTCTATACATTTGGTTAGTTTTTTCAAAAAAGAGGGCAAGTTCTTATAAAAGAGCTTTCTATTGTTTTCTTTTGAAAACGCTGACGGGTTTTTGAAGATTTTTTTTGAAATTTTTTTCTATAAAACTTATTTATTTCCAAAATAAAGAGGGAAAAGCCAACAGTCACTCAGTCCCAAAGATTTTGCAACGATTTTTCATCTCCAAAGCTGCGACAAAGGAGTTGCTTTCTGATTTTGTGCAGGAATTTATTTTTCTTCCCTCATCATGGATTTTCCAAAAGTTGTACTTTTAACTCCATTTAATTATTATAAGTGGAAATCTTAGATGGAGTTGCTACTGTTAAAGTTGAAGCTACAATGAATTACTTTTGGCCAAGATCTAGAACCATAGGGAGCAAAAGAGAAAAGAAAATGGTTTGATAGAAGAGATGAAGCTCTTGGTAATCTTCTTTTGTCCATTTCTCGAGATCTTAGATATCATGTTGAGTCTTGCACACATCCTCATGAAGTTTGGACTACTTTAGAGAGCCTCTTTGGTAATCCAGACAAGCTAAGGAAATTTAAGTTGGAAAATGAATTGATGAGTCTTAATCCTTCGGATTTTGACAATATTCAAGACTTTTTCTCTAAGCTCAACTCTCTCAGATTGTAGTTATCAAAATGTGGGGTTGTTAAAGAGGATGAACAGATGATACTTTCTATTCTTGCTAAGCTTGGTTCTTCATATTCTGTGTTTGTTTCTACTTTCTATGCTACAATGGATGCTCTTGGAAATACATATAAAATGCCTTCTCTTGATAAATTTGCTGCACAACTCACAAGGGAACAAGCAAAGTTGATTCACATGGGTACATTGAAGTCTTCAACATCTCAAGCTCTTATTGTGAATGATACAAAGGCTTCAAGTGGCAAAGGAAAGAAGCAAAAAAAGGAAACCAAGTCAAATGAGCAAGGTAAAGATTCTCCTTCACATGGCACTCCTGATTCCTCATCCTCTTCAAAAGAGGAATCATAAAAAAAGAAGAAGTCCAAATGTGCATATTGCAAAAGGTTAGGACATGATGAGCATAGATGTTGTAATCAGAAGATTGATGAACTCACACACCTTCTTCAAAAGAATAACATTCAACTGCCCTCATCAGTGTCTTCTACTTCTTCTTCACCATCACAATCGACAGCCACATCATCATCACAGTCAGAGAACGCAACATCCACTTCTGGGCTACATAATATGAAAGGGCATGCACTCTTGGCCTCTACAAGTCCTAATTCTCAAGGATGGCTTCTTGATTCAGGGGCATCTCATCATATGGCATCTTCAAAGGAAATGTTCTCTTCTTTTGAGCCTTGTAATTCACCTCACATTTTGATGGGTAACAATACATTCATGACAGTAAGTGGGAAGGATTCTATTGGTATTGGGGAAGGGACTTTCAATGATGTGCTTTGTGTTCTTTCTTTGACCACTAATCTCCTTTCTATTTATCAAATTACTCATGGCGGTCAAGGTAAAACAATTGAGTTCACTCCTGATAGGGTGTATATAAGGGACTTGGAGACTAGGGATATTGTTGCAATCGGGATGGTTGATCATTCATCTTGAGTATATTATGTTTCACATTTTGCTTCAGAAGCTGATAATGTTCCTTTGAATGCATCACACACTCCATTGAGTGTGACCCATATTAGTGAGGAGAAGTTTGGTCATCTACACCTTGGTATTTTAGAGACCTATGTTAAGCTTCCTACACCTCCACCTCCTTCTTCTTCAGCCACTGTTGCTTCTGTTCAACAGGATAATCATAGTTTTTTAGATCTTGCTTTGTGGATTTGACAGGGATTTCTACCTTGTTCCTAGAGTCTCATATTATAGATTTTGAGAACACACTTGAGGGGATTTCTCTCCTCTTTGATGATAGTTTTAGCACAAATGTTACACCATCTTCTTTGTCTTTGGAGATTGAAATTCATGAGTCTCCTCCATCACTTGATTTGTCATGTTTCTTGGTTGAGGTTGACCATGATTATGTTGTGGCTCATTCAAGCTTGGAAGCTCATACTCAATTTTTAGAGGCATACATGTTGAGCGTTCATTCCTCCTCCTTTTAGTTGGATATGGAGTGGCTTCTTCATCAGCTTATGGATTTGTTTCTTCCTAAGGGGAGATGTGTTGCTTGCAGACATTGGGTTATCTTTTGTTTTCAGGCATTCTTCATTGGCTTTGGAGCTTCTTCAACATGTAGGGGATATCTTATCTCTCTACTTCCCTCTGATGGGGGGGTCATTTATTGTATATTCATGATGGATGTAGTCCTTGGGGGGTATCATTGATTCCTCCATACATCATGTTTACATTCGTCATGCTTTTTTTTCTTGTTTTCTCTCTTTTGGAGAGGGGTTTTCTTCCCACTAGGTTTTCACCTTTTCTCTGCTTTATGAGAGATTGCATTTCATTTGCATCTATAAATGGGTACCTAACATGGCCTAGTTGCCGAGACCCATAGTAGTTTGCATTTTAATCTACTCCCTACGTTGCACTTATGGGGGGGTGTTGGTGTAATTAACTATTTAATTACATCTTCATAAGTTTACTTAGGCTTTTATTTAAGTCCTAGGTTGTATTTTATTATCCTTATCTAATTGAGCTAACTTGTAGCTCAAGTTAGGTTTAGGGTTGTGCATGCTTTCCTTTTATAATCAAGCCTCATCTTGTACATTTGTATCAATTCAATCGTGAATCAATCTTGCATATTGATATAGCAAGCATTCTCGCCATTATCTCTCTCTTGTGGAAGTATTTTGGTCTAGCAACTGATTCCTGGTTTCTAACATTAGGTAGCTCTCTACCCGAGGATAGGAGCATGGTTCTGGGATGACAGTGTGGTGTTCTAGTGTTTCTCAAGTGCGTTGGCGTCCATACAACTAGAGGATAAAAAATACAGTAAGAACTATCAGAAAATGAGCTAATGGCCTAGCTAGTGATTTTTAAGAGGATAAAATAGAACTATGAAATAAGAGAAACACAAATGAATGTGATAAAGTAGATATATTAAAGCTAAGGTGACAAAGATGATCTCACAAAATATCTTGTTCACCAACTAGATCCAAATGCATGTCCACCTACACACAGGAAAGAGGAAAATTGTTGGGGGGTTGTATAGGGGTCTACCTCAGACAAACCCCTATTTTGGTGTTTCCACCTCCATGGATAGCCAAGATAGAAATGATAGAGAAAAGTATGATAAAGGATAAAATAAAGTAGAGAACACAATAAACATTACAAAATAGTAATGTGCTACTCAACCAAATCATAGAGGAGAGGAGTGAAAATGCTTACCACCTTCACCAAGAGCTCACTAGCTAATGGGGGAGAAAAAGAGGACTCAAGCCCTTGCTGCAATGGTTTGTTCCACAGTTCCTCTATAGAGTTGATGAAGTGTTGTTGTTGCTAATATGGAGTGCCAAAGTGCTGCTTAAAGGCTGAGAATGTAAGAAGTGAATGATAGAACGCCTAGGGAGTTCCAGAAGAAGATGTGAAGAGATGAAATGCATGAAGGAAGAATGTTTTTGAAGGTGTGATGAGAGAAACTTCCATATTCGGGTTGGTTGGTCAAAGAGGGATGTTACAACTTGACCCCAATGGGAAGTGTAATGCATCTACCAACTATAGACACAAGAATCTGTCAGGGATGTAAGCACGCTGTACGGACATCTGCGCGCCACGCGAGCATCCCCAATAGTTATTCTTCTATCGATGCAAAAGATAGATGCCAAGTGGAATGAAGGCAGCAGGCTGATGTGGAATTTTTCCTTCCAATTTGGTTTTCTAAGGTGAGGAAGTGTAAAAGGGGAATTTGAATAAGGGGTGCAAATTTTCTCCTATACAACTACTGCCACTGCATATTACCTGATTAATAGGTCTCCTACATCAGCTCTTGTTGATAAAATGCCTATAGAGGCATGGTTAGGTCGCAAGCCTTCTTTAAGACATCTTCGAGTTTTTGGTTGCAAGGCATATGCACACGTGCCAAAGGAGAAGCAAACAAAGTTGGAGAAAAAGATTGTGAAATGTATCTTCATTGGATATAGTTATGGTTTGAAAGGATACAAGCTTTGGGATCCTCTTGCACAAAATTTAATACACAGTAGAAGTGTTATTTTTAGAGAAACTAAGCCTTCTTCTAATATAGTGCAACCAGAACAAAGTAAACAAGAAGATGTGATTCAATTTCCTTCTACACCTAAGAAAGTTGAATTTAGGCCCAAGGATAGACAAGAAGTTAAGGAGAGGTCATCCAACTCTGAATCTTTAGAAGAGGAGGAAGAACCTTCAACTCAGGTTGTTTGTAGGTCTACAAGGCATGGAAAACCACCTGAAAGGTAATCACCTGATGATTGGAGATGTATTTTTGCTTTGAATACTAATATGGATGAACCTAGGTCTGTAGAAGAGGCATTAGGTATGAATGATGCAAAATCCTAGAAGATTGCTATAGATGAAGAAATGACATCTTTGAAAAAGAATGATACATCTTTGAAAAAGAATGATACATGGGATCTTGTACCATTGCTTGAAGGACAAAAACCTATTGGTTGCAAATAGGTGTTCAAGAAAAATATTGGTTCAAATGGAGGTATTGAAAATTACAAAGCAAGGTTGGTTGCAAAGGGTTAATCTCAAGTTGAGGGTGTTGATTATGGTGAGATATTTTCTCCTATTGCAAAAATGACATCCATTGGATTTCTACTTTCTATTGTTATTTCTTATGATTTAGAGGTTGAGAAAATGGATGTGAAAACTACTTTCCTTCATGGTGATTTAGAGGAGGATATTTATATGACACAACCATAGCACTATGTGGTGAAAGGTAAAATTAAATTGGTTTGCAAGTTGAAGAAATATTTGTATGGCTTAAAAAAAATTTCTAAGATGTGGTACCAAAAATTTGATAAATATGTGTTTAGTTTGGGATTTGAGCATTCTAAATCAGATCATTATGTTTATTATAAAGTTGATGGTGATAATTTCCTATTTATTGAATTATATGTTGATGATATGTTATTTATTGGAAAAGGGAAAGGTATGATTTTGGAGCTGAAATTGTTGGTGCAATTAAATAATTAATTACACTTACATAAGTTTACTTAGGTTATAAGATTCTTTCTAGAGGTCGTAGTTGGCTTTTCTAGAACTTATCTTATCTAGCTAATGCATCATTTTCTAGGTGATTAGTTTGTTGGTTGTCTCATGTCATAGGATTTTGACATTTTTCAACATCATGTTCATTACTACATTTCAACCTTTCCTATATAAGGATGGTCATTGTATTCATTTGTATCATACTTCATACCTCATCATTCGATAGGTCTTAATATCAAGCAAGCTCTTTCTTGCATATCCTCTTGTAGAAGGTTTTCATTTTTTTTGCAAGTGGTATTGGGTGTTGAGCTAATATCTTCAGCTCTTACCCCACATTCTTTTCATCTGTCGAGCTTTGTTTACACTGATGAGCACTGTGCTTTTATACCTCTCGCCAGACATTTGTTTTGTGGACGGTGTTTGGCTTTGACTAGCAATGGCTATGTCTTCCCTACCACCATTTTGTGCTTGTCTCCACTGGTCCGTGTACATTTACCAACTGCCGATCTTCATTCTCTGTCAGCCACCAAGATTCTTCCGTTTGAGTATTTATCTGCAGACATTTATCACCAATGGCTCGTGCTCCTCATCATCCTTTTTCATCTGTGTTGCACTGGCTTTGGTCGGGCATTCATTTGCTTGTATTGGAATCCAATCTTTGTTCAGGCATACTCTGTCAGAGGTACTATGTCCATCTCCAGGTATAGGTTATTATAAAATAATGATTTGGTCGATTGACCTAATTCTTTATATCAAAATTTATAAGTATTAAAAAGTTTATTAAAACTTTGGTTTAAAATATTTTGTTAGCCGACCATACAAATCATTGTAAATAGCCGATGGTGTTTTTTTTTTTTTTTCATCTATACTGTTAGTGGTCATATGAGGTGACCCTATTTTAAGCCCCCAGGTGTGCAAATTTTGTGCCTAATTAGTCTGGCAGTGTACCTGATTTGGCCCCAAAGTGACTAAATTAGGCCTTTTTTTCTTTTTTTTTTGTGTAACTTTTCACCACAATCTCCAAATTCTATAAACGAGATATCGATGGAAAGCTCTCTCTGAGTGCTTCGTAGTGGTGTAGGTCTTTTTGATAGATTTTTCTATAGGTACAATTTATTCACAACTGAATTCAGATCACCCCTTTGGACCTCTGAGCTCATAACTTTCAGCCAATCTCTCCGTTTTTGGTGATTCAAATTGCATTTGGAAGGTATTGAGGAGCTCTTTTATTTGGTTCATGTACTTTTTTCAGCTTCAGCCCCAAGTGTGATATATTCATATTTTTGCATATTTGCTTTCTGCTTCATAACTTGGCCATCCTAATTCTTGGAGAAGTTCTGTTTGTGGGGGGGAGTTTATTTTTAGTTGTATTATCATATTTGGGAGGTTTCATATTAGTTTGATTCAGATATTTTCCATATTTGCACTCTTGGTACTTGTTGATCTCATGGTTGAACTAGGATTTGAAGTGTTGACTCCTCATAACTATCACACCTGGAAGGTAAAAATGCAAAGATTGCTTTGGTCAAAGGGTTTGTGGTCGACTTTGGGTGATCACCAACCTAATTTTACTAGAGAATATGAACAATTTTCTTATAGGAATAAATGTGATGAAGCTATGGGTTTAATTGCAATGCATGTTTCAGATAGTTTATTCTTTAATATTGAGGAATGTACAAATCCTAAGCAGGTTTGGGATAAGTACAAGACTCTTTTTGGTGTAGCTAGTGAGGTACGTGCCATGCAATTGGAGGCTGAATTGGCTTCACTTTCTATAGATGCATTTTCCACCATTGAAGACTACTTGGTAAAATTTAATTCTCTAAGATCTCAATTGGTTGGATGTGGCAAGAAGAAAACTGATAAAGAGTGTATCTTTTTTATTTTGTCTAAGTTGAATGGTTCCTTTGCATACTTTTCTACTTCCTTCTATGCAACTATGGATGGCTTAGGTGATTCTTTCGTAATTCCCTCTTTGGAGACATTTTGTGATAGGTTGACTAGAGAAAAAGAAAAACTTAGTCAACTTGATACACATACTAAGAATCATGCTTTAGTTGCATCATCATCTAAGGATAAAGGAAAGAAAAATTTCAAACCTAAGGAAAAATCTAAAGAACCTCCCTCCTCTTCAAAAGAGGAAAAATCTAAGAAGGAGAAGAGTAAATGTGGTTATTGTAAAAAACCAAGGCATGGTGAACAAACTTGTTACAAGAAAGAGTTGGATGAAATGAGGCAACTCGTAAAGGAACACAACATTTCTTTTCCTTCTAAATCTAAAATTTCATCATATTCTTCTTCTCAATCGACATCTACTACACACACTGGTCATGATGGAATTACAAATATGAGTGATATGATAGATGATTATAAGCAGAAAGGACATGCCCTTGTTGTCACACAAGTTTAGAGGACTAAAAATTGGATTCTTGATTCTAGAGCCTTCTATCATATATCAGGCCAATCTGATAGGTTTTCATCTTTGAAGTATACTTCACTTATGAGGATCTTGATGGAAAATGATGTGTAGCTTGATGTATATGGTAAAGGGGTTATTGATGTGCCACATGGTTTCTTTAATAATGTGCTCTATATTCCTGATATTAAGCACAATCTTCTTTCAATATATCAAATAGCACAAACTGGTAAATCAATTGAGTTTACTCCAGATTTAGTCTACATTCGAGATTTGGATACTAAGAAGCTTGTTGCAGTGGGTAGGGCCAATCATCAGGAAAAGATCTACTACTTTTCTCATTTTTTTCCTGATGGTGAATGTTCCAAAATTGACTCTCCTAGATCTAGTGTGGACAGTTGTTCAAATGGTGGATGTCATGGATGGTTAAACCTCACCATTCATAAGTCATGTAATGAGGTTGCATCTCCTCCTACTCCTTTACATTTGAGTCAGACTTCAGATGAGCAGGATACTAATGGTTTTCCAGATTTGCACATATATGATGGTTTTATGATAGGGTTATCATATTTCGTATGTCAGACTTCTTCAACAGATTTGGAGGACTTGTTTGAGGGAGTTTCACTCCTTCTTGATCATTCATCTTTGGAGGTTTCTCTTGAGTCTCCACATTTTATTTCTTCCTCCTTGATTGGGGTAACACCTAATTGTTTTGAGGCATCTTCAGAGGCTCTTGACACATCTTCAAAGATTTCATGCTTCAGACTGCTTCCCTCCTGCTTCTTCATGGAGATGAAGTTTCTTCAGCATCGGCCATTGGACATTTTTCTTCCCAAGGGGAGATACATTGTTTGTAGGCATTTGATTTTCTTTTTCTTTTAGACATTATTTAGTGGTTTTGGAGTTACTTCATTATGGGGGGACTATGTAGTCCCTTTCTTTCCTTCCTATGGGGGGGATTTTGTAATATATATATATATATGTGATGGATGGTGTACTTGGGGGGTATCATGGAGTCATCCATCCTTCCTCACATAATTTGTTTCTTTTCTTTCTTTTCTCTTTTGGAGAGGAGTTTTGTCCCACTGGGTTTTCTCCTTTTCTCTGGTTGTGAGATATTTCTTTTTGCATTTGTAAATGGGTACCTAACATGGCCTTGTAGTTGGGACCCATCATTGCATATTTGCATCATTTGCATAATAATCTTCTCCCTAAGTTGCACTTATGGGGGGGTGTTGGTGTAATTAAATAATTAATTACACTTTCATAAGTTTACTTAGGTTATAAGATTCTTTCTAGTGGTCTTAGTTGGATTTTATAGAACTTATCTTATCTAGCTAATGCATCATTTTCTAGGTGATTAGTTTGTTGGTTGTCTCATTTCATAGGATTGTGACATTTGTCAACAACATGTTCATTACTACATTTCAACCTTTCCTATATAAGGAAGGTCATTGTACTCATTTGTATCATACTGTATACCTCATCATTTGATAGGTCTTAATATTAAGCAAGCTCTTTCTTGCATATCCTCTTGTAGAAGGTTTTCATTGTTTTTGCAAGTGGTCTTGGCTGTTGAGCTAATATCTTTAGCTCTTATAGAAATCTCAACTTGTTGCTAAATTTGAAATGAAAGATCTTGGTGCAGCGAAACAAATTTTTGGGATGGAAATTAAAAGAGATAGAGTGAATAGAAAGCTATAGCTTGGACAAATTAAGTATGTCGATTCAATTTTACAGAGATTTAACATGTAGGATTGTAGACAATTATGTGTTATTGTTTTAGTTGAAAAAAAGTTATCTATTTTAGATTATCCAACATCCCCATCAGAGATGGAAGACATGAGCAGAGTGCCTTACAAGAGTGCAATTGGAAGTTTGATGTATGCTATGGTTTGTACTAGACTAGACATTTCCTAAGTAGTGGGAGTTCTTTCTAGACATATGTCTAATCCTGGTAGAGTTCATTGGGATGCAGTTAAAAGAGTCTATAGATATTTGCGCAGTACCTCAGATTATTCCTTATGTTATCATAGTAATATTACTGAAGGTGAGATTTCCCTTGATATTCATGGTTATATGGATTCAGATTGGGAAAGTGATGTTGATAGTAGATGATCGACCAGTTCTTATGTATTTACATTATTTGGTGGTGTAATCAGTTGGATGAGCATTAAGCGACAGGTTGTGGTTGCTTTGTCCACTACTGAAGTAGAGTATATGGGAGCTACTCATGCTTGTAAAGAAGCCATTTGGATTAAGAGATTGTGTTCAGATATTGGAATAAAACAAGGCACAATGATAATTTATTATGACAGTCAGAGTGACATGTCTAGCCAAGAACCTGACATTTCATGCCAAGACCAAGCACGTTGATGTACAATATCATTTTGTTCGATATATGGTAGAAGATGGTAGGGTGAAATTGGTTAAGGTAGAGACTATGATGAATGCTGCTGATTATTTAACTATGCTAGTGAGCATAGAGAAGTTCAGATGGTGTTCAGAGATGTTGGGCCTTTTGGCCCCTGGCAATTAAGAGACAATGTTTACTCCCTTCTGTTGCTCTTGCAAGGTGTTTGACAAGTGGGAGATTTGTTGGGAAATTGTGTCTCAACCTTGTAATTATATAACGGGGTTATTGTTGATAAGAAAAATGGTTTTTTAGTTAAGTCATAGGGTTCCAAGTTTTCCTAACCTAATTCACGGGGTTCTAAAGTTTCATAACCTCCCAACTTAGTGATCTCTTTGTTGTTCGAAAGTCATGGGTTTTTAGAACTTCGCAACCTCCAACAAGAGGTTCTGAGGTTTAGGTTTTTAGCGACTTAGTGATCTCTTTGTTGTCAGCGAGTCGTGATTTTTGTTGGCACTCTCAAATTTTGCAAATTTGAGATGCCCATTTCAAAATTTTGCCTCTGCACTTTTAGAAGTGCACCTAATGAATTTTCCTGAATGGCCTACTTTGGAGGGTCATAATTTGATGCCTGTTGATTTCCAAGCAAAAACCACTTGTGGACCCACTCATGTGACCTATGTGAGTGTGTGTGTTAGTTTTTAGTTTCTAGTGATAAGTTTTGTCAGGGTTTCAAAAAGTGAAGCTGGAGTGTTTTGTCACATTTCTGCTGTTTGCAAGTGTTCATTTTTACAAAGTAGCTTCTGTTTGAGCTTGCATTTTGCAACCAGATGATTTTTTTTCTCAGATCTCCATGCCTAAACGACCTCACATGTCAGTTTTCAGAGCTTCATGATTTGATTTTCTATTTTTAGAAGGTCAAAACCAAATGCAATTTCTCCAGTTTTGCATTTGCATTTCTGACAACATTTCAAGGTGGTCAACTTTGACACCTCATATATTTTGATCAGTAATTACTGAAGTTAATCCTTCTTGAACATGTGCTTAGTGTACCTAAATGATCTACTGTGTCCAGTGCCAGCTCACCAGGAGTTTATTTGCTATTTTTTGCAAATTGGCGATTGGGTCAGTTTTAATTGGTTCAGAAAGGCTACAATTTCAGAAAAGTTCAACTAAGCTACTTTGAGGTTGAATATATTTCACCTTGGGATTCATTTCTCTAAACTGTCTATTGCATTCAAATTTCTGGAGCAATGGCTACATGTCTGCAATTTTTTATAACTTCACGAGGTCATTTGCCTAGTTTTCAAGGCCGATTCCGGAGCCTACTTGGCCAGTTTTGCACATTTCGCAAATATGTCAGAAAGTGAATTTCAATGGCAACCCATTTCATCTTTTCATCTTTGAAGCATTCAAATGCCAAGTTTGATCAGTTTGAGCATAAAATTTGATTCAAAATGATTTTTTTTTTTAATCGGGCCACTTGGGGCCCGACATGTTTTGCACTATTATGAGGATTTAAGTGTTGCAACATTACAAACAAGGATAGCACAAAAGGTCATATGATTATATCAAGTGGAAAAAATGAATCATAAATCACTTACATGATAGCCTATGTTGTTGAAAACATCCATCAAAACATGAAGGATGGGGGAGGTAATGTTATAATTGTAAAATGCTCTATTGAATATGAATGAGTGTGAAAGCTTTTACTGGTGAAGAAAATGCAGAGTATTGAGGTTAATTGGATGAGTTGTTATTCCCTCAAGAAGAGAGTGACAAATGGTAAATGTTAAGAATAGAGGATGCTCTCTTATTGCTAATTTGGGGTGCATGAGTGAAATAACAATGAAGGCACTGTCACATTGGAACAACCATGTGGTAAATTTGCAACATTGTTTAATCTTGCCACCAATTATTTGAGCAACCACAAGATACTGTGAAGGAATATTCTTTATACTGATTAACATTGTTCAAGGTATATGGTGATGCATCTTGAAGTTGAATGAAAACTTTACAGTGACAAATGACAATATGAAAGGCCCACGCTGGAAGGCAACATTGAGCTATTTGAAGGAGCATAGGACAGTATACAAATGAATTTGTTGAGGGACATAGAAAATTAATGCAAGGGAAAATGAATGAAGCTCACATTCCCACTGAAGATGGCACAAAGCATGCATGGAAGGATGAAGAGAGTGCATGGGTCATAGAGGAGAATGGATCAACAAAGACAAGACATAAAAAATGAATCAGAAAATTACAGATAAATGCAATAAAGAAACAGGGGCACACAACACACCAAGGGGATTCATTGAAAGCGCTTTTAAGAACCCTCATAAACTGGCTTCCATCAATACATAAATCACAATGTATGTGATGAAAATGTTTTAGAAACTTAACCATATGCAATGCAGCTTAAAGTGAGTAGGGGCGTGCAAAGAAGCAAAGGAAAGTGCTTTAGAAATTTTTGAAAAATGCAATAATTGGGGCATGAAGGCCCACACACCAATTAAGGAACAACCCGTGCCAGGAGAGGCTCAATGGTTATTCATTGAAAGAGGGAACACTAGTGCAACATGGTGGCACAACATGGTTACATTGAAACGACATTAGAAATGTTCAAGCAAATAAAATTGGTAGCCATCAAAGTATAAAGTTATAAAAACCCAAAACACATGGAATACCACGAATGCTCATGAGGTCCAATACACAAAATGAGATGAAGAGTCCTTAGAAACTTTTAGCGAATGCAAGAGGAGGTTCAATGTATGGAGATGAAGGCACGCCATAGTCATTGCAAAGTAAAAGACAAAATCTATTCGTTGAATGGACTGTAAAAACCTATAGCAAATGCATCTAGCCATAATAAAAATCTGTGAGGGAATTGCATGAAGTCTTGGTACGCAAAATGAAATGGTTTTAAAGATCTCAGATATTACCAAAGAGTGCCCACGCGGGTAGTGAAGGAAATGGACATCCAACAAAGCACAAAGATTGGAACGAAGTGCCTACTAGCTGCATACGCCTCTAAAATGCATTTTTTGAAAATGCTTTAAAAACTTTAAAGCACAATGTGAAGGCGCGCGGTTTGTTTGGTAAAACCCCAAATAATGGGAATGTATAACACACCACAACCATGGAGGATACAAAATGAATTTGTTTAAGTATTAAACATTGAAATGCCATGATTACTGTATACACCTAAAAATGGTCACATCACATAGTCTTGTAATTAATTAAATATTTTTAATATTTAATTAAATCTTTGAATTCAATCTGCGTATAAATAAATTTAAATAATTTATTTATATTTGTTCATTCTTTCATTTCGATTAAATAAATAAGTTTATTTAATCACTTTTCTTATTCATTTCTTAATTAATTAAATAAAACATTACGATTTATTTATATTAATTATCATTTAATCTTGGCTTGGATATTTTATTCAAATAAAGATTAAATATTTCAAATTCTTCTAAAATCCATTCATAATCAAATATCTCAAAATATTTAATTAAATTCTTCTAAAGTCCATTCATAATTAAATATTTCAAAATATTTAATTAATTCTTCTAAAGTCACATCATAATTAAATATTCCAAAATATTTAATTAAATCTTCTATAGTCCTAAAATCAAAAATCAAACTCACATAAATGAAATTAAATAAATTTATTTATTTAATTAATTTGGGGATTATCTTCAACAACCGTGAAACAAACTTCCAAAACAAAAAAAATAAATTTCTCTGTTTCTGTGCAAGCTTGTTCTTGTGGGTTGAAGACAAGGCTCCATTCTTCTCTCCAACCTCCCAACATTCTCCATCTTCCTCTCAACCTCTTCATCTCTCACCATTCAAATCTACTAGACAATCTCACAGCCATTGATCTTTGCCAGCCAGGATTTTTCCTGCAAAAAGCTATAAAAAGGATTGCCGGGTCTTTGAAATCATAGAGAAGCTTTCATACAAAATAACTATAGCCAAATTGCAATAGCATAGCCTTCTAGTATTCACAACATTCTAGTATCATAGTATAGCATAGAATCATTCCATATCATGGCCTATTCACCTCATATCATATCATCCACAATTCACAGCCCCTATGCATAATCTACAACCCCTGTGCATATCCGTATCAACATTTTCATTCCAACAGCATATAGAATAGAAAAGCACTTTCCTTTGCATACTTGTTCTACAGGTTTCCATTCGGAGAAGCTTTGCTTGCACAATTTGAGAGTAGCAGCTTCAAACAAATCCCTAGAGATAGAGGAAGATGGAAGGGCTCTGAAGAAGCTCTGTTTGTTTCTTTTGAATTCAAATTATTTGCTTTTCTTCAGTCTAATGTTTCATTTGTGTGTGTTTATTGTTTTACTTTGATACTAACATATTTACAAACACATTTTTGGCACCCACCGTGGGGCTCTTGCCCCAATTTTAACATTTTATTGCAGATTTTCCTGACAGGTTATGGCCAAAAATAGTGGATTAGCGCAATAAACATGCTTCAACAAGATTCATACCTAGTTCAACGCCTATAAATCATCCTGCAGCGCTCATAAAGCATCTTGCAATGCCTTTAAATCATCCTACAGTGCTCGTGAAAAATCTTGTAGCGCCCATAAAGCATCTTGTAGTGCCCATGAAGAATCCTGCAGCGCCCATGAAGAATCCTGCAGTGCCCGTGAAGAATATTGTAGCGCCTGTAATTCATCCTGCAATGCCTATGATGTCTGTTATAGTGCACTTTTGAAAAGGCTACAAATTGTAAATTGTAATTTAAATACAGCTTGACTGAATCTGATGCGACCGCGGACAGTAAAAACTTTGAAAGAATTAAGCAATCCTAGGGTAGTCACATAATTTAAAATGAAGCAATCCTAGGGTAGTCACATAATTTAAAATCAAACAATCCTAGGATAGTCACTTCACTTTCAATTTTGGGCTAAAAAGAATCTCATGTTTTTGTGAAGCAACATCTTTACCTAGCATAACAAATTGTTTATTTAGGCTTAAAATTGAATCTTTGTTTGCTTTGTTTTAAACGGTGATAGGCCTATGCTCTCCCTTTAACTGGGTGATCAGAATGCCAAACTCATCTATTTCATTTCATGCAAATTTCTAATTTTTTAAAAACCTTTTAGAGAGCTTGCTCTTGTGGGAAAAAGTACTCACCCAAGAGGAACGACTCAAGTAGGTTCAAGCCAAAGCTAGGCTATTCCACCCCACTATAAAATTTAAAGCAAATTTGGGGAAACCCTCTTTTGACGGTAGTGTGCATTGATAACCATCCCCAAAGCCTTTGTTCTAAAGGTAGGGAGGTCTCTCGAGGGAGTATATCATTTACTACACCGAACAAAGACCCTTACTACGAACTTAGTGTAGTATCCAACCGAAGTCAGTTTCCGAATGTCATAATAATCACACTGCAGGGGAGGGAACAATCTACCCCCAAGATACTCACCATATAACTGCCAAGGACTGTTTGCTTAGGGGATCTGGTATCCACTTACGTCACTTTGAGTATGCACCTGGAAAAGACAAAAACACAGGCACCCTTTCGGGGGTGACACGGCTGTGTGAGTCGACGCAATTCTAAGATGTGGGCTATTGATTACTATGATGACCTATCTGAGTACTAAGAGTGAGTCTATTTGAAATGTTTATCATGTGTAAAACCCGTTAAAACAATTTTTGAAAAACATTTTGATCATACACTTGATGTTTAGCATAGTACTTAAAACAACTATTCTACAAATTGTTTGATGTGTTTTCAATACATTAATTCAGTAAAGATCATCCAAAATTCATGATCACATTGATTACTCCCATGTTATGAAATTGGAAATCCACAACTTTTGTTAAGAAATCCATTCTCAAACGAATCAAAAAGCCAAAGAAACCCCTTAGCTACAAGAAACTATTGAAGAAAAGACGATTCTTGTATCAAAGCCGAAAGGTTTTACTCAAATATAGAACCTTTCTCCATCGATATCATGACTATGTTAGAGGTTTCACCGATGATTATGCTATAGAACCTTTATACTCACAAACCTTCTTTCAAAGAAGAGCCCTTTCTCAAAGGCATAACCATAGTCAACGTATTCATTTTTGTTATATTCCCCAACATGCAGTTGAATATTCTACTCGTCCAAATCAAATTTTGCAATAGAGAACTCAATCACATTAGGCATTTATCACAAATCCATCTTTTTACGAAACTAGGATCAAACTTCATAAAGTGCAAAATCATCCTTTTCTTGATCTTTTGCTTAATATTCCCCTCAATAGGATTTTCATCCTTTCAATTAGGGAACAACACAAGCTAAAGGTTAGAAATCTTTTAAGTCATAGAATTTTCATTCTATTCTGACTTTCATATCCATCACAAATTGCACTATTTCATTCTTTTGATCAAAAGTGAGTAGAATTTGGAACAAATCTTATGCCTGTCTTTATGAGATCTCGAAAACATATGGAAAAAGACGAAGGAGAAACCACTACAAGCAAAATGGGTGACCATAATGAGAAAGAAGAGGATACATTTAATGTTGATGAATTAACAGAAGAAAAGCTTCAAGAAGCGGAGCAAGATCCCCAATTCCATACTCTTATGGAAAAGATTTTAGAACAAAACAAAGAAAGATATTTTCTTTCATTAGCTAATCAAGGAGCTAAGTTACCTTACAATTTCGATATAGAAGGGATTAAACAGAATCTTGAAACTCCTCCTACTGACTTTATTGCCCTTACTCAACAGATAAAAGAATTATAAGGGAAAATAAAGGAAATGCAAGGAGGTGCAACAAAGAAGTATGTTTTGGATGATATATCTCCTTATCCATTCGATAGGAGTCTTCAAATGATCCCTTTTCCAAAACATTGCGAAATCCCTAAATTTGATAGGTACAATGGAAAAACTGATCCCATTGAACATGTGAGGGATTTTTGAAATATGAGTCTAGAATTCGCCTATGACAATACCTACCTAATGCATTTGTTTCCATGAAGTCTGGGTCCACAATCCATGGAGTGGCTTTCTAAAATCACTCCCCCCATCAAAACCTTTGAGGAGTTAATAAATCAGTTTATATCACAATACTCCTACAACATCCAACACCAGATAACAATGCTTGATCTTTGTAAAGTGAAACAAAAAGTAGGAGAATCCTTCACTACATTTTTGCAAAGGTGGAGAAGGTTGTTTGCACGATATTCTTGTCCTATTCCTGAAAAGGAAAAGATGGATATCTTCATCAATAGCCTAGATCAAGAATTAAGTTATAGGCTTAATGTTCATTGTCCTCATAACTTTGAAAAATTGATTGAAAACACAATCACCATTAAAGGGGCCTTGGTTAAACGAGGAGTGATAAAACTTGATAATAATCCAAGTTCATCCAACCAAAACAACAATGATAAAACAAGGTTTTGGAACAGAAATAAAAATGTTGTCAATGATGGTATAGTGGATGCAAATAATCTACAAACAAGACCATATATCTTCAACCTATCAAGTGTTCCACAAAACAATCAACAAGGAAATATCAACCAACAAGGAGACAACAATCAACAAAGACAAAACTCCAATCAAGAATGCATGACCAATCAAAATACCAATCAAAATCATGGTAATTTCAATAGCAATCTTGGCAATACACAAACATCAAATCTGTCAAGACCACCATTCTTTTCAAATCAATGGAATTTTACCACTTTGGGTCAATCTCTTGAGTCTACTCTCAAGGAGCTTCTTGATAATAAGGTTATCACCTTACCACCACAAAGAAATTTTGAGCCACGAGTTAAACCACCATCTTGGAATGACTCCTATTATTGCAATTATCATCGATGTAAAGGTCATAGAACAAATAATTGTCAAGCTTTGCGAAATCTAGTACAAGACTTAATTGACAATGGCACTATTACAATTGAAGGACATCATACCAATGACGATCATCAAGCATTCAAAGATCCTTTACCGAACTATCAAAAAGGGGAAACATCGGATACCAAAGCAAAAAACATACATAATGTTGAAGACAATATAATCCGTCACATCTACGTAGATGATCAGTGAGTTAATGCTATTAAAATCAAGGGAA
Organism: Sequoia sempervirens; assembly: GCA_007258455.2. NCBI lineage: Eukaryota > Viridiplantae > Streptophyta > Pinopsida > Cupressales > Cupressaceae > Sequoia > Sequoia sempervirens. Next base: position 905,327,860 of record VDFB02281492.1, read on the forward strand.
AACAAGAATATCAACAGGTTAATGTGACTACGAGAGGACAAGCAAAACTTGTTTTAAAAGGAAGTTCATCTAAGACAGCTATTCCTTCTTCAAATCATTATAATCTAGGTGATCAATTGAGAAAAACATCAGCTCAAATCTCCATCCTTGAAATTCTCAAAATATCCCCCATACACAAGAATATTTTAGAAGCTCTTGTAAACACAACTGTCGACACTGATCTGGATGTAAACAAATTTCAAGCTATGGTGGGACATTTGTCTTCCCCCACTTGTCTTTCATTTTCCAAAAAAGATGATGCCTCCATGACACATCCACATAATTCATCGCTCTATCTTGAAGTCATGATTCATAAACATCGAATCAGACGTGTCTTAATAGATGGAGGAGCTGGTTTAAACATTTGTACCTTAAAGCTAATACATGCCTTAGGAATATCAAAAAATGAAATTGATCCACGAAGGAAAATAACTATTAAGGCATATGATGATGAAGAAAGAGCTTCTAAAGGACTAATAATGCTACCTATCAGAGTGGGACCTGTTGTGAAAAATACATTTTGTCAGGTTCTAGACAGGGATCTTTCCTATAACATACTTTTGGGTCATCCATGGATTCATGATATGCAAGCAGTACCATCAACGTATCATCAATGCCTCAAGTTTTTGTATGATGGACAAGAAATAACTATACAAGTTGATTACAATAGCACCCAAACTTGTTCAAATCTTTGAGCAACTCAAGACACCTTTGTGCCACATAATAGGGAGGATCTTACTGTTTCCTCTTCCAATCTACAAGGCCAACTACAAGAATTGACAAAAAATCTTGACACTAAGCTAAAATTTAAAGACAAAGGAGTAGGCGAATATTCGCTATCTCTTTCAAGCTTACCTCTTCTCCGAGGTCACATGGTCAACCAAACTTATCCAATCAAAAGATTGCAACAGCCTCTACATCCCAAGCTTTTGTTCCAATCACAAAGTTTGATGGAAAATTCATTAAAGCCAACACCATTGAGGAAGAAGCTGAAGATAGGGACATCCTAAGTTGGCTATATAAAGATGAAGATGAATCTCTCTTACACATTAAGTTACCTACAGAACAATATGGTAAGAGGTACGCTATCATGCAGAAAATGGGCTATGAAGGAAATGGTCCCATAGGAAAAAGAAGAGAAGGAATCATGGAGCCAATTCAACCTATTTCAATACATCCAAATGATAAAATAGGATTGGGATATGGTAAGGATACAAAAGAGTCAGTTTTACAACAAGCACAACAAATTCATGAAAGAACATCAATTTCAGATAAACATCATGAAGATGTCACTCTACAAAAACCTTATGGATCAGTTTTCCAATTGCAGGACGGTTTAGATGCTGATTCTAATGAATATGAATGGGACACCATTTATAATGATGAATTTTGGAGAGACAAACAAGTTGATACCATACACAAATATGCACCCATACTCATACAAGGAGAAAGCCCGGGAACACAATCACTTGAATTAGACTCACAATATAACGATGACTCAATTGAGGACAATTCATATTTTCAAGAGATTGATAATCGACAGGAGAATACTATCATAGACCTTGTCTACCATGAAGATGACAATCACATCATGACTTTGACAACTCAAGACCTTACCCAACCTAATGATACCATGCCTTTAGTTTATTCAGAACTTATTGATTGGGACAATGATGCACCTATCCACATCCCTACATTTCATGATGATGAGGACATTATAAATTTCCTTTGTTCCTCTAATGAGGAAAACAATTGTTTCATACTCACGATTTTGATAAGGAGGGTGTCAAGTCTCTTAGCTGAAAAATAAATGAAATAAAAGATGGATCTATCGGTGAAAACTGAAAAATGGCAGTGGTAGATCATAACAAGAGAAAAATAAAGAGCGAATCCGATAGTGAAAACCTTTTTGAGGCACTGAAGGATGAGAAACTTGACACTCCTCCCAAGCATTATCATGAAAGATCTTCTATTTTGATCGAACCAACAAAATCAATCAACATAAGTACAACAGAGCAGCCAAAAATCTTGCAACTTGCAACATCATTAACAGTTGAAGAAGTATTGAAGTTCATGGAGTTCTTGAAGGAGAATCAAATCAACTTTGCTTGGCATATGCTGATATGACAGGGTTAGATCCTAACCTGATAATGCATCATTTATCTGTAAATGCAAGGGCAAAACCTGTGAAGCAAAAACTCATAAAAATGCATCCACATGTTGTGTTATTGGTTAAAGAGGAATTAAAGAAGCTTTTAGATGTTGGATTCATTCAGACTATTGACTATGCAGAATGGATTTCCAATATTGTACCTGTTTCAAAACTAGATGGAAGGATTAGAATTTGTACATATTTCAGAGATTTGAACAAAGCTTGTCCCAAAGATGACTTCCCTTTGCCAAACATAGATATGATTGTTGATTTAACTATTGGCCATGCAATGTATTCATTAATGGATGGATTTTTTAGGATATAACCAGATAAAGATTGCACCAGAGGATCAAGATAAAACAGCGTTCACATGTCCTTGGGGTACCTATTGCTGGAACGTAATGCCATTTGGGTTAAAGAATGCAGAAGCCACTTATCAAAGAGCAATGATGACAATTTTTCATGATATGATGCATACATTCATGGAAGATTACGTTGATGATCTCCTTGCCAAATCTCACACACGAGAAGGACATTTAGAAATTTTGTCAAAAATCTTTACCAAAATGGAGAAGTTCAATGTTTGACTCAATCCAAAGAAATGTGTCTTTGGCGTTACATCTGGCAAAATCCTAGGATACATTATTTCAGAAAAGGGCATAGAGGTTGATCCAGAAAAAGTACAAGCTATAATGGACATGCCGCCACCACGAAATATCATTCAACTTTGATCATTGCAAGGACGACTACAGTCCATCAGGCGGTTTATAGCTCAATTGGCAGACAAAAGCTTACCATTTACACATTTATTACATAAAAATGCCCCATTCAAATGGGAAGAAAAATGTGAAGCAACATTCAATTAGATCAAGCAATATCTTATGAATCCACCAGTTTTAATTCCACCCATTCCAGGAAAGCCACTCGTACTTTATATTTCAGCAACAGAAGTATCCTTGGGAGCATTACTAGCACAAGAGGATTCTATAGGCAAAGAAAGGGCCATATACTATATCAGTAGAACTTTAACAAGTCATGAATTAAACTATACTTTCATTGAAAAAGCTTGCCTCGCAGTGGTGTTTGCTTCTCAAAAGTTGCAACATTATATGTTGGCTCATACAGTTAAGCTAATAACCAAAATTGATCCACTAAAATATCTTTTAAGCAGAGCTACTTTAACAGGAAGACTTGCAAAATGGGTAATGATCTTAAGTGAGTTTGACATTCACTATGTAGATCAAAAAGCTATTAAAGGATAGGTCATTGCAGATCAGTTGGACAAAGCACCTTTACAAGAAGAAAATCCAATGCATATGGAGTTTCCTGATGTAGATGTCTTCACAACAACAATTCAGAAATCATGGATATTGTACTTTGATGGATCCTACATGCAATAAGGCTCGGGGGTAGGAATTATTTTTGTCACACCTGAAGGAGATAACATTCCAAAATCATATCGGTTGATGTTTCCTTGCACAAATAACATAGCTGAATATGAGGCATTGCTCATCGGGATAAAAATAGCCTTGGAATGGTGGATTATAGAGTTGCAAGTCTATGGTGATTCACAACTTGTCATTAATCAAATCAATGATGATTATCAAACTAAAGATGATAAGTTACTACCTTACAAGAACATGGTGGATGATTTTAAAAAGTATTTTGTGTCAATCAAGTTTTCACAAATTTCAAGGATTGATAATAAAGCTGCAGATGCAATGGCTACAATTGCTTCCTTGTTACAATTGTCAGAAGATAAAAAATGGTACGAATTCTTGGTGGAACAATTGTTTTCTCCTGCCTATGATAATCCTGAGACCCAAGTCATATATCATTTAACCAGTTCTGATTCGCCTTTATATGGCAAGACTTATACCTACCTGAAAGACAAAATTTTACCTCTGGACTTTTCTCGAAACCAAAAAAGGAATTTCATACGCCAATCGTCCCATTATACCTTGATCGCTGACATCCTTTACCGATGTGGTCTTGATGGTACACTCCTTCGATGTCTTGAATGTGACAAATCTGAAAAATCCTTACAAGAGGTTCATGGTGGTATTTGTGGAACTCATTCAAGTGGTTTAACCTTAGCCAAGAAACTTGACAGGATGGGATATTATTGGCCTACCATGGAGAAAGATTCTTTTACTTTTGTCAAGAAGTGTTCTAAATTCCAGATCCATGGGAATCTTATTCATGCACCTGCATAGGAATTGCAACCTTTCACTCCGACATGGCCTTTTTCTCAGTGGGGACTAGATCTTGTTGGAAAAATTCATCCTTCATCATCAAATGGGCATAAATTCATTATCACAGCTATGGAGTATTTTACAAAATGGATCAAAGTTGTTCCTTTGATGACTGTGACTAGTAAACAAATCTCTTCATTCATCCTGAATTACATCATTTGTAGATATGGAATTCCTAATTCTATCATTACTGATAATGGGAGGCCTTTCAAGAATCAGGATGTTGACCAACTTTGTGAAAGATTTCACATCCAACATAGGTTCTCTACACCTTACTATCCACAAGGAAATGGTCAAGCAGAAGCTTCAAACAAAACAATCTTGAAGATCTTGAAGAAGACAGTAAATGATGCAGGTCGTGATTGGCATGTCCAATTAAATCAGCTTTGTGGGCATACAGAACTAGTATTCGCACACCAACAGGAGCTACCCCATATGCCTTGGTCTATGGAGCAGAAGCAATCTTACCATTAGAGGTTGAAATACCTTCGCTTCGGGTCTCACTCAAGGACTGATAAATGATGAAGACTACAGAGTATCTCGCCTCCAAGAGTTAGAACTATTAGATGAAAGACGTCAACATGCCGCTGACCATTTGAAGGGGTATCAACAAGTTATGTATCATAGCTATAATCACAGAGTTAAACCACAAACATTTCAAGTAGGTGACTTAGTCTTGAGAGAAAATCTACATAATCAGCAAGACAGGGAAAGGAAAGGAAAATTTGAACCAAATTGGCTTGGTCCATTTGTCATCATTGCAACATATGGTTCTGGGGTATATCAGTTGTCTACGTCAGAAGGGGACCTGTTTGAAGAACCGATCAACAACATTCATTTGAAGAAGTTCTATGTTTGAAAAAAATCTAAAAAAATAAAAAAAAGTCCTAAAAAAATCCAAAAAAATTAGAAAAAGTCCTGAAAAAATCCAAAAAATCAAAAGGAAAAAGTCTTGAAAAAATAAAAATTAAAAAGTTGAAAAAATCATAAAAATATAAAAAGTCCTAAAAATAAAAAATCAAAAGTCCTAAAAAATCATAAAATTATAAAAAGTCCTAAAAAAATCCAAAAAAATCAAGAAAAGTCTTGAAAAATTCCATAAAAACCAAAAAAAGTCTTAAGAAAAAGTGCAATAAAATTAAGTGGTGAAAACCTGGTAAAAAGGCGCTACTTGTGATCAAAATGGGTTCCTCCATCTATTACCTTATGTTTTGCATTCGCTTTCTGCATCATCCATCCATATTTATCATTTGTACATATCTTTCATATCCATATCATGCAATGAGAATCCTTATGTTTCATCATGGCTTCATGAAATTTGTACATATCCTTAATCTTTAGGTTGTGTTTACACTGGGGGCAGCAATGTAGACTGAACAAGAGAGGGGCAATGAGTTTTTCGAACATCACAAACAAACACAAGACGATTTGCCAAAATGCAAAAAACATTGCCGTGTCAAATCAACCACACCATGCTTATTCAATGCCAATTGAAATCAAAACAACAAGATCCAAACAAACATCAAAACAAGAAAATCAATGTTGATAACCAAGTTGGATGATCTTAATCTGAATAATGTTTGAAATATTTTAGGCAAGATTTGAATGGTTGTTTGATTTTCTATCATATCTCTGGAGCAATTCAATGATGTATTGAACTAGAAAAGCAAGGAAGGAGTATGATTTTTCTTTGTTTGCTGTTTGCGAGGAAATCATTAGTACTATGTAAATTGGTCGCGAGACATGCTCTACTAAGTATCATTGATGAAATTTTGGAATTTGCATGGGAAACGGGTTAATTCTTGTTTGTTTATGCAAGCAATACTTAGGTCATCTCGGTTCAATTATACCTAGATGCTTGTATTATCTTGCTATATCAAAAATCATGAAAGCAATACTCAGGTCATCACTGGTGCTAACATACCCTTTGATGCTTGTATTCACTTTCAACATTTCAAAGCTCTATGATGATACAAAAAAGCACAAATAAGCTGTCTGAATGGCAATATTGTATGAATATCCTGCATGATTAGTATAGATTGCATTCATGTTAGAATCTACATTTTATATTTATAGATTTTCCCAAAAGCTGGCAAAGTTTCAAATGTTTCATGTCTTTCCAATAAAATGACTGAGTACATTTTGACATTCACAAAAATATCATTTCATACATTTGCATCAGAAAATTATAAAAATAAAGTATACATCATAATCAAAACGTTCATAAACATTCATAAATTGTATCATTCATCATATTCATACAATCATGCACCAATAGATTTCACTCATCTCATAAATCATGCATGCATATGCATCATAAGCATTGAGAAACCATCATATCATAAAACATCATGCATATAGAAAATAGACACATTTATCTCATCATAAATCATCACTGCATTTCATATATCTCAAAAATGTATGTCAAAATGTACAAAGATGTCAACTACACATGATATAACATCATAAAAAATGAGATCATCTCAGGGTGTATACAAATGTCTCAACAGAGTATCACAAAAACATCATGTACAATGCACTAGGCAGTGCTATCCTCTGATGGTGCTGGTCTAGGACCTGTCCCACCTGCACCTGATGGACCTGCTCCACCTGTCCCTTATGGCCCTCCTGGAGGTAATGGCTATGTCACACCCCTACTGGTAGTCCAAGAGCAACTATGGGTAGACCGAGACTGTGTATAACTCTCCCTCCGCTTAGGTGGCACCGCATCATGATACCTGGTCCTATAGAACTCTGCCTCTCGAGTGGCTCTCATCACCTCTCTCATCATGTCACTAGGCAAGGTACTCACTGCTACTCTCTGTAGACTATCAGCTAGAGCGATGGCCTACTCACCCCGCTGTCTGGCTGTATCTCTCTCAGCAGTAACTGTCCTCAACTGTACCTGAAGCTATGTAATCAAGGTCTGTGCTTGTGCTAACTAACCCTGTAAGCTTTGCATTGTACTCTGCAAAGAAGATATCTAACCCGACACCACTGGATCTACTGAAGGTGATGGATCTATATGTCTCATCCACGGTCCACCTCTACTACCTCTCCTACCACCTCCACTCCTCCTACCGCCTCTATCACCACCTCTCCTATCATCTCCACCACCACCATCACCTCCACTCTCCTCATCATCACTATCTCCCTCTGACTCATCATCATCATCACCTCCCTCTGAATCATCACCCTCTGAAGTTGTCTCTCTCTGTCGTCTCTGACTGCCTCTCTGTGGTCTCTGTATAGAAACCAGAGCAACGGGATCATTAGGATCAAACAATCGTGGTGCAGGATGCTCTAACACATACTGACTATACTCTAGCATCGTCCTTGTGTCAAGGACATCAACTCGGTAATCCCACATCACAACTCCTAAACTAGTGAACTCTGTCACCGCTGCCTCATAAGAAATCCGTGGACCTCACACTGCAATCTCTGGCTGTCACCGTGCATAAATGGCAGAACCCATAGGCATACTTTGAATCTAACCGAACTGCTGACATACTCATCCAGCAAGAAATATCTCAATAATCCACAAAGTACGGCCAATAAGATATCTGGACATATAGACATAGGGAATCTCCCTCGCCATGCCTCACAATCTACATATGGTTGCCAACATACTGTATCAAGATAATCTAAGAGACGCTGCCAATGATCTAGCTTGCCCAATCTCGACTGAGCAATAATATCGGTATATCTCCATCTGTATGATCGACCAATAGGTCGTTGGTTACAAGTCAATGGTCGCATAATGGTAAAGTGCTCCCATGCCCATATCTATAATAACGAACAGCCAACAACAAAACTTCGACCTCTACCGTATACAATATGATGTAACTCATCATACAAATGCGCAAGCATGCATGATCCCCACGCATACCATGTACCTGCATCACCATCCTCTCCAGCACACGACCCCACCCGACTGCGAACCCCTTTGACCTATGGTCGGGGCACAAAACACCTCCAATGAAACCTGCAAGTATAGACGGTAAGGGTGCATATGAATCTGCCATCTCGCCACATGGGATGAAGTATCCAGCAATCTGATCATCTTTGAAAATCCTCCTCAAAGCATCAATGCCTCCAGCCTCTCGGCTATCAAATACCACTATCTCGCCCATCACTGGGATCCTCAAGATACGATACACGTCCTCTGGCGTCACGATAATCTCTCCTATCAGTAAATGAAATGTGTTGGTATCACTATGCCACCGCTCTGCAAGTGTCGTCAATAAAGCTCTGTTGAGGTGCACCTCAGGCATGTCAAGCAACGAAGTCAATCCACATGCTTCAATCACATCCTGATCTGACTGTAACAGCTGTGGAATCAAGCTCCATGTACTCAGGAATGTCTCCCGTAGCTGCAAAATGCCCAATCTCTCCTGTTGACACATCATCATGACAAAGCAAAATCAATATCAAAACATCACAACTCATCAATCAAATATGAATATCAAACTATTTGTTTTTCATCATCATGAAGAGAAAATAATCAAAACCATGTTTTTTTTAACAACCTTAGAAGCGAACATATCAATCAAACTATTTGTTTTTCATCATCATGAAAGCAAAATATATCAACATCTTGTTTGTTTTTAACAACTTTAGAAACAAACTTATAGATCTTATTTGTTTTTAACAACTTTAAAAGCAAATTTATCAGTTATTATTTGTTTTCCAACAACTTTGGGAACAAATTTATCAATTATAACAACATCCAATCATGGGCGCTATGAAAATGGTCATGGGCACTACGGGATTCCTCAAGAGCACTACAAGATCAAGAGCGCTATGAAAATGGTCATGGGCGTTACAGGATTCATCAAAATCACTACAAGATCAAGGGCGCTATACAAAGGATCAAGGGCACTACAAAAACATTGAAGGGCACTAAAATGAATCCATTCACAATCAAAACATTGATAAATGTGTCCCGAACAGAAAAATTTCAAAGAGCATAAGTTTAACGGGGCACATACCAGAGGTCCATAATGCACCGGCTACTGATGTCGTTGGATGCGCTCGAAACGGTGCTGGTGAATTGGAAGTGCCATCTTTCTCACTCCAGAGCTCAAAATTTACAATTTTTACTAGGTTAAAATGAGAAAATGACATGGAAAATGACATTTTTAACCTATTTAAAAGCAAAATTGGGGCATTTTAGCACATTTTATCATAGCAGGGGCAATTTTAGTCATCAATTTTTCATTTCATATCTTTCCAAGTCATTTTCTTCATATCATAATTTTCAAACGATGAATCGACATCTTCAAAATCGTAAAAAAATTTAAAATTCAAAAAATCTAAAAATTCAAAAAAATTCACAAAAAAAAAAATCTTATCGATTCATCGTTCGAGGGGGCATATACCTATCAGCATTCGACAATCAACATCTGGGGAAAATTTCAAAATTCTTTGAAGCAATCGTAAAACACATCACTTCAAAGAGGGGCAAAATGTATACACCTAAAAATGGTCACATCACATAGTCTTGTAATTAATTAAATATTTTTAATATTTAATTAAATCTTTGAATTCAATCTACATATAAATAAATTTAAATAATTTATTTATATTTGTTCATTCTTTCATTTCGATTAAATAAATAAGTTTATTTAATCACTTTTCTTATTCATTTCTTAATTAATTAAATAAAACATTACGATTTATTTATATTAATTATCATTTAATCTTGGCTTGGATATTTTATTCAAATAAAGATTAAATATTTCAAATTCTTCTAAAATCCATTCATAATCAAATATCTCAAAATATTTAATTAAATTCTTCTAAAGTCCATTCATAATTAAATATTTCAAAATATTTAATTAATTCTTCTAAAGTCACATCATAATTAAATATTCCAAAATATTTAATTAAATCTTCTATAGTCCTAAAATCAAAAATCAAACTCACATAAATGAAATTAAATAAATTATTTATTTAATTAATTTGGGGATTATCTTCAACAACTGTGAAACAAACTTCCAAAACAAAAAAAATAAATTTCTCTGTTTCTATGCAAGCTTGTTCCTGTGGGTTGAAGACAAGGCTCCATTCTTCTCTCCAACCTCCCAACATTCTCCATCTTCCTCTCAACCTCTTCATCTCTCACCATTCAAATCTACCAGACAATCTCACAGCCATTGATCTTTGCCAGCCAGGATTTTGCCTGCAAAAAGCTATAAAAAGGACTGTCGGGTCTTTGAAATCATAGAGAAGCTTTCATACAGAATAACTATAGCCAAATTGCAATAGCATAGCCTTCTAGTATTCACAACATTCTAGTATCATAGTATAGCATAGAAACATTCCATATCATGGCCTATTCACCTCATATCATAGCATCCACAATTCACAGCCCCTATGCATAATCTACAGCCCCTGTGCATATCCGTATCAACATTTTCATTCCACCAGCATATAGAATAGAAAAGCACTTTTCTTTGCATACTCGTTCTACAGGTTGCCATTCAGAGAAGCTTTGCTTACACAATCTGAGAGCAACAGCTTCAAACAAATCCCTTGAGATAGAGGAAGATGGAACGACTCTGAAGAAGCTCTGTTTGTTTCTTTTGAATTCAAATTATTTGCTTTTCTTCAGTCTAATGTTTCATTTGTGTGTGTTTATTGTTTTACTTTGATACTAACATATTTACAAACAAATTACTGCCTACATTAAACTGAATGTTGAGAAGACATTAGAGACTTTCAACCAAATGCAATTCAATAGATGCCAAGCTAGACATCGTTTCTTTGTTAACATCTGCCCTGTCTGCGCAAGGATGAAGGGAGAAAACCCCAAATGAATGCAGCCAGAGAAGGAGTTGCAGAGCGGATAAATGATGAGATGAAAGATTAGGGAAAAATTAGGGCAACATAAAGGGAAAAATGGAGAAAGCAAAGAAATCAACGGCTGGAGATAGATGTCGACTCCAACCAAATCTCAACCCTTTCCCGCTATTTCGCAATCAAAACCTGCATGCCCTTTAAGTCCCGCAGGATAGCGAGCTACCGCCACGTGTATGGTGGGTCTTGGGGCATTTGCAACACATGGGAAATTAAAGGTTTTCATTTTCTTTGCAAATAAAAGCAAATATTTTAATAGTTTTCCTGATGAAAATTTAAAAGAAACTCTAAAGGGCAAGTTTTTAATGAGGTGGGCCAGTGATAGACAACGGCGGGGTGTTTTATTATTTAAAAGGTAAGTCTTTTAAATATACAATGGAAATGCTTTTAAGGGGCCTGAGGTAAATTTTTAAAAGCCTTATTTATAAATGTTCACATTTAAATGGGGGTGGTTGAAATTGTAAGTTGAGGTGGAAATCAAATACAGGTAATGTATTTTACCCGTGAAATGTAGATGAAAGGGTAAACATTTTAAATGGAGAAAGTTTATTTGTTAAAGATAAAATAGTGCCGGTAAGAGATAAGACTGGGTGAATGTTTTAAATAAAAAATTTAAAACACTTAGTGCACTAAGGGGCCCCTTCATTAAAATAGAACTTTATTTGCTGGAGGTAAACAAAGTAAAGTCCAACATTATAAAGTGAATAGAGATAAATTATTTTCTCAACTACTGGGGAATTTACTGCAGCAAACAAAGGTGCAGCAAATACAAAACATAATTTTCACGGGTAGAGAAGCATTTTTCACACTACAGGGTAAAATTAAGAGTGGAATTTTCTCCACATGGCAGAATTTTATGTTGCTTCACAACAGACAACAAAGGAAAATGAAGAGGCAAATCTAGTTAGAAGAGAGATGAGAGATGCTTTGAGAATTTTTTTTGATCAACGGGGGAGAATTTTTTAGATTGCATCTACGGATCAGATTGATCTTAGGGCTACTTTTTTTTCTCTTTTATTCTCTTTTTCTCTCATTGTAAAGAAGGCTGGGATTCTAGTTTCTGAAAGCTCTGCAAGTCAGGCAGAAGCTTTGGGTAGAATTGTATAGCTAGGAGAAATGTAATTGAGTCATTAAATCTGAAAGTGTCTGTTTTGAATTGTGCTCTCATGTTTATATTTTAGCTGATAATTATCTCTATTTCTGAGATGTATTACTCTTTTGGATTCAATAATAAGATTATTTGAGTCTTTTCATGCAAATTTGCTGCATTAGAGTGATATATGTTGTTTCCTTCTATTATGAGAATAATGTAATTGCTTTAATGAAGTACAAGTTGCATTTATTATTGCCTTTTGTTCAAAGGATAGTGTAATTTCTTCAACACATGTGACAAGGGTACTATGTTTCAGGTGGATTTATAAGAAGAGTTATCAGATAAAACTTCAGTGGTCTAGTTGTCATAATGTGATAACATTTGCAAAGATCTTCATAACATGTTCAACACTGTAGGATGAATGCTGGTTATATGACTCCATAGCCCATTTTCTAGCACTAGTCAAGTGTTATACTTCTGTTGTTTTCAACTTGGTCCCAAATCTTCAAAATTAAAAAATCATTTCAAATCCATATGTGTTGTAGTTATCTCATGCTCCAAATAGTTGATATTACTGATGAATATCCAATTCTATTTAGTATTATCGTATTATGTTGAGCTATTAAATGAGATTATCTGTTAAGTAATATTCTGTTATGTATGTGTTTTAATTTGTTGATATTGCTAAAGGGATCACCCTCCCGGGTCTTGTAGAGCCTGAAGTGTAGGAGGATTTTTAAAGTCCTCATCAGTTGGTCTAGGTCCTTCGAGCTCCCCTTGATTGGAATTGGAAATTCCATAGGTAGATTAGAAGACCAACCTAGTTACAGTAAAAAAAAAAACCAACAAGTTTTTAGAACTTTGCAACCTATGACAACAGGTTCTGAGGTTTGAGTCTTTAGCAGCTTAGCGATGGAGCGATAAGGAGGAAGGAAGTGCTTTGAGTGAGACTTGACTATAAAGACATGTGATGACAAGTTAGCGAATGGAGTGATGGTTTATTGTGTCATCGGTGGAGTTGATACATTGTAAATCTAGACCATTAATTATTAGGGTTTAGATCTAATGGAAAATATTTTGTTGATATGTCTTGCCCTAGAATGTAACTCTATTATGTTATGGCATTGCATTATGATGGAGAGAGAGTGAAAGTGAGAGGTAGTTCGAGAGAGACAATGATGCATTTTGAGAGTCTGTTAGCAGTCATGTTGTCTCTTGATCTCTGAGTGGTGATACTCCTGAAAGAAGCTTGCTATGTAAGTATATTATAATCTTTGTGATTTACTAAATAATATATTGGGTGGCTTTTGGAGTGTGGGGTTTTCCTCTTGAAAGGGTTTTCCCCACGTAAATCACTATGTCATGGTATGCATGATATTTATGTTTATTTTATTTAATTTTATGTAACTGTTAAAGATTTGTAAATTTTTTGCACTATTCTCCTCTCAAGATTAGTGTAGGAAGTTGTTCCTCTACCTTAGCTTCCTTACACTACATACCATGATTGGATTCATTGATGTTAAACCTCATAAGGTCCAAAGCAACTTGTATATTGAAATTTATTTCTCACATAGTGATATGCTTAAGCATGCACCTGATAGCCCTCTTTACATAGCCAAAAGAATCAATGCCAAGCCTACAAATGGGATATTCATTGATCTCTTGTGCATAGAGAATGTGATCACTATGGAATTCTTATTTGTGCATGAAATTTACCAAGATTATTATGAACAATTGAAAGCATGGATCAAAACAAATGATGGCTTTTCTTTCCCTATGATAGGTTCAATCACTCTCCCATTAAAATTTGGACTAAAGAAATTAGATTTCTCATTCTCCATCATCCCAACGCCGGATCAATCCATGTGAAGTTGGCTATCCATGGCTATGCTCCATGGATGTTGTCTCATCAGTAGTTCATAAATACTTAAAATTTCCATTTGGAAATGATATTTTTACTATACATAATAGTGGTTTTAATCCTTTGTATCCCCATGGAAACTTTTATGTGGAATTATTTTGGCCTAAACCTGTGGAACCTATAAAACCTCATGAAGACTTCCCTTTCAAATCCCATCAAAATTTCAAGGCAAAGCACATAGCAGAATTATCTCTTAGTAATATTCCTGAGTCCATGATTGTTTCTCCTACCTAACCTATAATTGATGAACTGATGCTTGAACCAAAATCCCTTCCAATTAACCAAGACAAGTCCAACACAATTCATCTACCCATTTCCTACAAAAGACTAAGAGATAACAATACAACTCTTTTGGTGCCTCCTAAGATTAAACAAGTCTATAGACCTAAAGATATAGTGGTTTCCCAACCTTGGATGGTTCCTTTCATTCCTCCCTTGTAGGAAGAAAAGAAACCAATGGTTGATAAACCCACTCCTACACTATCACAACTTGAAAATAATGCAAGAAGAAATTGAAATGCTAGAGAGCATAGGCATAAACATCATGCTAATTCTTGTTCGTTAGAAGAAAAGAACAAACCAACAAACCAAGATAAAAAAATTACTCAAAAAAAGCATGATACTCCACCTTCACCACAACAAAAACATGAGCATACAGTGGAAATTATCATTATACCTCTTTATGTGATTAACTTGGATGATGATGATTGGATTGCTAAGATTCATGAGGAAGTGCATAATGAGATGAATTTGTTATTTTCCTCTTCCATGAATTTAGATGGGTGCAACCATGATGATCCTCCTTAAAAGAGTGCATTACCACATGTTGAACCTGGTGATTTTCCTAGTATGCCACTTTTCATTATCCTTTGGCTAGTTATCTACCTTTCACATATGATGAACAATATTGGGATGTAGATGACTAGCTTCAGGTTGGATCACATGTGTCATACGATCTTTTTTCTTTCCATTTTATTTTGTGATTGTATGTGCATAATGTGATCCCCTGTATTGTGCTACTTGGCATGCCTTTATGTTTGTGAAATTTCTTTAGATGACCCTTATTACTTCGTTGGTGCAAGGATACAAAGGAAGTGAATCTGTTGTGACATTATTCTATTTGTATCTACATTCTTCTATTTTTCATAAACATTTTCTTGCTTTTTCCTTTTGGGGATGATGCAAAGCATTGAGACATTTAGGTCTCCTCCATGTTAACCAAAAAGGATTATTTGTCTTCCATCTCTCTATGTGTCATTCTTCCTCTGTGCTTGTTGTTCCATGAGGTATTTGGGGAATGATGTAAGTTCCAAGCTCTATTATATCTTTGTAGAAAAGACAAACGATGACCCCAAATTTGTGGATTCCTTATGTGTTATCTTTGGATTGCATTCGGGGGCAACCTTCTTTTTCATGATGCAACTTTATTTGGAAACATATGTTTGGAAAAGGGATTTCCAAATAAGCTATCATTGCCCTTTTATCAATTGACATATATCATTTCTACTTTAAAGTAATTTATCATAGTATGGTGTTTAGTAATTTCTTTAAAGTGGGGGCATACATTGGCATTGAAATTTATTGCTTCAATTTGTTCATAGAGGTTGAACTTATTATAGCATCGGCATAGTATCTTGATCATTTTTCATGAGTGTCTAGCATAATGTTGCTTTCTATCCTTGTGGAGCCGTTGTAGACCTAGTGTGTGTTTCTCATGTAGCCTTGGGAGATCACCTAGTGTATACTGGACTACACTATCCCTTATGAGTGTATTTTCATGGCCACCTAGCATAACACATCTTGATTTCTAGTGGATCCATGTGAGCATATTTGATGGACATGGCATAATTCAACTTGCTACTTCATCCTTTTTTTCATTATCTTCAACATTGCATGCTTGTGTATCTTATCTTGCTACATATATCTCACACATTTCATGTGTCCCTTTGTCCTTATGTTGGTATGCCATGGGATATTAGATCTTGGGGGCTTAATTACCCTCTTTGATCTTCATCATCCCATCTTTGTAAAATTTGTACACTTGGAGCTCTCTTGATACATATTTTTCTACTTTAGTGTGAGTTTGAGGATTAGCTCATACTCTCACTAGAGTGGGGGCTAAAACTAGTGTAGAAAATTGTATATCTTTACAATTTCACACTATGTTTGGGTCCCTTAATTAATTGGAGTTAATTAAGCTCCTAATTTTTCAAATTATGTGTTTCAAAGCCCTATTTTGTTTGTTTTCTGAAAGGGAAACCTATATTTAATAAATGTAATTAATATTTTAATCACCCCAAAATGAATGTGTCCTAGACTTTTGGGCCAAGACCCATTTTCTCAAGGGTGAATGGGTCTTCCTTAGGTCCTAGGTCCCAAATTTTAATATGTTTTTGGTGGTATTTTAATGATTCAAATTTTATATGCAATTGTTGGCTTTTCAAATCTATTTTTTGGGAAATTAGATAAACACCTATAAATACATAGTCTTTTTATCAATTCAAATCTAACACACATGATCTATCTAAATTAAAGAGAAAATATTATTGTCAAAAGCATTCAAGAGTAGGATTTTTAGTCATTTGTTCTAGCATTCAAGATCCTATCATTGTGTTCAAGCATATGTGTTTTCATGTCATCTTGTGAAGGCTAATATGCATTGTTGATCCTAAAGAATCCAAGCATTCAAGTATCCAAAAAATCAAGCAAAGAAATATATGATTCCTTGGAGTGATGTGTTTGATTTCAATCCTCTAAGGGCAGCCATTAAAGGTTTGGTGAGTTGTAGCAAGAAAGTGTTCATTTATAATTCCTTTCATTTATCAATTGCCATTATCATTCTATCAAGGTTTAATTACCAAACATGGGGTTTGACTAAGGAAAACCCTTGTTTAAATAATTTTTTTTTTCCCTCTCTTTATATGTGCATATCACATGTTGAAGAAGGATTGAAGAGATCTCAAAGAGAAATTTTGTAACATTGATTAAGTTGTCACCATTGTTGTCAAGCCACAAAAACTTAATTGCATATTTTATTTCTGACTTTTCGATAGTGGAAACTATGAAAAACTGAAGCTAAGATCTATTGTGCATTTTTTGTACACAGACCCCACTAAAGGTAGGGACCCCCTCTTTTGCTTTGCTTTTCGCTGGCTTGGTTTTTGCTCATTTGTTTTCACTTGTTTGCCTTCACTTTTTGGCCTAATGCTCAAAGTGCCTATGGAATCTTGATGTCTCCTTGGAGCCTTAGAAGTCCCTCCAAAGTTTAATTCACTCATGTCAAATTATGGAATTTTTTATGCAAGCAACCAACATGCGGATGTCAGGGTCTCTTGCGTCAGCGCCAGACCCCCCGATTTTTGTAGTCCAATTTTTTGCATTTTTCAAAATGGGTCAAATCATTAAGAAATAGGTTTAGGCACTCTTCCTATGCATTTTGCAATGTGAAAAAATGGATAAACTAAAAATTTGTTAAGTATTTTTTATTTGACGAAATTATGTGTGGGTATGTCATCGACTAGCACCAAATCCTCTAGCTTCCACAGTCGGGTTTTCCGCAACTCAAGAAATGGGTGAAAACTTTAAGTATTGAACATTTAATGCCTTTAATATACAAGTCTCCACATGCTTAAATAAGTTGGATTAAAAAATATTAAGTTTTGAAGCATTGCAAAAAAATTTATGTGGGCGACTGCCATGCTAATGCAGGGGTCTCTCACGTTGTTTCACCAACGCCGAACCCTATGGCTTCCACATTGCTCCAACTCGCAAAAGTCAAATTCCCTCAAAAGTGGAAATTTTTTTCACTGATGCCAAACCCTCTAGCTTCCGCATTGCTCTAGCCCTCAAAATGAAATTCCCTTAAAATTCAATTTCCCAAAAAGGAAAGTTTCTCGAAACAAAAAATTTCCTGAAAAGAATTTTTTTCAGAAAAGGAAATTGTCTTGAAATGGAAGGTTTTTTGAAAAATGAATTTTTTCTTGATGAACTATAAATTGATAAATTTTAATATTTCTAGAGGTTTAAATCATGATATTTTGTGACGCAGGTGCTTTTCAAGATGCTTGGAGGGATAAATGATCAATTCATTGTAGGACCAACATACGAAACCATGCCATATATTAGAGGGAGGAGTAAATGAATTAAAAGGACAAGATGAACATGCATATGGATTCGTGCAAGACCTTATTCACTATGGAAAATATCAATATTTTATGCAAATCTACATGAGAATCCGTGCCTACTAGTTGGAATGGTGATTTTAAAGAGGACTATAAAGGTTGTTGTTTTCACTTCTCCAACAAGGAGCTGATCACCAAAATCAAGGAAGGGGATATTTGTTTTGTATGGGACAAATTTGTAACAAAATTATTTGATTGGATGTAAATGAGGCATGTATTTCCAAAATTCAAATATTAAATGTTGATGCAATCTGGTCCTTGATGGAATTGAATCTTGGCCATTGATTTAAAATGTGACATCTATAAAAGGTACTTCCTTCCAATTTGTAAGTAGTTAGAATTAGTTAGATTTCAGTAGTTAGTGAGTCAAGTAGTAGGAGTTAGTTGTAGGAGAGGAAGAACTAGATTGTCGAGAAAATACTAGATAACTTAATGCAAATTGGTCATTGATTGGGTGAATTTATGTGCTATCTTTGATAGTATCATGGTTTCTTGCTTCTGATTCTCAAATGTTATTTTAGTTAATTTATATTAATGGTGAAGCTTTGAAGACATTGATCAATTTTTGGTTCATAACATATTAGTGGCTTGTTGGTTGTAAGTTGTTGTGTATAGCTAGTCTGAGCCTTTATACTGCACTAGTTCAATTATGAATGTTTATAAATATTGCGCTAGGAGTTGGATATATGTGTGAGTGTTCACAATCTAAAAATCTCTGAGTATATCTTATAATATTGCATTGTTTCTATGATATTGTAGATTTAATCTTGGTTAAGCAGGAGCTAGTTTATTTGGGGATCTTTCTATCTGAAGCATTAGTCATTGTTGTGAGTGTCCTTATGTATTAGAATTAGGATATCTTCTCTCTAAACCCTACATATTTTGATATTTATTTGAATCTCTATTAGTCCAGAAATGAACCAGCATCACCACATTGCCACATTTGATGATAAGTTTAACACTTCCAGCATTGTTGAATTGTGAGACCCCTTGTGATTACCAACAAATCACATCATCACTGAGTTGTTTTCTGCATTGTCAAGACCTGACCTTAGAGACCTTGGGATTATTTTATGAATCTTGTCTACAAAAATTTACCTTTAAAGAGAGATAGAGTACTTGTGATTTATTTGTGTTGAGTAGTGCTAAAACACTCATCAACAAGATCCATTACTAGAGGACTGTCAAAGATTTTTTGAGACATCCTATCTAGGACCCATTCTCCCTAGGGTAAACCTGTCCTCCACTAGTGCTCATAACTAATTTTTTATGTCATTTACATGTGTCCAGACCCTTCTTAGATCTACCTTAAAACTTTGATTTCAATTCCTATAGCTTCAGGATATTGCATTTTATCATCTAGGTCATATTTTTCATTAGGTTTAGCTATGTCAAATCATTTCCATTTAGTTCCAAATCATGTTGTCCTAAGAAACCTGGAGATTTAGGTTTGATTAAGTCACCTTAGGGTTGTAAGTCAATCTCCACACTTTGCAATCTCTTAGTTTCAATGAAATTTTGGGAAGAGAGACATAATTATTTCCTAATTTCTTTGTATGAAGGACCTTGGACACCCTATTTTAATCACCCCCCTTTTCCCACCATTTCAATAATAACCTTCTAAAATTTACAAATAGATAGAAAGATAAGAGAGGTTGTGAATATGAAAGATGAAATGGCATATGGGAATCGTGACTAGAGAATGGATAGGTAAATAAAATATAGGAGTAAATAATGTCCATGAAATTGACATAGTGGTTGGAAGGAGTGATCAAGCATGGAGATCAAAGGAGAACATAAAATAATTAATGAATAGTGTAAAGAGAAATATCAAATTGCATTTTGATATTGCTTTTTTAATTTAATTTTTGGTTAGAGTATTTTCCAAAAAATATTCATGTTTTTGTTGTGGATGAAGAGTTTGAATTTTAATAAACTAAGGATTTGTTGTTTGTTGCATTTCGAAAGTGTTGGAATTTAAATTTGAATTTATTTTCTTGACATATAAAATTATCAAGGAAAATCAAGTTTGGTCTAAAACTAGAGTGAGTTATTTTTCCCTTTGCGTCAATTAGTATCAGAGTAGGTAGTCTTGAGAGTGGAGAGGATTCACCAAGACCTATGGGTGGAGTTATGTGAATAGATCACTAACCATGAGGCAGTTCACACCTATAAGATTATGTGAAGTGGTAGAGAGAGTTGTCCAAGTAGCTTGAGAGAATTGTTGCAGGTTTGTGAGGAGTACTGAGCAATTGAGATCCAAGAGGGACAAGCCATGGAAATATAGAGCATGTGAGTTGAGGTATAATTACAGTAGACAAGATGGGGTGGGTCATGAGGAGAACCATGAGAATATTGTTTTGGGAATAATATTGGAAGAAGGTAGAACATGAGAAGTTTGAGAAGATGAGACAAATGGTCCATGAGGAAGTGGGAAATATCCAAATGAGGATAGAGAAGTTGGAGAATAATATTGGAAAAGATGAGAGGGAAGTGGTGAAGAGGAGTGAGAATAAGAAAGAGGACAACAAAAATGAGTGTTGTAGCCTAAGATGGAAATGGGAAGATGTGAGAGCAGCCCCTATCAAAGAAGTTGTAACGAAGACATGCTATGAGGAAGGCATGGAGAAAAAGGAAGAAAAGAAGGAGCAACGAAGAGGTTGTAGTGAATGACGAAGGTGAAGAATATTTGCTAGCACAAATGTTGGTGATTGAAGAAGAGTGGATGTTGAAGCTTGTTGCAACGAAGGGAGAAGAATTTTTTTTTGTAGGTGACGAGGATGTACATGTTGTAGCTGAGGTAAATTTATTTTATGAGGATGATATTTTATTTCCAAATGAGATGGTATAAGAAGAGATGGATAGAGAACACACGCATGTTGTAGATGTTGCATATTTTCTTGTAGAAATTATAGAAGATGATGCAAGATTTTGGTGGATGTGGTCGGTTTGCAGTGGGTTTGAACCCATGAAGGAGGAGAGGAGAATAGAGAGCATTTTATGGAAGAGGTCAGGCTATGGTGGACATGAGTCTATGAGGGGGATAAGGAAGAGAATGCAGTGTTGTCATAGGAAGATGACACATGTTCTGGCATGATGTTGGAAGAAGAGGAAGAAATAGTTTTGGTGCACATTCTTTTCTTTAGTGATGGAGTTCACTGCAGGTTGGTTGCAACCTAGAAGAGTAGTTTGACTACTCAACTCCACCTTTATGAGCCTATGCTCATAAAATTTCTACCTGATGTTTCTAATTCAGGAGCATCATGGGCGAATGTGTAATCTTGCATCAACCAAAAAGAGGGTGTTTCAATTTTTGTGGATTTCTCTGTTATAGGAAAACATAGATGTGATTTTGGAAGTGACAAATACATTCAATGAGACAATATCAAGTCACATTTAAATATGTTAGCATTGGAATTTTTTTGAAGAGCTCAAATAATCATTGAAGAAGGATTTTGCACAGTTCCATCATTGTTGCTATATCACAAAGTAATGGATTTTCATATTGATGGTTGCAAAATTTCCCATTGGTTTTCATAATTTCAAATTAAAGGAAAAATAGTTTTAAATTTTTGAAATACAATAATGAGTATGTAATGAAAATAAAAATACATGGGAAATGATGAGCAATTGAGAAGTAAAAGAGGCAAGAAAAGAAATGGGTAAAAATGCATAGGCTTTGAATATGAAGGGTCATTGATAGCATAGTGGAGGAAGCTTAATTAAAAATAAATTAAAAAATGAACTCAAGGTGGTCATGCCTATATGTGGAAAAATTAATTTCTTGCAAGCCTAAAGAGGGAGAGAGGGGTGGATGGAAGTGGAGAGACTAAATGTTTTTTTAAAAGACAAGAATCATGTGCAGGTCGCACCCATATGAGAGGAGTTAATTTTTCTTGACAAGCTAGGAGTGGGGGGCTTCATAGAAGCTTAAAGATGGAGATTTCAGAGGCATGGTGAATATCACAAGGGATGCACCATAATAATAACCTTGTAAAATTTTCCAACAGATAAAAAGAGAAGAGAGGCTATAAATAGGCAAGATGAAATGGCATATGTGAATCATGAATAGAGAATGGATAGGTAAATAAAATAGGATTAAATAATGTCTATAAATCATAAATCAGGTCAGGAAGTAGGAAAGTAATGAATTAAAGCAACAACCACAATATGCAATTCAATACTACAATGTAATTCCTCAATTTATTCAATAAAAAGCAAAAAACATGGATTAAATGAACAAAGATTTTACCTCACCCATGTTGTCTTGAATTTCCTCCATTGTACCTTTTCACTTTGTTATGCTCTTAGAATATTGGTGCACTTCTTTTTCCAAATATCAAGTGTGTGTAGATCGCAAAGATGCAAAAGATCTAAAGTTCATGGTTTGATTGGAAAGATGTAGGATTCTTTCTTTTGTAGGAATTGAGATTAGATGAACGATCTATATTAAGAGGTGCTAAATTAAGATCAATGATCAAGATTGAATGACATAATTAGATCAATTAGTTAACTCACTGCATGAAAAATTTAAGTGAGATAAATTTAGAGTTAACTGATTGCATGAAAGGTTTAATAATTAATTAAAGTATTTAATTATTATTGAATGTGCAAGATAAGCTAAATAAAAAAAATGAATAATTTCATTTATTTAGAGAAGAGATAAATTTAGATAAATTAAATAATTGAAATAATTACTTAATTTAGGAGATGGTGCATGAATAAATAAATAATTAGAACAATTATTTAATTATAGAAGAAATGAATGAAAATAATTAAATAAATAGCAATAATTTATTTAATTAAATTAGAAGAATGAAGAATAATTAGTGACATAATTAAATAAATAACGTGGAAGATAATTTAGATTGGGTGTGAGTTAACTAGTTGCATAAGAAGTGAAGTGAAATAAAATGTTTGTTAGAAGATAAATTTAGATTTGCATGAGAGGATAATAATTAATTAAATTAATTAATTATTTGAAAAATGTGCAAGTGGGAATTAGATAAATAAATAAAAATGTTTTATTTATTCATGATGAATGGATAATGTTTTTGATAAAGAAAATCAGTTTTTGAAGGGATCTCAAAACCCTTTGCTATGAGAATGGTTGCAAAAGATAACACAATGACACCAAACATCCCCCAAAAAATAAAACATAGTTGTTTAAAGATGAACCATAGACAAACAAACAACTAAACCATTAGCAAAATACTAGCTATAAAATCCAAAAGACAACATAAACTATTATAATTGTTCTAAAATATTGGCAACTTATAAATTATTGGAGATAACATTCTCATGCATCTCCACAAATTCATCAAGCTCTTGAATAGGAATAGAAACCATCTTCTTGGTCTTGCTTCTAGTTCTCACACACGGCCCCTTTGTTAGTGTTGTGTAGCTTCAAGAGATATTTTTCTCCTTAATAAATTCTTGTCAAGGCAGGTCGACCTTATTTTTTTAAAATAAAAATTATATGTTCTGGGTTGGCCCTAGGAAGAAGGGTGCCTAGCCTTTTATTTAAAGAGGATGAAGTCCTCTCTCTTGAAATCAATTCAATTCATTCTCCCAATTCACATTTCCTAAGCAACAATAGAAGTTCACACTCTTTTAGTAGCAGATTAGATTCTTTGAAGAATCATTATCATTCATTCAAGGAGGAGTGGCATATATTATTGTATGAGATTCGGCCTTGTATAAGGCTTGATTGTTGTATGTAGATTTTTGCACTTTTATTCTGATATATAAGAAGATATTATTTGCGGGGTTTTTTCTCCCTCGAGTAGGAGGGTTTTCCTAGGGTAAAATACTGTGTTCATTGTTCTATGTGTTGTGATTTGTGCTTATTGCATTTCTGATCCTAAAACTAACATGGTATCAGAGCGGGTTTAAGAAAAGAACATATCATATTTATTTAAGAAAAGTCAAAATTGGAGATATTCAAAGTAGGAACAATTTTGAGTTCCATAACAAAGGAAGACATGCTTTCCTAAGGAGGACAATTAGAGAAGTCACAATAATCTCACAGGGACAAAATCCCCTGCCAGATTTCCTCCAAGAGAGACGAAACCCTCTACCTGGCCATCATGGTATTTCTTCATGCTTGCATATTGGTTTTGATTTATCAAAGTCACTCTTCTTGGAATTTGATCAGGTCTTTAAGGTGGACAAAGGAAGATTAAGCAATAAATTTGTGACAGAGCCATAGGCTTGCACCGCTACTATGAACTTTGGATCCCTCGGGAAGGAATTCTAAAGCTTGCCTCTAATTGTTAGGATGGTCCGCTAGCATAACATTGTTGAAATGCCTTGTATTGTGTGCTCCTGAATGTCAGGATGAGTAGATGTGAAACAAAGCTGAGATGATGCTTGTAGAGAGAGCACTCGATTCTTATCCAAGGGCTTGTACTCTGATCTTGGTGATCAGTATGGTCTCTCGATCTCCTTGCCTGACAAATGATGATCATCTATTCCCCTGAAGCTTGTCAGTAATCCTGGCTTGATTGATCATTTCTTATTGACGAAGAGAGGCTTCTGGTTGATTGATTTATCTCTTTGTGGCCTGAGTGACTCTCTGTGATATTTCAAAGGGGCATTCATAATCTTATCATACTTCATATTGCCACGATCTAGTATTTAATCTATCATCACAAGGACAAATTGAATCCTATAGACAACGACTATTTTATCTAAATCTAGTCAATGTGATGTATGTGACATACACTAAGTCCAGAAATTGACATTGTTAGAGACTATAAGATTATTCAACCTTAGAAGTAGTCCTCTAGTGACAATGAAACCATTTAAGTAAATGTAGCTTATGATTTCTTCTCTATTGCCTTGCCATCTATGGACAATATATGAATGGTTCTTCATTTCTGAGCATATTAATCTCCACTAGTTATTATCTTTTTCACAAAGAATTTGAGATCAAAGTTTACTACGCTACTGTTGAATTTTTTTGTTTGGGTTTGAACGATCATGTGAAGAAGGGTTTGCAGGAATTAAGGATACCTTCTGAGTAAAAGTATATTAGGGATTATCTCATGGTTTGTGATTCCGATCAGGATGACTGGATTGATTACTAGGAATTTCAGCACTACGTAGATGACAAGAAACTTGAGCTTTATCGCATCTTCATGGCGAAGATGAGACACAACTATAGGTCTAGCTCAATGGTGTACCAACATAAGAGATAAGTATTTTATGCTTGTACCTTGAATAAATTTTATGTAGTTAATAATAATTCATGCAAAACATTGGGAATAATGAATCATGTATGCTTCTAGCGTTGGTCTAAATATTTCTCTTTGAGGTAGTTTGATTCTATGTACTATTATTAATCTCTCTAAAATACAGAATGGTTCGAGGAGAAACAGGATGATGAGAGATTGCATAAGGAATTCAAGGGAGGAAGAGCTTGAGGCATCTTGTGAGGAAGTCATGCTAGCTTGAGAAATGAACATAGCTTGTAGCCTTGGGACTGAGTTGGTGGTGCATAACTCTCATGATTCTTCACTGGAGACATCTCTCGAGGGCACAAGGTTGGGTCATCCTTGGATGGAGAATTTGCATTAGCAAAGAAGATTGAGAAATATGAAGACACTAAACAATGAAGAACCTATACAAATTGTCATTGCTATCAACTACTTCGAAGAGGAGGAAATGAAATTCAGAGGGAGTTAAATTCTAAGAATTCAAGGCACTAGTTGAGAGCATGTCTAAGAAAAGGATTAGGTTCTGAGATCTATCAATGGATGGAAGTTCACTTCTAGAGGATTTCTTTGCAATCTCTGAGGCAGGGATCAAGAGGGAGTTATGTGACTCATTGAGAAAAAGTGAAGGTGTCAGCTAAGTGGGTTGCAGTGTTGCAAGGACAAGTGCTAAAGTCCTTGGAAGACCTCTTTAGTTGCAGGGAATAAAATTGCACAAGAAAATCAATCTAGAATTGACATTGGTAGCTCCAAAAACCTATTCAGAATAGGGCGATCTAGGATGAGGTTGAGAAGGACAGTCCTGAACTCTTGCAAGTAATGTTGGAGGTGTGCATTGGAAACCATTCCTCTAAGGAAAGCATTGTAGGAAATATTGGATGAGGAGGTCAAGAGGTTGATGCAAGTACTTGGAGCTTCAGAGGGAGTCACATCATCATGAAGATTTGTTGTAATGTATATTTCTCTGAGACAGAGAAATATGAGGTGAAAGCCCTTGTAATGTATATTTCTCTAAGACAAAAATATGAGGTGAAATCCCTTGTAGTGTATATTTCTTTGAGACTGATAAATATGAGGTGCAAGCCCTTGTTCATCTCTAAGACTAAGATGAGACGTCATGTTGATAGACTCCATGATGAAATCATGTTGAGAGACTCCATGATGAAACCTTGTTCATCTATGAGACTGAGATGAGATGTCATGTTGAGAGACTCCATGATGACATCACATTGAGAGACTCCATGATGAAACCTTGTTCATATCTGAGACTGAGATGAGACGTCATGTTGAGAGACTCCATGATGACATCACATTGAGAGACTCCATGATGAACCCTTGTACATCTCTGAGACTGAGATGTGTTTCTTTCCACACATGGGAGTAGCCATTGTGGATGTCATGTTGAGAGACTCCATGACAACATCATGTTGAGAGACTCCACATGGGAGTAGCCATTGTGGACATCATGTTGAGAGACTCCACGATGACAATAGGTTGAGAGACTCTATGATGAACCTTTGTACATCTCTAAGACTGAGATGTGTTTTCCACAAATGGGTGCAGCCATTATGGACATCATGTTGAAAGACTCCATGATG
Organism: Sequoia sempervirens; assembly: GCA_007258455.2. Taxonomy (NCBI): domain Eukaryota; kingdom Viridiplantae; phylum Streptophyta; class Pinopsida; order Cupressales; family Cupressaceae; genus Sequoia; species Sequoia sempervirens. The sequence goes on from VDFB02281492.1 coordinate 905,355,177, forward strand.
AACTCTGGTACATCTCTGAGACTAAGATGTGGTTTTCCACAAATGGGTGTAGCCATTATGGGCGTCATGTTGAGAGACTCCATGATGAGGATATTTGAAAAATAAATCCCTAGCTAAGAGGGAGTGTTAGTGTTGTGTAGCTTCAGGAGATATTTTTCTCCTTAATATATTCTTGTCAAGGCAGGTCGGCCTTATTTTTTTAAAAGAAAATTTATATGTTCTAGGTCGACCCTAGGAAGAAGAGTGCCTAGCCTTGTATTTAAAGAGGATGAAGTCCTCTCTCTTGAAATCAATTTAGTTCATTCTCCCAATTCACATCTCCTAAGCAACAAAAGAAGTTCACACTCTTTTAGTCACAGATTGGATTCTTTGAAGAAGAATTATCATTCATTCAAGGAGGAGTGAAATATATTATTGTATAAGATTTGGCCCTATATAAGGCCTAATTTTTGTATGAATATTTTTGTACTTTTATTTTGATATACAAGAAGAGATTATTTGTTGGGTTTTTTCTCCCTCGAGTAGGAGGGTTTTCCTAGGGTAAAATACTATGTTCATTGTTCTATGTGTTGTGATTTCTGCTTATTGCATTTATGATCCTAAAACTAACACCCTCATCCATGCTCTTTTCCATCTGATTCTTTTGAAATTCAGTAGCTAAGTCCTACACATTCTCACCAAGATCTAGTAGTTTACCAATCCACCTACAGGATTTTTCATTCAACATAGTGAGCCCCTGAGCACTAGTATGGAGCGACTGATTATTAATGTGCACAACACTACTCAAATATTTATAGATTTTATTGATGTTGTCCTCTAGGGATACCATCCTATCCTCATGGTCCTTGCCCAATTTAGTAGCATCAACTACCACCTTTTCAAGGACAACATTCATGGTTTTAACCTTTCTATGCACAGTCTATTCCTTTTTGTTATTGTTAACCAAAACAACATTGATATTCTACATCTCATTCATCTTAATATTGATTTCTTTGACCTCTAAGAGAAGCCATTTGAATACAGATAGGAGATTGCCCGTTCCATCCTTAGCCAATCTTATCATAGCATCTAGATTAATATTCTCCTAGTTCAGAGGCTCATCAATCAGATTAGCCAAATTCTCAAGCTAGTTCTTTGACACCATGCCTTTTCCCTTCGAAGCTCCACTAATAGGAGAGTCCTCCAAATCAACCACTTCAACTTTTGCTTAATCCTTCTTAGAATTCACAATAGTGTCAACCAAAAAATCCAACTGACCCTTCCTATCACCATCATGATCATTACCCTGGCAATCCAAAGCCACCAATCCAATCTAATCAGGGGAATTGTACCCAATACCTTTAACACCATCACCTATAATACCTTTACCCTTCCCATGCACCAAATTAACCTCCCTTTGATTCCCCTTCTTCCCCTTAACCACAATTTCTATCTAATTAGATGAATCCCTAGTAGCTTTATCACCATCCTCCATCATTCCTTTACCTTTCCCACAATCCCAGTTCACTTTGTTTTGACTCCCTTTCTTCCCCTTAGCCACCTTCTTCATTGGTGCAGGAGCACCAAATGGTGTTGTTATGCCTCCAATAGGAATTTTTGTAAAATTTGAATTGTCACCATAAAAAGCATGTAAAGGAGTCATATTAAAATCATTTCAAATGTATTTGAGTCCCAAATAGGTCTCTAGGAGGTTAAAGAAGTAATATTTCAAAAGTTGTCTTTTATGGCAAAAGTTGTCATTTGTTGTCAAAATGAAAAAAAAATGTAAAATTGCAAAAAGGTGCACAAAAGAGGAAGATGAGGAGTCATAGTTTTAAAAGGGAAGGTTTGATCATTGAAGATGAAGGGGAAGTTACATAAACTGATGTAAACATCTATTTAAAGCCTTGTAAAGGCAAGAAAAGGATTGTAGTTTTGCATTCTTGAACAAATTTGAATAAAGAATACCCTATTCTACCAAAACAAAGTTTTACTATTGTTTTTAAGCCTTTGTACAACATGTAATGAAATGATAGGATTTGATTATTATTGTGTGTCGTATTTTAGTGAGTTTGTTTTCATTAAAATCCATTTTGGAGGGATTTTATTGAATATACCATTTGAAACTGTCCTCTTTTTGTAAATCTGTTTGAAAAGCCAAAATAAGGGTTTGAGAGTCTAGGAAGAGTTTGAGAAACTATTCCATTGATGGAAGGTTTGTAATCAATGGAATGGACAATTTTTGAGCATTTTAGATTGTGTGTGTGTGTTGACAGAATAGGGGAAGGCGAAACACAAAAGATGTGTTGTTGCTCCAAGTAAATTTCTGAGATTTCCATGCAAGAAATGGTGCCTATAGGTTAGGGTTGGTGATATGATAGTGATAAGGGCTTGGAGGCAGTTTGGTTACCATGTACAAACATATACAAACTTTTTTGAGGCCTTGGAAAGTTGGTATGAGGTTTGGCAATCATACTTCCAATAAACTCCTGTTGAATTTAGTCTAAGTTGGCATAAAGTGAGGGTTTGTGTTTTGTGACCTTTGAAGGGACTTAAGGGATCAAAAGATGGTAGATTATGATATTTTAGAACATTATACAATAATTTTTATAGTTACCCATGGTTGTAGAGTTGAAATGAAGGCAGGTGCTTTGTATTTTAGGCCTGATTGGGGCCCTATTCTTTGGACAGTCAATTATTTTGGTAAAATTTTCAAAAAAAAATTATCAAAGATTTTGATATGTTTTAATAGGCTGAAATGGGCTCCTAAAGATGTGTTTAGTTTTTGAAGATTCAATATGGCTCAAGAAATATACCCGGTTTAGTGTTTATGGTCTACCACAAGAAATGGATGGCATGACTGCAATAAGTTGTGAAACTGGTGATATTGTGTTATGAAAAGGTGATATTGATTTTTTATTGTTAAAATGATGATGGTTAAGAATAATTTGGTTCTGGTAAAGGTTTGGAGTCAAGATTTTTTGTTTTAGTGCTTTGTGGCAATGTGGAAACAAGGCACAAATTGGTGTCTTGGTGTGAATGTTTGATGAGTTGAGTGATTTAGAGCTTTCCAATGGTGTTTTTTCTTTGAACTAGTCAAGTTAATGATGTTCATGGTGTTTTTAGGGTCTGTGGTGAGTTGGTAACCTTATTTGGTAATTTGGTGCCTTTTAGCAAAGTGAAACAAGTTACAAAGATGTGGATTTTGTTGAAAGTTTAAATGAGTTCTTGGTGAATTGTTAACTGCTCTTTTCAAGTTGTGGTTAGGGTCAAAAGTACCCTTGAATTTTTTTTGAGTTGTGTAGACTCTCTTCATCATTCATTCGAGTAGAGATAGCCTCCTTCATCTCATAATTTGTATTGTACCCATCCAACCAGGATTGAGATGCCTCAAGCTCAAGGTCCTTCTTGGTATTTTTACCACCAACATTTTCTGAAGACTCTACCTCCTCAAAACAATCCACCTCATAATCCCCATTCCATTCCTCAACAAAATCCCTCATGTCATAACCAAGGAGGGTACCCATTCCTTTTTGGCCACTAGAGATCTTATAAATTTTAGGAATATATTTTTCTTTCAAAAATTCCATAATGAGAAGTATAAGCTCCTTATGTAAAATGGCTTTTTTAGGATTTCTTCTATTCTCCTCAGTACCAATTTCCATTGAAATGAGCAAATAGTAAGGAAAATACACCAGACTATTGTGCCTAAAATGATTTAACAACATGAAATGATACCCATAGATGGCAAAGAACCTACCATCTAGGGTAAAATACCTCATTATGGATGGAGAAATTATCATACCCACCACAACCCATACACCTAAGCTTGTCACATTCCTTTCCCTTGAAGAAATTCACCAAAGCACACTTTGATGCCCCATAGTCCTTGTAAAATTTCTTCCCCTTAGTGGGTAATCCCATAATTTCAACTAAGAAACCCTCTATAATGTTCACCTCCACACCATGAATACACAACACAGTTATTCTAGCCCTTGAAAAAATCCTTAGTGACCTTCACATAAAATCCATGAAGTTTAAGAAGATAAGGGCACACTCCCCTCTTCTCCAGGATCTCCCACACATCAACATTGTCTCTAAACTCATTCGAGGTGGAAAGTTCTTGTTTGCAACGATATTCCCCATAGTAGCTTGAGAACCCAACATCGTCTTCTCCTTTGTCCGATAAGTAGAAAAACAAGAAGAAAATTTGAGATGCAATAGAATAAGGCCCCCATAATCCATGTGATTCTAACAACACGAGGACTCACAACAATAATGACCACATCCTTTAGCGTATTACCATAAGATTTTCAATTATTAAAAATACATGTGCTAAACTCCATATGTCTAATCCATACAGAGAGGAGATAACACCAAATTAAATATCCTTTATCTCCCAAAGGTACCGCCACCTTGACATAACATTTGATCATGATTTATAATTCTTTGAATATTAATGGGGATGAAACCATGAGAATACCAACATTTATGAGAAGAGACCCCCACATTCCAAAAGCCATCAGCTAAGGTGTTTGCCTCACGAAAAACATGTGAAACTATGAAATCATCAAAGGAGCTTAGAAGAGCTAGAACTTATCCTCTATAACAAGATAGACCAAGAAGGAGGATGCAACTTCTTCAAAAAATTGATAATATTGAGTGAATCACCTTCCAACCAAATTTTTCTAACCCCAACCTCTTTTGTGAGTAGGATGCCATGATAGGCTGCTGCTGATGATGAATGGATAATGTTGAGAGAAGAGGGATAGTTAAATAATAAAAGCAATTACTTAATTTAGAAAGTGTGGATATGAAAATTTCAATAATTAAAACAATTATTTAACTCACTAAGAATAACAAAGAATTCAAGATATAATTAAATAAATAGGATCTATTTAATTAACCAAGAAGAATAAAGAATTAAAGATATAATTAAATAAATAGGATTTATTTAACTAATCAAGAAGATTAAAGAATTAAAGATATAATTAAATAAATATGATCTATTTAACTAATCAAGACGATTAAAGAATTAAAGATATAATTAAATAAATAAAATTTATTTAAATAATCAAAAAAATTAATTGAAATGAATTAATTAAATAACATAAATTCATTTAATTAATAGTGGAAATATGATTTTAGATAATAATTAAATAATTGAACATTATTTAATCATTAGGGAAAGATGAATATTAGTGTTAAAATGCTAGTTTGTAGGCTAGGACAATTTTAGGTATCTACATTTTGCCACTCTTTGATACAATGCATTTTTATAGCATTGTGTCAAAGAAAATTTAGAAAATCATGTTCAAGAGTTTCCTTTGTATTTCTCGATGATGGTGGGATAGGATGATGCCCCCTCAGGAAAAATTTCAAATCCCATGTGAAACCTTAGGTTTAGGATTGCCCCCATTTTGGAATAGGACCAATTATTATGAAAGGGTGAATGTGATAAGTGGTTGATGATAGTTGTTAATCAATCTCAGACCATGAGAAGGGGTGAGAAAGCTTTTATTATGAAAGAGCATATGCCCGGATGGATATGGATAGAATTAGATAGAGTAGTGATCGATGGTAGAGCACTAGCCAACTACAAATGACACTTGTTTGCTAGGTTTTCACCATGGTACTTATCCAAAGCACCACCAAAGTGGTTTTCACTATAGGATGAATTATTTCTCTTTCTTTTTTTTTTTCTCTCTTTCTGTTTTTCTATTTTTTTGATTTTTTACTTTTTGATATCACACAAGATGCCTATTTGTTAGGTTTGTTGCAAGTATGAATGAGTATGGTGGTGTTTCCATTAATGTTTTCATTGATGTCAACACAATATAAGTTGTTGTAGAGAAAGGAAACAAGTGATTGTAGGTAGTGCATGTATAGTTGAGATATTGTTGAGATGTGAGTGCATGTAGCTATCTTTATGGTGTTACAGATGTTGATATGATGAGTTTCCAAGTGCTTTTGAGAAAAGTAATAAATGATGAAGACATAATTGTGTGTGTTTAGAATGTGCTCCGGTATGTGCTCTGAATTCCTTGTGTTGATCCTATGCTTGTGTAGATCTAAAGTGTTGTTTAAGGGCATCCTTGGATGGTATATCCTCGATTATAGCTTCTGGTTTGATGAAGAGTGAAAGTTGAGTTCACTGGTTTGTGAACTGGTTTGGCAGAGTTGTTTGTCTATGGACTAGAAGAAATGTATCTGATTTGTAGTTCTTCGATGATTTTTTTTAGGTCTTGTGGATCTGCAAGAAGGCTTGTAATGGTGTTATCTTTGTTTTATCAAAGGTGTTCATGGTTTGGTGCTTTGGAAGACTAGTTTCAAAGTTACTATGTGTTTCTGTATAGTCTGGATGGACTGATGTAAACTGTTATGTGTATGAAGGTTGTTGCAATAGTTGTAGATGAATATGAAGGCATCTAAGATGCGTTCCAATGTATGGTGAAGTGTGTTATGCATTCTACATGTTATCTTCTTGTTGCAGAAGCGTATACTTCAAAGTTCATTGGTTTTTTCATTAGGTTTGACTGACTTGGTGTTTACACATCATGTGAAGGATAAGTATCAATTAAGGAAGCATGTGATTGATCTGAGATGTTGTTTTGGGTCTTGGTTAAGTTTTGGTTTGGTCTTCTCTCATTCTCTTCCACCACGGGAATGTTGAGTTGCTAACCTAATTTGAATTTGCAAAATGAAGCATGTGTAGTTGACCTTGGAGAAAGTTTCTAAGATTGAAGATGGTATAAATACAAGACAAGGTGTTAAGGATTGGACACCACAAGTCTGAGAAGCAAGGTAGACATGAGAGATCATACAAAATTAAGTTGGGGAAGTGAGAAATTCAATGTGTTAGACTCCTGAAAGTAGTAAGTTGAAGGTGTCTGCAATTCTCTAATCAAGGCTACAAATGTGTGAAAGTTGTTGTGGTGGATTTTCTATTGTCTTTCTTTATCTATAGGTAGTGAGCCTCCCATTTGGATAGTGAGTCCTATTTGGATAGTGAGTCCTATCTTGGGTAGTTAGCCCTTTGGTGGTGAGCCTCTTTGTAAACGGTTTTACAATTACACTTATATTATGAGTTAATCCTCACTGTGGTTTTTCCCTTATTAGGTTTTTCACATAAATCTAGTGTTTCTTGTGTTGATATTGCTTTATGTTATTTGCACTGCATGCTCATACTTAATAACAAATTAAAGTGGATGTAGAGTTAATAATTTTTTGAGATTTGTGAATGCGATTGGTGACAACTAATTCACCCCCCCTCTCAGTTTTCTTGTGCATTTCAACAATCAACATTAGAGATTTGGTTCCTCAGAGAAAAGCTTAACCACTTGAGGAAGATCTAATGGTGAACAAATTGACAATCCCTATGTTTGATGGATTTGACTACAGTTTCTAGAAAGTGCAGATGAGTGGTTACCTAATATCTCTTGGCTACAAGACTTGGAAAGCTATTGAGACAAAATATGTTGAGCCGGAAAGTGGTCCTTCTTTTGGAGATGAGATTTTTTCCTATGAAGGGAATGAAAAAGCAAGGTATGCAATCTATAGTGCTTTATCTAAGGCTGGGCTGAAAAAAGTTATTTCATTGGGCATTGCTTATGAAGTTTTGGAAAAGTTGAAAGATATCTATGATGGAAATAATAGAGTCAAATTATCAAAGAAGTTAACAACTAAGCACAGATATGAGAAATTGAAAATGGAAGAAGGTGAGGACATTGCAAGCTACTTTCAAAGGGTTGATATTATAGTAAATGAAGTCAAAATCAAGGTGGTACTTTGACAAATGAAGATGTAATGGAGAAGATTCTGATGACCCTATCAGAGAGCTACAATGACAAGGTCTCAGCTATTAAGGAAGTTTATGATCCTAAGAAATTTACTAAATAATAGTTATTTGGCACCCTAACCACATTTGAAATGAGGAAATTTTGAAAAGAAAATGAGAAAATAGAAACAACCTTCAAAGCTACAAAGACATAAGATGATCTGGATGGTGATAGTTCAGAGGATTTGGAAGCAAATTTTACAAGGAAATTGAAGAAAGGTACTGACAAGTACAAAAGTATGTTACCTTTTAAATGTTTCAGTTGTGGAAATATTGGTCACTATGCTTCAAGATGTCCAAATAGAGCCATACACAAGAAGATCAAAGACAATAAAGACAAAAAGGACAAAAAGTTCAAGAAATTGTATTATGTTAGAGAAGATGCTGGAATTTTTGATGATTAATTTGATATTGAGGGTGACTAGCCTTAGAGAATAAATCAATGTCTACTAACCATGGAAGATGTCCAAAGGAATGTGGTCCAAAAAACAAGAAGGAAGAGATGGAAGGTTCTCTAGTTACTGCCTTTCATGCTATACAAGACAAATATTATTAGGTAATTGACAGTGGCTGCTCAAATCGCATGGCTGGAGACAAAAGTAAGTTTACTAAACTTGAAAAGTATGATGGAGGATTAGTCATGTTTAAAGATGATTCTGGTGTAAAGATTGTTGGAAAAGGAAAAAATAGTTTTGATGGAAAATATAACACTGATTATGTCTATTATGTTGAGGGATTAAAGCATAATCTCTTGAGTGTTGGAAAAATGTGTAGCAAAGGATTTAAGCTTGTTTTTTAGGATAATACTTGTGAGATCAGAAAAGGGTACAAAATTGTGGTAGCTGCACGAAGAACATATGTAAACATTTATCAACTTAAGGGTGTTGACGGTCAGTGTTTTGTGTCTCAAGTTAATGAAAGTTGGCTATGGCATCAGAGGATGGGACATGTAAACTTTGACAATCTGATAAGGATTAGTTGAAGAGAAGTTGTCAGGGATTTGCCAAAAATCTCAAAGCCTATAAATATTGTTTGCAGAAGTTTTCAGTTGGGAAAACAAACAAGATGCAGCTTTAAAGGAAAATAAAAATCAACTACTGGAATGCTGGAATTGATTCATACAGACCTCTGTGGCTCCACAAGAATAGGAAGTCTTAATGGTGACATGTATTTTATGCTTTTAATTGATGATTATTCTAGAATGACATGGGTTACTTTTCTTAGGGAGAAAGATCAAGCTCTAGATAGATTCAAGGTGTTCAAGGCAATGGTAGAGAATGAAGTGGACTTGAAAATCAAATGTTTAAGGTTTAACAGAGGTGGAGAATTCACCTCTAATGAGTTTAATATGTTTTGTGAAGAGCATGGTATAAAGAGGCATCTTTCTTCTCCTAAAAATCCTCAGCAAAATGGAGTTGTTGAGAGGAAGAACCAAATAGTTCAAGAAGCTACAAGGACTATGATGAAAGATGCAAATGTACCTGAAGTATACTAGAGAGAAGCAATTCACAATGTTGTTTATATTCTTAACATAGTTTAGATCAAAGGTAACAACACAAGGACTCCTTATGAACTATGGCATGGAAAAATTCCTACTGTTAAATACTTTAAGGTTTTTGGAAGAAAATTTTATATTAAAAGAGATGGTGAGAACCTAGGAAATTTTGATGTTAGATGTGATCAAGGTATTTTCCTTGGATATTCAACCGATAACAAAGCTTGTAGATGCTTCAATAAAATATTGAGAAATATTGTTGAAAGTGCAAATGTAAAAATTGATGAAGATATGCACAGATTAGTTGAAAGAAGTGAAGTTGAACTAGATGAACCTATCTACGAAAAAGTACAAGAAGAAAATAAGGAAGAAGAAGCTCCAGAACCTACTCCTAAGACTCCAAAATATGTACAGAAAAATCATCTGGAAGAACAAATAATTGGAGACAAAAGCGAAGGTGTAAAGACAAGAAGTAAAGTGGTAATAGTTGAGGTAAATTTTTGTTTACTTTCCAAGATAGAACCTAAAACAATGTGTGAAGCATGCAAAGATGAAAATTGGGTTAGAGAAATGAAAGAGGAGTTACAATAGATAGAGAAAAATCAAACATGGGAATTGGTTCCTAGACTGATAAACAAGAACATAATTGGTACCAAGTGGGTATTCAGGAATAAGTTGAATGAGAATGGTGAAGTAGTAAGAAACAAAGCAAGGCTTGTGTGAAAAGTTTATTCATAGGTTGAAGGAATAGAATTTGAGGAGACATTTTCCCCGGTGGAAAGAATGGAGGCTATTCGGATGTTTTTGGAATTTTCTTCTCACAAATATTTCAAGGTATACCAATGGATGTTAAGTCCACATTCTTGAATGGAGAATTGGAAGAAGAGGTCTAGATGGAACAACCAAGAGGAATTTTAGGTATCAGATCAATCAAACATGAGTTGTAAGTTGAAAAAGGCATTGTATGGACTTAAAAAAGCTCCTAGAGCATGATATACAAGGTTGGATAGGTATTTGACTCAGCAAAGGTTTAGCAAAGGCTCTGCAGACAGTAATGTCCATTTCAAGGTTGAAGGAAACAAAATTTTGATAGTGGTTGTGTATGTTGATGATATTATCTTTGGAGGAAATGAGGGTATGTGCAAGAAATTTGTAGAGGAGATGCAAAAAGAGTTTGAAATGTCTATGATTGATTAGTTGAATTTATTTCTTGGACTTCAAGTGAATCAAATTGATAAGGGAATATTCATTTCACAATCAAAGTATGTTAAAGAATTGTTGAAGAAGCTTGGAATGAATGAATCCAAACCGGTCTGTACCCCTATGGTGACTGGATGTAAATTGAGTAAGGATAATGAATCTTCTAAAATTGATCAGAGCATGTACAAATATATGATTGGTGGACTGTTATATCTTACTACTACAAGACCAGATATCATGCATGCAGTATGTTTGGTTGCTAGATTATAAGCAGAACCTAAAGAAACGCATGTTACAACTATGAACAGGATATTCAAATATCTAAAAGGGACTCCATATTATGGCTTGTGGTATCCTAAGGATACTGATTTCACTTTGAGTGCTTACACTAATGAAAATTAGGTTGGTTGTGTGGATGGTCGGAAGAGTAGAAGTGGTGGTACATTCTTTCTTGGATGTAGGTTGTTTTCATGGCTAAGCAAGAAATAGGATTTAGTTTCTTTATCCACTATAAAGGCCGAGTACATAGCAACAACATCTTGTTGCACATAGGTCCTATAGATGAAGCAAACATTGAAGGATATAGGAGTGATGTGTGATGAGCCTATCCTGATCTTCTATGATAATACAAGTATAATAAATATTTCAAATAATCTGGTAATGCATTCAAGGAAAAAGCATATATCTATCAGATTTCATTTCTTAAGAGAGGAGGTATTGGAGAATGAAGTTGGGATGGAATATGTGCCTACAAAGGATCAGATTGCTGATATATTTACTAAGGCTCTTCCTAAGGATACTTTTGAGTATCTTAGGGAGAAGTTGGGGATTACTACCCCTCCTTTGAACTAGGTGCACATAGAGGTGCATCAATCTAGTGGATCTACAATCATTTGTCTGGACTGATGACTGGGATCTACTCCTTAGGGGGAGTAGGAAGTATCATTGTTGTAGTATGAGATGTGTGAGTGCACTTTTAAGGGGGAGTGATCAGAATTATGTAAAAACTTTTGTTCTTTTCCATTGATGTCAAAGGGGGAGAGACAATCCTATGTTTCCATCAATGAAAAAGGGGGAGATTGTTGCAAGTATGAATGAGTATGGTGGTGTTTTCATTGATGTCAACACAATATAGGTTGTTGCAGAGAAAGTAAAAAAGTGATTGTAGGTGGTGCATGTATAGTTGAGATACTGTTGAGATGTTGTGAGTACATGGAGCTATATTTATGGTGTTGCAGATGTGCCGATATGATGAGTTGCCAAGTGCTTTTGAGAAAATTAATAAATGATGTAGACATAATTATGTGTGTGTTCAAAATGTGCTCTGGTATGTGCTCTAAATTTCTTCTATGTTGATCCTATGCTTGTGTGTATATGAAGTGTTGTTCAAGGGAATCCTTGGGTGATACATCCTGGATTATAGCTTTTGGTTTGATGAAGAGTGAAAGTTGAGCTCACTAATTTGTGAACTGGTCTGACAGAGTTGTTTGTCTATGGAATATGAGAAATGTATCTGCTCCACAGTTCTCTACTGGTTTGTTTCAGGTCTTTCAGATCTGGAAGAAGGCTTGTAATGGTGTTATTTGTGTTCTATCAAAGGTGTTCATGGTTTGGTGCTCTGAAAGACTAGTTTTAAAGTTACTATGTGCGTCTGTATAATTCAGATGGACTGATGGAAAGTGTTTTGTGTATGAAGGTTGTTGCTATAGTTGTGGATGAATCTGAAGGAATCTAAGATGTGTTCCATTATATGGTGAAGTGTGCTATGTGGTCCACATGTTATCTTCTTGTTGTGGAAGCGTGTACTTCAAAGCTCATTAGTGTTTTCATTAGGTTTGACCGACCTAGTGTTTACACATCATGCGAAGGATAAGTATCAATTAATGAAGCATGTGATTGATCTGATATGTTGTTTTGGGTCTTGGTTAAGTGTTGGTTTGGTCCACTCTCATTCTCTTCCACCACGGGAATGTTGAGTTTCTGACCTAATTTGAATTTGTAAAATAAAGCGTGTGTATCTAACCTTGGAGAAAGTTTCTAAGATTGAAGATGGTATAAATACAAGATAATGTGTTAAGGATTGGTTGCCACAAGTGTGAGAAGCAAGGTAGACATGAGAGATCATGTGAAATTAAGTTGAGGCAGCGATAAATTCAATGTGTTAGACTCTTGAAAGTAGTGAGCTGAAGGTGTTTGCAATTCTCTGATCAAGGCTGTAGATGTGTGAAAGTTGTTGTGGTGGATTTTATGTTATCTTTCTTTATTTGTAAGTAGTGAACCTCTCGTTTGGATATGAGTCCTATCTTGGGAAGTGAGAATCTTTGTAAATGGTTTTACAATTACACTTATATTGTGAGTTAATCCTCACCGTGGTTTTTCCCTTATTGGGTTTTCCACGTAAATATAGTGTTTTTTGTGTTGATATTGCTTTCTATTATTTGCACTTCATGCTCATACTTAATAACACATTAAAGTGGATGTGGAGTTAATAATTGTTTGAGATTTGTGAATGTGATTGGTGACAACTGATTCACCCCCCTCTCAGTTGTCTTGTGCATTTCAACAAGGTTTTCATCAAGGTGTCATATTATTAGGAATTCAATGATGTTGCAATCATGGTGGATGCTCTTCAGGAGACCCAGGATAGTGACTGATAGATGGATGTTGATTGTATGATATTGTCAATAGGGAATGTGATATGTTGTAGGTTGGAGGAGCTAAAGTATGATCCATATAATGTGCTCTACGTAGATCATCATATAATTACCCCAAAGAGGAGATTGGATAACCAAAGGATTAGAGTACATCAAGGGATCATTGTTGAAGTTACGTTACATGATATTACAAAATGATTTATTATGAGATAGTGGATTCATAAATGTAGGTTGATATGATTGATTGTATGGATTATGAAATAATGATGCAGATATAAACATTGGATCAACAAGTTCATATTTTAAAGGCCTTCTTTTGCATATGCCCTAAGTTATTGTTGGATTGAAGACACAATTGAAGATCAATTTCTTATTTTTTCTTTTTTCTTTTACTTTTTTCTTTCCTGGGCATTTTTTTGTTTGATTTTTCTCTAAGGGATTCTCTTGATCTTTCTTTTTTTCTTTGGCCTTGTAGATTTTTTCACTAAAGTCTTCTTTATAGTTGTCTTTTGATATTGAGCCTTCTCTCTTTTTATTTTTACATGTTGATCCAAGTCTGGGAAATGGATGAGATTGTGTGGATTTGATGGATTGGTGAAGGTGAATGATTCTTGTATAGGCTAAGCAATGTCATCAACACATTTTTTGAAACAATCCTTTTTAGTACCAGTAATACCAAAGGAAGCCCACTTTCCATCAATGAGTTGGGAGGTAATATTGGTAGAAGCAACATCTAAAGATGCATATTCTAACTTAAGATGCTCAAGTGAAAAATATGGTAGCCCATGTAGTGGACTAGAAGGATGTTCATGGATATCCTCCTTAGGATCATTCTGGAAAAGTGGATTATCATAGATGCCTTGATTGAACATGGGGTTATCATGGAGATCAAATGATTGAGATGTAGATGGTAGTGGTTCAACCTCTAGAAGGTATGCTTATAGCTCATATTCTCCAAATCTAAGGTATTTGACATAACATTGTGTTAGCAAATGAATTGGACTTTATTATAACATTATAACAACAACGTCATAGCCCAATTTATAAAAGGTCAATATTACCAACAACTTTGGAAAGATCATAATTTCATTTGTGATTTTACTTTGAATTATTATCGAGGTACAACTCCCTTTGAATTATTACCATCTTTCATAAAGTGCACTTTTGACTAGAAAGCAAAGAAAGGAAATCAAACACTAATCCATAAATATTAAATCAATGTGATAGACTGAAAGAAATTAGTAAAATCTAAGCACAAAGACTCGAGACAATAATACTAGATGAATATAGCATCAATGAATTGATCTTAATCACAAATAAAGAAACATAATGTCAAGAAATCATTTTGTACAGAGAATAGATCTTAGTTATTGTTTTCGATCAATAGACTTATTCAATAAAACACTATATTCACAATTCTTAGTTCAAAGATTAAGAATAATCTGAAATCATAGATTCAATTCCAAAATTATTCCTTCTTCCCTCTATTACATGATAGTGCACATGAAAGAAATTCAGACCCCTAATGAGTCATTTGATCTAGATTTTATAAGAAAAACCTAATCTTGAATCTTGGCAGTTAAGGTAATAGTCATTGGATCAAGTGGTGGTTTCTTGCCAACTAATTCCCCACCTAGAGAGGCTAACAAATCAAGAGTGTTAGTGATTAAGAATAATCATCATTACAGTGCCTCTTTCGATATGACTTTGGAAATCAACTGAAAATTTTCTTGCTTGAAATTCAATCCCATGGCTTGGTGTGCATGCAAATGGTGCAATTCCCAAAGCATGTATTAAATGAAATATGTATATCCTTGTAATTTTTTACGTACAAACTATCCAAATGAAGGAGCCTCTTGAAATTTAAAATATCCAAGATAATGTTTATAATAAATATTGTCACATCTACATTTAATCCTTGAGCCATATCATAGTCCTTGTGTTCATCTAGTCCCAAGGAAATCTCTAGCGTAGATATGCTAGTTAATTTCTATAAATTCAATGAAAATGACCTTCATTCTCACAATTTGAATTGCATTCTTGGAGATGGCGAGCACTGAGAGTGATGCTTCCTCTAGAAACAACTTTGTCATGATCAAGGATGTAGAGTGTAATCTATTCCATATGTTAATGATGGACCAACTAAGGGATGCATTCTTAGTCTAGAGCAACATGGAAGAAGGCGTGTTATGAAATATTATTGGAGAGAATTTTTTGAGCCATTTACATGTCCATAACACTAAGCTCCTTGAACACTTCACGTACAATATTGTTCGCACTTCAGGGGAGCATGGTTGGGTAATAAGGACAACAAATTGTATGGTTCAACCATAGTACCCAATGAAAGTGAGGGAAAACATTAGAGGACTGAGCAAGTACCCTAGAACCGGCCTTGTAGGTGATACTATATGAATTGTTACTGCACTTTAGCATGACCTCACAAAGGAGGTGGTGGCTCTTCTTCATACTAGACAAGGACAGAATGATATGGGATTATTTTCCCATTTTGTGCAGTCTCATGAGAACTTGTTTTCACCAACTCATATCGAATTCCTACAAGTAGTGGAGGGGATACACATCCTCATATTCATCCTCTATGCCTAGAAGAAATGTAATGAAATCTCATGTTTTAAATGTGAATACAATTTTGTAACACCGAATATATATATATACATATATAAGGTATTTTATGTTTCATTGGTGTGTTCTGATTCATATCTAAGAAAAACCCTTTTCAATTATTTTTTGTATTTGGTGATGATATCTGGTTGTATTATTTTTTGGCACATTTGTATTTTCATGGTTATGCTTGCTCAATAAATATTTCCCTTGCATTGCTATTGATCCTTAAGGAAAATTTTGGAAAAATCATTGGAATCTGCTATGGTTACAATGTTTCTTTCTTTTACCACTTACGATTTTTTTATAAGGGCACAAGTATAATCAAAATATGAAGAGGTTTGCATAACCCTGTCGGAGATCGAAAAATGGTTTTCAAACCTCTTGTGAGTCCCAACATTGAGCAGTCCCTATTTCCATGCCTTAGCTTTTCATTACTAAGCGGACTTTGAGAAAGTTCTCAAAACTTCAATACGAGCTGACATCTTAAAAAAATCAAATTTAAACCTTCCACACAAGACATCGGTGTTGGAGGAGGTTATATTAACTTCGTCGATGACCAAAAAACACAAAGGGAGATGAACCAAGGAATAAAACCAAAGACTTAAGAAGGGCATCGATATGAAAAATAGTTACCATAACCCTATCAATGACTCTTGGAGTTCATGAAACTTAAGAAAATATAAAAAACGCTTGTACTTAGAAGTAAATTTTAGAGAAAAGATAAGGGTTTGGGGGAGTGACCAAAACCGAAGTAACATTGTCTCTATCTAGGGACAAAGACTACAAGGATGAATCTGAGAATCTAGTAATGCATTTCAAAGGTTACTATCTTGTTCATTGGGCAACAAAGTCATGTGAGAGGAAAGGAACCAAACCAAAATAAACCAACAAAAAGGGGAAACAGACACAAACCAAAACAAAGACACACCAAAACTAGACTATGTACACGGTAGGATAAATCCTACCCATAGGGAAAAGGAATTGATCATGCAAGACCATTGAATGGATGGGAGAAGAATAATCCACACCTGAAAAAGCCAAAATTCCCATGTAGCTTCTAGAGGATAACAGAAAACAAATACTCCCATAAAGTTCTAAGTTCATTGAAGAATTTACTGCCAACCTTTATGCTTCTAAACAACCAATTTTCATCATAGATCTCTTATTTCTAAGGAATACGACCTTGTACAATGATTTTCATATCCCACATTGTCTCTTTTAAATTTTTAACCTTAGGGGTGAACTCTTTTCATAGGAATGCTTATGCTAATTCCTGATGTATCAGATGGTCTAACAACTCGCCCTCCATCATCTTCATGTTCTATAAGAATTTCTTTGACCTTCCTCCCTTTCCAATATATCACATCATTTTTTATTAATTTTCTCTTGTGCACAATCATAACACCAATGCCCTCCAACTGTGAATTACCACACCATAATCATCTTGATCATTTAGTTCATATGTGTTCCTCTTTTTCAAAGATTTACAATTATTTTCCTTGTCCACATCCTTACAACAGATAACTTCACTTATCATATTATTGTAAGAGAAAAAATTTGAGCATTCAAATAGGGGTTTGCTTCTTACTTCATAATATTCATCAAAAGTGAACAAGGGATTTGAAATTCTACACCACTTCACTTTATCTTTCTCCCTATCATGGAGATCATCCTCACAACACCATTCCTGGACAAGAGTAGTATCCCACACCTTTGAATTATATTGCATATTGGTGGGTTGTCTAGTACCTATGAACCCTATGGTAGTATCATTTTATTGGAGTTAAAATGACACTAAGAGGGGGAGGGGTGAATCAGTGACTTAACAGATTTGACCAATTTTCAAAAATTCAAAAACATAGCTCAGATTTGATCTCAATATTACTCTGATTAATGCATTCATGAGTTGAATGTAATCATTCATAAACATAATTGAGAAAAGTAATGATCCCAACAGTGAACAGAAACAACGACAACACAGTAAAGCTATGAGAACACAAAAGAACAAAGAGACACAAAAATTTTCCAAGTGGAAAACCCTCCTGGGGTATAAAAACCACTCCCGAAATGCCTTCCAGGCTTAATCTTTTAAACAACTGTTCACAATGCCTTATAGGCTAATTTTTGAGCACCCACTCAAGGAGCACCAACCCCTCGTTTAGAGATATCTATCTCAAGGAGTACCAACTGCTCAAATTATGTTTTGAACAATAATAATAACTCAGAGGATTTCTCTGTTTTCAGTTAAGCACATGTTTCTCTGTTTTCTCATCTACAGAATACCTTAAAGATTCAATAATTGAATCTCAAAAATACTACATAGAGAAGAAATTTTCAATCTCTGCATCTTGTTATTCAGATTTTATTTGTAGAGTTTATTCATACATTTTCATACAGCCAAAGAATGATAATCTCAGAATTACAACAACCGAACAAAAAACATAGTTTTTTGCTTCTATTTATACATCTGCCAGATAGGTAACTGTCTTCAGGAGTAACGGTAGAACAACCAACCCAGCTAAGAGCTGTTCTCAACAAATATGTAATGTATGAGTCCATTTTACTGCATAAAAAGCACAACTGTCCACCACAAGAAAATCATAACCTCTAAAGCATAAATGACAATATTCAATCAGGGCATCATTTGTCATACTAGTAATAGAGATGCAGAGAGCAGTTAAAGAAAAATGGTGATTATAAACTAATATGCGCAGTATGAAATGCATAAATAAAAATACCAGACAAATATGTAACTCCCATGGCTCCATCAACCATTGTCGATCTTCCAGTCATAAATGCACCAAATAAACCTTCCAAAAACCACTTGTAGAAACCATTACAGTCAGCAACATCAGAAACGTAAACACTCATGATGGTGGCCAGGCTAGGATTCAATACCCAGCTAAAAGAGTAAACTCAAAATTTTTTCCCTATTCCTTTTTATTTCCATCGATGACACATTATGCCGAAGGAAACTTTAACGTCACCAGACAACCTTATGTTTGTCACTTTCGCCAAGCCCCATCAGAGTCGGGAGAAGTCACAACGAATACATCATGTCTCATCGATGGGCTTCCTTAGTGTATTATTCATTCGCTGAGACATAAGGAAACTTCACACTGAGATTTACTTTTGTTCCATTCACTATCACTGTGACCACACAATATCAGAGAGACCTCTTGTAGAATTCATAAAGTTTTGCCGAGAGCCATATAACATTCTTCTGGTCGTTGAGACAAAAAGTATCTTTCACCGAAATGAAATCATCATTCGTCTTTTCTAAGACACAGTATAGTTGGAGTGACCTCTCGTAGACCACTTAAGTTTCACCAAAAGTCACTTGATACACATTGTCACCGTAACATATTGTTTTTCTTGCCGACGAGTCCATCCATCCTATATTTGTCACTATAACTTCAAACTATTGGGGAGACATCTTGTAGATCATTTCAGTCATACTGAAACACCCCGAATTCACACCTATTTGCCGAGACTTCTAGAAAGTCTTGCCAAAGGCAATTGTCTAATGGTGGTCGGTGTGACATTGATCATCCATTATGACATCACGCCAAAAGCAAAAAGTCTGGCCGAAGTGAATCCCAGATGTGATGTCGGCGAGACAAAACCACTTCGCTGAGACCTATTCTGAAAACCGTGACTCTTGTCGATACACATCCATCCACCATCGGTGTGACATACCTATTTTGTTAAGACCACATACCGACGGAATAACATATGCTGATAGAGTTCACTTTCAGTCGCCGAAACAAAAAAAGGTCTTGCTGACTGCAGCTTGTATGTTAAATTCAATCGACATGACATGAGAAATGTCTTGCCGATAGGCAGCACAAACATTTCAAAAAGGTTCGAGGTGACCCTACCATTCTCACACCGATGTGTAAGTTTGATATGCAAAGAGAACCATCCTGACAAAGAAACCATCTTTCAAATTTTGTCAGTCAAAGATATAGCATTCATAACTTGAACCAGAAAACTCATCACCATGAAATTAAACCATAACAAATAACTTTCTGTAATAGCCAAGAGACATCAAAGAGGTGCCATAATAAATCATAAGGATCCAAACTGAGACTGATCATCAAAGAGAACTAACTGAAAGAGATATTTGTCATCAAGGACAAACTATAAACACAACTGAGATCCAACAAACTCCCCCTTTGTCTTTGATGGAAAAACACAAATGACTCTCCCCCTTTTGCCTCAAGGCAAAGAATAGAAGAAAATGTGCATTGCCATTACACAATTGAAAAGCCAACTAGAATACCATGAGAAACAGCTGCAAAAAAAGAGTAACAGTGTAGCAACCAAGATTTTAGGAGAGCTTTAAGTGAATCAAAACATATAACATGCTCCCCCTAAGTAGTAGCTTGGAGATTTAGTGAAGTAACAATTGAGAGATAACTCCCAATCGAAATCTCAGCCTTTCAAATAACTCTTTTGCTAAGGGCTTTGTAAAAATATCAGCCACCTGATCTTGAGATCCAACAAACTATAAGCAGACTTCATTAGCCAAAACCTTTTCTCGAAGAAAGTGAAACTTGATAGCAATATGTTTAGTGCGAGAGTGCATAATAGGATTTTTTGGAATATTTATCGCACTAGTGTTATCACAGAGAATAGAAACAGGTTTAGAAACATCAATACCCATATCTGAAAGAGTCTGACTCATCCATAGTACTTGAGTACAGCATGAAGTGGCAACAATGTATTCTGCTTCAGCAGTAGAGAGAGAAACAAATACTTGTTTCTTGTTGTGCCATGCCACTAAACGATCACCAAGAAAGAATGCAGCACCACTGGTGCTTTTCCTATCATCCAAACAACCAGCCTAGTCAGCATCAGTATAAGCAATCAAAGAGAAATCATTGCTCCTAGGATACCAAAGACCATAATCAAGAGTGCCCTAAATGTATTTAAAAATCCTTTTAACAGTAGTGACATGGGATTCTTTAGGTGATGCCTGAAACTGTGCAACCGTGCAAACTACATGCATAATGTCAGGTCTAGAGGCAGTTAAATATAAAAGACTATCGATCATTGATTTATATTCAAGTTTGATTTGTATCAGGAGAATCATCAACCTTAGTTTGCATCCAGTAATCATTGGAGTGCTAACTGGATGGCATTCATCCATCTGAAATTTCTTAAGCATCTCTCTAGCATACTTGGTTTGAGAAAGAAATATACCATTCTCACATTGAGAGATTTGAAGACCCAGAAAGAAATTTAATTCTCCTAACATTGACATTTCAAACTCAGATTCCATTATCTGAGAGAAATTTTTACTCAAAGTAACATTATTGCAGCCAAAGATAGTGTCATCAACATAAATTTCAATAACCAAAATATCAAAACCTTCAGTTTTAACATAAAGATTACTGTCTACACCTCCTCTAACAAAGCCATTAGAAATCAAATGACTGTCCAGCCTAGAGTACCAAGCTCTAGGAGCTTGTCTTAAGCCATAGAGGGCCTTTTTTAACTTGTAAACATGGTTAGGCTTATCTTTGCAAATGAATCCTTCAGGCTGTTCAACATAGACCTCTTCATCTAAGAAGCCATTTAAAAAGGCAGTTTTGACATCCATTTGATAAACAGTAAAGTCTTTATAAACAGAATAAGCCAAGAATATTCTGATAGATTCTAGTCTAGCAACAGGTGCAAAGGTTTCACCAAAATCAATACCTTCTTGTTGAGCATAGCCTTTGCAGACAAAACTTGCTTTGTTGCGAATAACATTACCATTTTCATCAACCTTGTTTCTATAAATCCATTTCCCTCCAATGACATTCTTGTCATCTGGTCTTGGGACTAACTCCCAAGTCTGATTTTTCTCAATTTGATCAATTTCTTCCTACATAGCATTAAGCCAACATGAGTCTATGAGAGCTTCATTAAAAATTTTAGGCTCAAACTGAGTAACTAGACAGAATGCTATTTGTGCCTTTTCATCATATTCTGCAGCCTTTCTTCTAGTTTGAACTCCTGCATTTTTATCCCCAATAATTTGATCTTTGGGGTGATATATAGCTAGATTTTTTGAAGGAGCTTTTGATGCAACCTTTTCAGGACTTTCTTTTTCACTTTTGGGGCTTGCTGATTCAGCAACAGACTTTGTTGTTTCAGCTCCTTCTGAAATTATTTCAGATTCAAGTTCTTCTTCCTCATTATCCTGCAAAGATTCAACAATCAAATGTGGTCTTTCATCAAATTTTACATTAACAACTTCAACAATCTTATTAAGCCTTTTGTTAAGGAATTTATAAGCTTTGCTGTGAGTTGAGTATCCCAAAAAGATACCCTCATCACTCTTTGATTGAAAGCTCCCAAGGTTATCATCATCTTTCTTGATAAAACACTTACTTCCAAAAATTTTAAAGTATTTGATAGAGGCAGTTTTTCCATACCAAAGTTCATAAGGGGTGTGTTTAGATTTCACCCTAAGCTGCACTCTATTCAATATGTATACAGCTGTATGAACAGCTTCTTTCCAATACATATCAGACAACTTAGCTTCATCTAGCATGGTTCTAGCCATTTCTTTTACAGTTCTATTTTTACGTTCAACTACCCCATTTTGTTGAGGTGTTTTAGTTGTAGCATACTGCCTTTTAATACCGTGTTGTTCATAGTAATCAATAAACTCTTGAGAGGTGAACTCACCTCCTTTGTCTAATCGAAGGCATTTGAGTTTTAGATCAGATTCCTTTTCAACCATTTTATGAAAGATTTTGAACCTTTCAAAGGCTTCTGATTTGTGCTTAAGAAATGTGACCCAAACCATTCTAGTATAATCATCCACAAACAGCATAAAGTACCTTTCACCATTAATAGACCTTGTTCTGGTTGGTCCACATAAATCAATATGCACAAGCTGTAAAGGTTTTGAAGAAGAATGTTCTTTTGTCTTGAAGCTGATTTTAGTTTGTTTACCACTTAAGCATTCTTTGCACACAGAGTTTTCTGGCTTGCTAAGAACTGGTAGACCTCTAACATTCTAATTTTTACTAATTCTAACCAGATTTTCAAATTTTATGTGTCATAATCATTTATGCCATAACCAGTTCTCTTCAATTTGGCCCATTAGAAACATACCTTGATTATTGTCATTGCATGATGAGTCAAGAAGATTGTACACATTTCCTTTTGTCCTCCTAGCTGCAACAACCTTTCCAAGCTTGTTCTTAATCTCACATCCTTGCAAAGTGAGAAGAACATGATAACCACTATCACAGATTTGACTAACACTTAGAAGATTGTGTTTGAGACCTTCCACATAGTACACATTATAGATAGGAGTTTCTTCATTCAGAAGGAGTGAACCTCTACCTTTAATTTGAATACCAGAGTTATCACCAAACTTAACATAACCACCTACATAATCTTCAAGATTTATAAACTTATCCTTGTCGCTAGTCATATGGTTAGAACATCCACTATCTAGGACCCATTAGTCCTTTTTCTTGGAATGAAAAGTAGTTTGAACCAACATAGTTTGTTCAATGTTGTTAACAGTCTTAGGTTTCTAAACCTTTTTAATTTTCTGTTGTTTCGATTGCATATCAGTTCTGCATTGTTTGATAGAATGTCCCAAAGCATTGCATTTAAAACATCTGATCTATCTAACAAAACCATAGTGTTTCCTAAGACCAAACTTCGGTATTCTAGGATTCATAAGCCTACAAGTGCTCACCTTATGGCCAAATTTGCTGTAGAAAAAACAATAACCATAGAAGAAAGGATTGACTCTATATGAAGATCTATTACCTCTTAAAGACTGAACATGATCCTTACTAAATTCTATTAGAACCTGAACCTTTGACTTCAGAAGAGGGGTTTTGTTTTGCATTGTCAGTTGAGCATTCACCATTTTCAAAACCAACACCAGTTTTATCTTTATACATCTTCTGCTTGCTGAGCATCTCATTTAGTTTTAGAGTGCTTTCATATTTTTCAATTTCCTTCCTAAGACAAACTACTTCTTGTTCCAATTTTTGAATTTCTTGATCTTTGCAGCTTACAGTCTCTCAAAGATAGACTTCAACTCTTTTAGCTTCTTCAAGCTGAGTTTTTAGAGAGACCATTTCTTGATCTGGTTTATGTTCTTGAGCAATAACTTGTTTTTTGAGTTTTCTGACCTATTGTAAAGCACATTTCAGCTCACTTTCAAGATCTACTTCACCTTCTTCAACATCAATAGTGTTTGAATTATTTTGCTGAGTAATTTCAGCCATGAACAAAGTTTCATCTTCTTCAACTGATGAATCTTCAAACTCAATATCAGATTCATCCTTACTAAATATACTTTTCTTCTTTTTGAAATTGAAGTTTCGTTTAGGTTTGAAGGCCTTCTTCTTAGGCTATTTTTCAGTTGTCTCATTGTCATAGATTTGATCATCATAGGGACACTTTGCAGCAAAGTGACCTATTTTGCCATAGTTAAAACATTTAAAGGGAAGTTTTCCCTTATATTTTCTTGATCCCTTTTTAAATCTTCTAACAAAATGGGATTCTTTAGAATCTGACAACTCTGATTCACTGACTTCGACTTTTTCTTTCTTTTCAGTGTTAAAGGCAGTTTCTTTTCCTGTTGAATTGTTTTTGCTAGTTCTCATTTCATAGGCAGTAAGTATTCCTTGTAGGTTGTCTAAGGTAAGCTGATCAAAGTGTTTCTTTTCTTCTAGGGCTGAAACCTTAGATTCAAATTTGGATGGTAAGGTTCTAACAACCTTTGTGATCACATCAAATTCATTAACATCTTGACCTAGACCTTTCATTGCATTGACAACTTCATCAACTCTTAGGAAATATTCAGCCACTTTTTCATCATCCTTCATTTTCAACTCCTCAAACTGATGTTTGAGTGTATTGATTTTTGATAGTTTGACTTTCTCATTCCCTTGATATATAGTTTCAAGATTTTCCCAGATATCATGAGCAAATTTGCAATGCATGACTTTAATGAACAAATCTTTAGTTAACCCACACAAGATGGCATGCTTAGCTCTGGCATTTGTTTCATACCTCTTTTTTTTAGCAGGACTAGTGGGAATAGAGGTTGGTACATTGTAAGCATTTATAACCATGCTCCAAACATCAACATCAAAAGAAATAAGAAAAGCTTCCATTCTAATTTTCTAGAACACATAATCTGTTCCATCAAATAATGAGCTCTGGTTACAAAGGCACCATCTTGAGAATGTGCCATTAAAAAAAAACTCCAAGACCAAGATCAATCCAAGGTGATTAAAACCTATCAGAGGACCCTACGCTTTGATACCAATTGTTGGAGTTAAAATGACATTGAGAGGGGGGGGGTGAATCAGTGACTTAATATATTTGACCAATTTTCAAAAATAAAAAACATAGCTCAGATTTGATCTCAATATTACTCTGATTAATGCATTCATGAGTTGAATGTAATCATTCATAAATAGAATTGAGAAAAGTAATGATCCCAACAGTGAACAGAAACAACAACATAGTAAAGCTATGAGAACAAATAAGAACAAAGAGACACAAAAATTTTCTGAGTGGAAAACCCTCCTGGGGTATAAAAACCACTCCCGAAATGCCTTCCAGGCTTAATCTTTTAAACAACTATTCACAATGCCTTATAGGCTGATTTTTGAGCACCCACTCAAGGAGCACCAGCCCCTCGTTTAGAGATATCTATCTCAAGGAGTACCAACCCCTCAAATTATGTTTTGAAAAATAATAATAACTTAGAGGATTTCTCTATTTTCAGTTAAGCACATGTTTCTCTGTTTTCTCATCTAAAGAATACCTTAAAGATTCAATAATTGAATCTCTAAAATACTACATAGAGAAGAAATTTTCAATCTCTGCATCTTGTTATTCAGATTTTATTTGCAGAGTTTATTCATACATTTTCATACAACCAAAGAATGATAATCTCAGAATTACAACAACTGAACAAAAAACATAGTTTTTTGCTTCTATTTATACATCTTCCAGATAGGTAACTATCTTCAGGAGTAACGGTAGAACAACCAACCCAGCTAAGAGCTGTTCTCAACAAATATGTAATGTATGAGTCCATTTTACTGAATAAAAAGCACAACTGTCCACCACAAAAAATCATAACCTCTAAAGCATAAATGACAATATTCAATCAGGGCATCATTTGTCATACTAGTAACAAAGATGCAGAGAGTAGTTAAAGAAAAATGGTGATTATAAACCAATATGCACAGTATGAAACACATAAATAAAAATACCAGACAAATCTGTAACTCCCATGGCTCCATCAACCACTATCAAACTTCTAGTTAGAAATGCACCAAATAAACCTTCCATAAACCACTTGTAGAAACCATTATAGTAAGCAACATCAAAAACATAAACACTCATGATGGTGGCCAGGCTAGGGTTCGATACCCAGCTAAAAGCGTAAACTCAAAAAGTTTTCCCTATTCCTTTTTATTTCCATTGATGACACGTTATGCCGAAGGCAACTTTAACATCGCCAGACAACCTTATGTTTGTCACTTTCGCCAAGACCCATCAGAGTGAGGAGAAGTCATAACGAATACATCATGTCTCATTGATGGGCTTCCTTAGTGTATTATTCATTCGCTGAGACATAAGGAAACTTCACACCAAGATTTACTTTTGTTCCATTCACTATCGCTATGACCACACGATATCGGAGAGACCTCTTGTAGACTTCATAAAGTTTTTTCGAGAGCCATATAACATTCTTTTGGTCGTTGAGACAAAAAGTATCTCTCACCGAAATGAAATCATCATTCGTCTTTGCTAAGACACAGTATAGTCAGAGTGACCTCTCGTAGACCACTTAAGTTTCACTGAAAGTCATTTGATACACATTGTCGCTGTGACATATCATTTTTCTTACCGACGAGTCCATCCATCCTATATTTGTCACTGTAACTTCAAACTATCGGGGAGACATCTTGTAGATTGTTTCAGTCATACTGAAACCCCCGAATTCACACCTATTCACTGAGACTTCCAGAAAGTCCTGCCAAAGGCAATTGTCCAACGACGATTAGTGTGACATTGATCATCCATTATGACATCACGCCAAAAGCAAAAAGTCTATCCGAATTGAATCCCAGATGTGATGTTGGCGAGACAAAACCACTTCACTGAGACCTATTCTGAAAACCCTGACTCTTTCCGATACGCATCCATCCACCATCAGTGTGACATACCTATTCCGTTGAGACCACATACTGACGGAATAACATATGCCGATAGAGATCACTTTCAGTCACTGAAACAAAAAAAGGTCTTGCCAACTATAGCTTGTATGTTAAATTCAATCGACATGACATCAGAAATGTCTTGCCAATAGGCAGCACAAACATTTCAAAAAGGTTTGAGGTGACCCTACCATTCTCACACTGATGTGTAAGCCTGATATGCAAAGAGAACCATCTTGACAAAGAAACCATCTTTCAAATTCTGTCAGTCAAAGATATAGCATTCATAACTTGAACCAGAAAACTCATCACCATGAAATTTAACCATAACAAATAACTTTCTGTAATAGCCAAGAGACATCAAAGAGGTGCCATAATAAATCATAAGGATCCAAACTGAGACTGATCATCAAAGAGAACTAACTGAAAGAAATATTTGTCATCAAGGACAAACTATAAACACAAATAAGATCCAACACATTTCCCATGGAAAAAATATCATCTTTTTATTCATTATGTCTAAAGATTCCATATTAATATCCTCAAAAGTAAAGATTTCATATTTAGGAATACATAAAGAGTTTGGTAACCGATGACTTCTATTAGAGTCTTGAGAATTTATATCAAAAAGAAAGGTACCAAAAAAATAGTGTATTGTAGAGCTATGTCTCACCCGAGGAGAGGAATCTTCTTCTTCACTTGATGAACTTGAATATTCTTCTATTCCTTTAGAATCCAAACTATATACTTGAGCATTCTGTATTTTATTTTTACTTTCCTCACCCATCCTTTTATATTTCCCAAAATGTTCAAGATTGAAAATTGTGAGGTTTAAATTCTTAGCAATAGGGTAAGAATGATTTATGTATACTGAGGACTCAAAAACCTACATTTTTGTGTTTCATGGACTAGAATAAGTTCCTTAACAAATCCTCCTTCCATATCCCAGATGTAATCAAATCATCCTCAATATTGATTGCTCCCAATTGCACTTGTTTGATCCCACAAACTGTATCTCTTTTTAAAATGAATTGGACTTCAAGGTGCAAAGAAGATATGAATATATATGGAAATGAATTTTCTTACTTGGTTGTTTAGTTGAAGGAATTTATTGAAGGTCCCAGTTGAAATGATCAATGAATTCATGGATAGATTCCTTTTCCTCTTTTACAATCTTGAAAAAATGACGTAGAAAAGAAAAAAATTAACCAAATCTTTGAAATGACCAAGAAACTTCTCTAAAAATACCCCAACCAGTTATACACCCTCTTTCTATATTCCTAAACCATTATGTTGCACTTTCATTAAGGATACCGACAAACAATCTCACAAAAACATCATCTTCTTGGATTCTTAGGGTTCCACTCACAATAGTCAGGGCTGAGATATGTTCCTCAAGATCTTGTAAGTTTTTGCTAGAAAATTTTGGGAAGTTCTTTCTTGAGCCACATGGTAATACATTGTATTGAGATAGGGCCAAAGGTCCAAAATGGTTTCTCCAAGAATTTGAAACAACAAAAGCCATCAATTTTCAACGTTGCCAACTCCTTTCAAGGAGTAAAAAAAAAGTCACACCTTCAAGTCAATTTCTAGATAGAGGTTGAGCTAGAGGAGGGTTTGGATGCTGATTTGGATGAGGAGGTGGGTTATGGTAATACACAAATTCCAATCTTGGAGGTCATTCCACTACTCGTGTTGATGGTCACAGAGTTCGTTCTTCTTCTTCAAGTACACAATTTTCTCTCTTGTAGTTTACAGTGTTCCTTTTGTATCTCTAGGCGAGGGTATTCAACTGAGAAATGATATCTTCATGTTCAACTTGCATCCAATCTAGATCTAGTTGTAATATAGGGAAGAAATTTTCATGTGGAAGCACCATTTTTCTGCATGACCAAGAGGCAACCCTTCAAATATTTTACTTAATGTTTCCCCAATGAAGTCACAAAATTTGTTAGTGAATGAATTGGCCTTTATTATAACTTTATAACAACTCCACATCCCAAAGGGAAATATTACCAACAACTCTAGAAAGATCACAATTTCATCTATGATTTTTGTTTGAAATATTATTGAGGTATAGCTCCCTCTGAATTATTAATATCTTTCATAAAGTATGCTTTTGACCAAAAAGTGAAGAAAGGCAATCAAACACTAATCTATAAATATGAAATTAGTGCTATAGATTGAAATAAACCATTAACATCTAAGCACAAAGACTCAAGAAAATAATAATGGATGAATATATCACCAAGGAATTGATCTTAATCACAAATAAATGAACATAATTTCAAGAAATCATTTCACATAGAGAATATATATTAGTTATTGTTTTTGGTCAACTGACTTATTCAATAAAACACTATATTCACAATACTTAGTTCAAAGATTAATAATGATCTAAAATCATATATAAAATTCCAAAATTGTTCCTTCTTCCCTCTATTACATCACAATGCACATGAAATAAATTTAGTTCCCTAATGAGTCATTCGATCTAGATTTTATAAGAAAAACTTAATCTTGAATCTTGGTAGTTAAAGTAATAGTCATTGGATCAAGCAGCAGTTTCTTGCCAACTAATTCCCTACTTAGAGAGGCTAACAAATGAATACTATTAATGATTAAGAATAATCATCATTACACTACCTCTTTTGATAAGATTTTGACAGTCAATTGAAGCGCTTCTTGCTTGAAATTCTACCTCGTGGTTTGATGTACATGAAAGTGGTGTAATTCACAGAGCCTATATTAAATGAAATATGTATATCCTAATCTTGTCACATCAACACTTAATCCTCAAGGCATATCACTATCCTTGTGTTCATCTAGTCCCAAGGAAATCTCCTGCTCAAATATGCCACTTAATTTCTATAAATTCAATGAAAATGACCTTCATTCTCATAATTTGAATTGGATTCTTGGAGATGGAAAGCACTAAGAGTGTTGCTTCCTCCAAAAATGACTTTGTCATGATCAAGGATGTAGAGTGTTTTTTTTTCCATAGGTTAATGATGGATCAACGAAGGAATGTATTCTTTGTCCAGAGCGACGTGGAAGAAGGAATGTTCCAAAATATTATTAGAGAGAAATTTTTGAGTCGTGTCCATGTCCATAGCACTGAGCTCCTTGAACAATTTGCATACAATAATTTTCACACTTCAGGGGACTATGACTAAGGAATAAGGGTGACAAAGTGTTTGGTTTAGCTAGAGTACCTGATGAAAGTGAGGGCGGCCATTAGAGGACTAAGCAAGTAACCCAAAATTGGCCTTGTAGGTGACACTACTGCATTTCAACATGACATTATGGAGGAGGTGGTGGCTATTCTTCATATAGGAATGGGACAAAATGATGGGATTATTTACCTAATTTGTGCAGTTTCATGAGAATTTGTTTTCACTAGCCCAAATCAAACACTTGCAAGTAGTGGAGGGGATACGCATCCTCATATTCATCCTCTATTCCTAGAAGAAATATAATGAAATCTACTATTTTGAATGTGAATATAATTTTGTAACACGGAATATATATATATATATGAATATATATGAATATAATATAAGGTATTTTATGTTTCAAAGGTGTGTTTTGATTCACATATGAGAATCACCCTTTTCAATTAATTTTTGTATTTGGTGATGATATCTGGTTGTATTAATTTTCTGCACATTTGTATTTTCATGGTCATGCTTGCTCAATAAATATTTCTCTTGCATTGCTATTGATCCTTAAGGAAGGTTCTAGAAAAATTGGCAGAATCCGTAATGGTTACAATGTCTCTTTCTTTTACCACTTACGATTTTTTTATAAGGGCACAAGTATAATTGACATATGAAGAGGCTTGCATAACCTGTAAGAGATCAACAATGGTTTCCAAACCTCTTGTGATTCTTGACATCGAACAGTCCCTCTTTCCATGCCTTAGATTTTCATTATTAAGCTGACTTTGAGAAAGTTCTCAAAACTTTAGTACATGCTGACACACCTTAAATAGATCAAATTTAAACCTTCCACACAAGACATCGGTGTTGGAGGACGTTATATTAACTTCACTGATAACAGAAAAAATCTAAGGGAAATGAACCAAGGAATAAAACCAAAGACTTAAGAAGGGTGTTGATATGAAAAAGAGTCACAATAATCCTATCGGTGGCCGCCAGAGTTCATGAAACTTAGGAAAATCCTGACAAAGCTTGTACTTAAAAGAAAATTTTAGAGAAAAGATAAGGGTTTGTGGGGAGTGACCAAAACTAAAGTAACTTCAACCTAGATTGAGTGAGTGGGAGGTGAATGTGGTATTGAAGGCTCAAGTACTACAGAGGAAGATGGTATGGTAGTATTATTAAAGAAATTCTCTAGGAGGCAAAAAATGCTCTAGGATGGTTGGTGAGGTGTAGAGAGACTCAAGTCCACCATTATAGTCACTTTAGTTTTTTTGTAAGGGAGATGAATGTATTGGTGTAATGTAGATGATACAACTTGCATGGAATGGATCCATGTATGTCCAAGGAGAATGTTATACGGGGTCTCCAAATCTAAAACTTGACAAATGGTCTTAATTGTAAGAGGTCCCACCTAGATAGGTAATATGATAGTTCCTATAGATTCTCTTTTAGCATTGTCATATGAATTAATTTTTATCCTTGTATTTCAATCAACATCATCTAAATATCCTAACTATTTCACAAGACTTAAACTACAAATTTTTATCCCTACTCTTCCATCTATCAAGACTCGTCTTATTTTGTACTTCTAAATGAAGGCTTCAATGTGTAGTGCATCCATGTGGTAAGGGGTCTGCATAGGAATATCCTTTTTAGCAAATGTAATGAGACACTTAGAGTTGTCACTTTCGATGGGTATAGATGAGGCTTCAATATCTGATGGGTGAATTTTAATGACACTATAGTCGTAAGCAACACTGGTGTAATTAGTTGCATCTTTACTATCTATTCCTAATGTAGAGGCTTTTCCCTTCCCATGGTTTTGCAAAGGATCCTTAAAGATCGTATGATCTACATTAGTAGTTCTATGTTGGTTATCAACTTCTATTGTTCCTTATTTGATAAGATCTTGTATGGAATTCTTAAGCTTAAAATAGTTTGATGTCTTATGCCCTTTATTTCAATGATACTTGAAAAAGTCTTCCTTGTTCCACTAGTATGATTTGAAAGGTCCTAGTTCATAAGTTTGGATCTCAGGGAGTTGTAGTACATTTTGTTGTATCATTTTCTTCAAAACTAATTCAATTGGTTCCCTTAAGGGCCTATAGTTTTGACGCAGTTCAGGGGCCCTTGGGGGACCATGTGGTTTTGTATTAGGCATCACATTTATTGTTGGTTCCTATTTATGATGTGGATTATTTCTTTGTGGAAAAGATGATCCTTTTATATTGAGTACATGATGTGTTTTATGTATGAATTTAGCATCCACAAAATCATCATTTGTCACATTTTTGTTTTGTGACAAAATTTTACTCTTGTCATTTTTGGCATTATTGTGAGAATAATTGTTATTCTCCTTCAAAAATTTCACAAGCCCTTTTCCAATGAGGGATTTCTTGATGGATAATCCTTTCTCTATCACCTCCTCAAACATGTTAGAAAAATGGATTCGTAAGTGGAACATGACTTCCTTGTTAATTTGGACTAGTTGTTTCTCTAGTATATGGCAAGCACACTTACTAGCTAATTTTTTCCATATTTGTAAGAATGACAAGAAGGTCTCACCATCTTTCTATTTTTCCTCACATAAATGGGTAATGTTGACATCAAATGATAATTGCACATGTTGATGTAAAAAATTGCACATAGTTATTCCAGAAATCTTGTCACATCTATCATGGACTATGGAAACAAAATGTTATTAATCAAATGATATGTTGCAGGAAAAGTGTGAAATGAACTTTTCCATTAGTTCAATCCAAGTTTGTATACTTGAATGTAAGTGTGTGAACCATTCAAGGGCTTTGCATCCTAGAATCCATAGAAAATGTTGCATGATATATATATTTCCATGTACCATGTCTAAAGAGGTTGTATGGAACTCCCGTATGTGCTCAATGAGGTCACCCTTTCCCTTGTATTTGTCAAATTTAGGAAAAATAAAGTTCATAGGAAAGGGAGGCATGTGAATGCCCCTATCAAAGGGTTAAGGACATAGGTCCTCCACCAAGTATGTTTTTTGACTCTCAATTACATGCATATTAGTCATCTATTGTTGTCATGTTTGTAATTGTCGAGCCATCAGATCCATGGGTAATGAAACCATCGAAACTTGGGTGGGTGATATCTATTGTGTGGAACCTTATAAGGGGTTCCTGAATGGATTGGTGGTGTATTGTGGTATGAAAATGTGACCATGCATATTTTGAGTTGTTGAACCAAACTAGTGTTGCTGCATGGGTGTAATGTGTGAATGAAATTATGAACTATAAGTGGTATTTGGGTTATATTGAGGAGGCAGTTGTTGAAAACTTGATGTGGATGTAGAACCAAAGTTATTTTCTTGTTGTGGAGTAGGTTGACCAGAACCAAATGATGATGTACCAAGGTTCTTTGTTTTTTTTTTGAGGGGGTTTATTAAACCCAAATGTTTGTGAACCAAGGTTGTTTGAAGATCATGTTGTGGTTTGAGTAAACCCAAATGATGATGTGGAACCAAGATGGTTTGGTTGTGGGGGTTGTTGAAACCCAAGTGCAGATGAAAAACCAAGATTGTTTGGTCATTATGGAGGTGGGGGTTGATTAAACCCGAATGATGATGACAAACTAGGATTGCTTGGTTGAATTTGGGGTGGTGTTGTGTTTATACCTATTCTAAAAATGATTGAGTCCTTGTTGGAGGTGTATTTCCTTTTTCTAAAGTGGATGTGGTACCACTTGTGGTCCTGTATATGAAGGATTTTTCTTCCATATTTTGTTCATTGTGTTCAAAAGTGTGGTATTTTGGGTTCCATCCATGGTATGGGTTGGTGTTGTAGTTGTAGATATAGAGGCAAATGGATTTTACATTGGTTTCATGGATAGGGTGGTGGTGAAATATTCACAATGGACACAATATGTATCGTCTAAGCAAGCAGCATGCATGTGTTCCACTATGATTTGGGTGGTGATGCACTAGGTGCTAATGATGGTGGAGGTCAGTTTATAGCACCTAATCTGGTTATCACTATACTCAGTGTCTCCCCTATGATGTTTGATATATCAAAACCATCTAGAAGCTTAGCTCCATTTTGTGCAAGTTGTGTAAAGTATTTGTTAGGGTTTTCCTTTACCCTCTCATCAATGATTTTCAAGATCCTAGGATCTTGAGATGCATTTTTTATTTCTTCAAGCATGATCATATCTTCTACTTGACATATAGTGTAGTTATCAAAGGGGTTGGGATTTCGAGTATGTGAGTTCATGTGACCACTAGTATTTTCACCAAAGTTCATTTCACTAGTTGGTTTTACATCAAATTAGAAGATGATTCCATCTCTTTTTTTTTCACTAGTGATCATGTGACAACCATAAAAAGTGATGGTGATGTGACTTTGTCTTTTTCTATGTTTTGATTTTTTTGAGTTTTTTGAAGTTTTTTGTATGAATGCAACCTAGAATGAATCTATTCTATGTTTTTGGTATTTTTCAAAATTTCTAGAAATTTTGAAGGTACAAGACTAAAATGAAACTATGTTTTTTTGGTTTCTGACAATATTTCACTAAGCACAAAAGACCTTGTGATACCCTGACTTTTGATCCTAAAAGATGATAATCTTAACATTTTTTTCATTTTTGGAACTAACATAACCACGTGTAAAATCCTAAACCTTTAAGTGATGGTGGGTATCTGATAAAAGAGTGATTCCACAACTTGAATAAGATTTTGGTTTCAATTTTTTTTGATGGGGTAGATTGTAAAAGATGAGGTTTTGACAATTCTCCAAATGATAACTCTAGACTTCGACTTCTAAATTTTTTTTAGGTTTTCAGTTTTCCAAGTCTTTCAAGGAAATATTGTTGAAGGACTCTATGATATGATGCTAAAGTGACCCACAACACCAGTTACCACCCTCAGACTGATGGGAAGATGAAGATCGTCAACAAGTGGGTGGAGGGATATTTGCGCAATTATGTTTCGGGTTAGCAGAGCGCATGGGTGTGTTGGTTATATTTAAGTGAGTATTGGTATAATACTACTAATCATATGTCTATTGACATGACTCCCTTTTGAGCCTTATATAGTTATGATGCTTTGTCATTTGTGGATTTGGCATTAGGTGATAGTAGAGTGGCTAGAGCTTCGGGAGTGGCTTCAGGACAATCAAGATATCCTTAAGGCACTTAAGGATAATATTCAACATGTACAAAATTAGTAGAAGCTTTATGCTGATCGACACAGAATTGAGAGAACCTTTGAGGTTGGTGATATGGTTTTCCTATGTCTACAACCCTATAGGCAGAGTACACTCAAGAGGAGTGGAGCTAAAAAGCTCAAGCTGAGATATTATGGACCATACAGAGTCCTCTAGAGGATTGGAGAGGTTGCTTACGAGCTTGAGTTACCTTCAGAGAGCAAGATACATAATGTTTTTCATGTGTCTTGTTTGAAGAAAGCTTTGGGCAAGCATGTGACTTCATCACCAGATTTTCCTCCCTTGGATGAGGAGGGTCGATTGATACTGATTCCTGCAGAGATTCTTGATATGAGGGAGAGGAGGTTGAGGAACAAAGTTATCAGAGAATATTTGGTGCGATGGAAGGGCTTGTCATTGGACGATGCCACATGGGAAGGAGAGATAATAATTCAACATTCAGCTTTGCAATTGCTTGGGGGCAAGCAATCCTAGGAAGGGAGGACTATAATGTCCCTTCCTTAGGCGTTCAGATCTGATGCAGAGGTTGACCTATTATGAGGGTTCTCATAGGTTAGCAGTATGGATAGGGGACCCATTTCGAGGTTGTGGAACCTTGCCAGGAGTTGTTCAAGCCTTTCAAAGTCAAGTTTAGTTGATTAAGCCAGGGATAAATTGTAAATAATAAGTTGGCTTTAATGGAATAGTGAAAGGTGAACAAAAACACCAAATTAGAAAATGAATAGTGAAAAGTGCATCCCCATCCTAGAACTTAAGTTGTTTTTAAAAGTGGGCCAAGTTCACAATGTAAAATTAGACCCTCAATGTTATTTTATGAATTTTTAGGCCAAATAGTAACCCCAAAAAGGGTCAACCCCTCTTGGAGAAGATGAAAAGGTATTTTTTTCTATTTTGAATTCATTCTTATGACTTCAATTTGAGAGCAGCAACAAACTTGAGGGTTTGAAGAGCATGGAGTTTCCAGGAACACAAAATTCTGGGAGAATTTGGAGATTTGGACGAAAACCCATTTCTCCTGGTGACAGGATTCAGCATTATCCAACTTCAGTGTGGATTTGACAGCATTATTTGGGGTTATAATTGTAGATCAATCCATTTTGAGGACAAAAATTCATATCAAATTGCAGATCAATCCTTTTAGAGGAAATTTCTACCATCTTTCATTAGTTGCATAGGCAAGCTACACCTTTGTTTGGAATTTGGGCTTCAAACCCTAAGTACTAAGTGAAGTTTTTGAAGTTTTGTAGTTGAGAAGTTTCATATAGCAGTGGCACAACTCCTCTCACACCTGGAAATGAATTGGGTAGTCATTTGTAGAGATGGGAGAGTTTGAATCTATTGTATCAAGGGTTATATCAGACCTGAAATTTTAGTAGCAGCCTTGTAAAAATCCATTTCCTAGTCTTTGGATGAATGGGTATGTTGCAGTTGGCCCATATCTATGCAATTTTAGTCTTTTAATTAATAGAATCATTACATGTTTGGTTATTTTTCCTTTATCAACATTGTACATGTCATGCATTTCACATAAAACTTAGAAAAACACAAAACACAAACAAACAAAAAACCTATCCTATACGTTGGTCAAAGACTCCAAGAAAACCCAAAATCAAAAAATTTAGATCAGATTGAGGAAGGAATCTTTTAGTGGTATCAGTGCAAAAATCCTACCAACCTGTGGGATACTAAGGTTGTTTTCAGTAATGGAAGAAAGAAAAAATGAAATTGCTGCCACTAAGATTGCCAAGTGGTATAATAGATATCAAAAGAGGAAAGACCTTCTGACATTTAAAGAATATCTAGTTTTGATAGGAAAATTATACTTGTGTATGAGGAGGTTATCAGAATCTTTGATGAATACTCAAGTGATGCTGAGGAGGTCAGGGCTACTGAATCTTTTGACAAGTATTACATAAGAAGAAAAGAAGAAATGAATTTTGAATCTCCATTAGAATCAAAAGAAGGGCAAGTTCAAGAGGGATTCGACGCTAAGCATGATGAATCAGAGTATTGTCTTAAAAATAAGTCAGAAATTGAAATGAATGAGAAGAGTAAGGAGCTACAGCCAGTAGGAACATTCTTGAATGAAGAAAAATCAAAAGTCACCATTGAAGAAAGGATGGAGAAAAAAGAGGAAACATTTACTTGCAACTTGTAGCCTACAATTGACCATGGAAAAGGTAAAATTCATTCATCATGTCTAGAAGTTTGGACTTCTATCCAAACATATGGGAGCCCTAAGGAGGGTAAAACCATGTTCACATGTTCACTCGTCACAAGAGGATATGAAAAAGAAAGAAGCAACATTTGCAGCCTCAAGTGAGGAACACATAAGTCTACATGGTAGCCACAAGGTGGAGGAAGATGTGTCCATAGAGTTTGCAAACTCTACTTTGGTTGAGCAACTACATGGGGATATGGATTCGACCTATATTTCATTGCATGAGATAGCTCTACAACTCATGGGTAATAAATAATTTTGTAATAATGTGCAGTCATGTAGTGAGATTGATTTCACTTGTCCCATCATATGCTAGCATTGGAGGATCGCTTGTTGAAGTCATATGAAGCATTTTTCTTTAGAGATCTGATTGTAGGGACTAGAAAATTGTCTAAACATAAGGTTCTACAATATGATAATGTTTGGTTTGTCATGATGATTTCACCATGGTTGTGGATGGAGGAAAAGAGCACACTAGAAATGAAAATTTGGAATGGTAAGGCAATATATGACTCTTAGTGTCAGAGGTTAGAGCTTGTTAAAGATAACAAAGACACTACAAGAGACCATAATTTTGATTTCTTGAATGTAATTAGCAGTCCACTATCAACACATGAGTAATGCATCGGGATAATCAGGTATGGGTTGATGAACATATGATGAACATTGGAGACATTGATTGCTTGCAATCTGATTTCATAACAACAAGGAGAGAGAAGCATGAGGTTGCAGATTGGACACATGGATTAGTCAATATAGAGGATACCACAAGCATTGATAATCAAGGTACAAAGGTTGAATATGAGGTTTACAAGGAAAAGACACTTCTAACAATTGAAGATTTGACATCAAGGTATGGCAGTGATTTTGAATTCTATAATAGCAATGACATAACTCCTCTTCCTCAAGATATGACAGCTTTTGGTCAAGAAGAGAACAATGATTTACATTCTACATTTGAGGGTACACATGGTGCAATCATGGGTCATGATGATGTGAATGATAGAACCCATTATAAATCAGATTTTGTGTACTTTGGGGCAGCAAATATAGAGCATTGTCAAAGGTTGACTGAAGATTGGTTACATAGAGCTACCCAAGCAAAGATGCTTGCTGCCCAAGTAAGACAATGTCTCCAAAGAGTCAAAGAACATTGCAATCAGCTAGATGATGCAATGAAATAAAGAGAATCTTCCATTAGGTCTTTATTTCTTCCAAGGGAAAAAGAGGACATCAAAGATATATTGAAGAGGTATAAGCATAAGTTTAATTTTCTGAGTTTGATCATCAATTCTCTTTCACATCATGAGTCAAATTTGAAACCTTGCATTGAGAACATTCAAGTAGGGATGGGTAGGTGTGAAGTTGATCCTTTCCTACCTAGAGTTGATGAAGTATTAGGTGGAGTTCATAGTGGACCAGCCACTAAAGGTTTGTCTATGATTCAAAAGGAAAACATCTACTATTCATATGTGGACTTGTCAAATCTTTGATATGATAGGGCAATGATGTACTTATTGATTGGTGACTCAGTCTTCTTATATTTGATAGTGGGATACGAAGATCAACATTTAAGGGACTTGATTTGGTGCATGCCTAAACAAAACATTTACTTGGAATCATCTAATGAAGGCACTCTAACTTGTGGAGATATAGGTAAAGTTGCAATAGTTGTTTGGAGGTCTTGGAGAAGTATTCATCACACTTTCCTTGCTGAAGATTGGCTCACTAATGAATTCCTAACATTGATTGTTGGTAGTACTTGTGGCCTCATGTGGAGTAAAGTTCTCAGTCAGGTCGATGATGTCCTGGTTTATAACAACAACATAATGAGGTGTTACATGATGGATGAATGTGATGGTACAAAGATTTGGGATCCTGGTAGTGACATATGTGGAGCATCTCTTCTTTGGAACTATGATAAGTTCCTTCATTTTGGGCATACAAGTGTCTATATCAGAGTGGCACAACAAAATTCCATTAGTGTTGAGATGGAAGGACTTCCAGTTTTTTCATGGGATCCAAGTGGAGTACAATATTTGGTGGATGGAAAGTTTGTGGTGAGAACTAACCACAATAGTCTGAAATACTTCTTGGAACAAAAATAACTTAATGAGCTCCAACAGAAGTGGGTTAGCAAGATTCAGGCATATGATTTTGACATTGAGTTTGACAAGGGGAAGAAAAATGTTGTTGTTGATGCAATTTCCAGGAGGCCTTCAGTTGCTTCCCTTTGTTCCATGAGTGAGATTTCAACTAATTGGAAGTCTCAAATTTTAGTTGATTATTCCAAAAATTAGTTTGTATGTGAGGTTGTGGATGGAAAGGTCTAGGATGATAGGTATGCTGTGATTGATGATGTGATATACTAAAAGGATAGAATATATTTAGTTCCTAGATCAAAGCTGAAGGAAAAGATTCAACGTGTCATCCATGATACACCACTAGTAGGACATCTTGGGTACTTCAAGACATACAGACAGGTTCGTGAGAGATTCTCATGGAAGGGTCTCAAGGGTGATGTCCTATGCTATGTTTACGAGTGTGTGACTTGTCAGGAGAACAAGTCAGAGCATACTTTCCCAGCAAGAATTCTGCAACAATTGCCTATCCTAAAGCAGAAGTGGGAAGGTATATTGATGGATTTCTTTACTAGTCTTTCGAGAGTTCAAGGGAAGGACTGCATATATGTGGTTGTTGAAATATTGATGAAGTATGCACACTTCTTTTCTATTGCAATCGATTTCATAGCTTCACAGGTGGAAAAGTTATTCTTCTATGAGGTATTTTGTCTCCATGGACTCCCCAGGAACATTTTCAGTGATTAGTATAGTAGATTCATGAGTTTATTTTGGTAGGAACTATTTCAACTTACAGGTATAGAGTTGAATCCCAACACCAGTTACCACCCTCAGACTGATGGGTAGACAGAGATCATCAACAAGTGGGTGGAGGGATATTTGTGTAATTATGTTTCAGGTTAGAAGAGCGCATGGGTGTGTTATATTTAAGCGAGTATTTCTATAATACTACACATCATATGTCTATTGGCATGACTCCCTTTCGAGCCTTATATAGTTATGATGCTTTTTCATTTGTGGATTTGGCACTAGGTGATAGTAGAGTGCCTATAGCTCAGGAGTGGCTTCAGGAAAGTCAAGATATCCTTAAGGCACTTAAGGATAACATTTAGCAGGCACAAAATCAATAGAAGCTTTATGTTAATCGGCATAGGATTGAGAGAACCTTTGAGGTTGGTGATATGTTTTTCCTATGTCTACAACCCTATAGGAAAAGTACACTCAAGAGGAGTGGAGCTAAAAACCTCAAGATGATATATTATGGACAATACAAAGTCCTCTGGAGGATTAGAGAGGTTTCTTACGAGCTTGAATTAACTTTAGAGAGCAAGATACATAATTTTTTTTATGTGTCTTGTTTGAAGAAGGCTTTAGGGAAGCATGTGACTTCATCACCAGATTTTCCTCCCTTGGATGAGGAGGCCCGGTTGATACTGATTCCTACAAATATTCTTGATATGAGGGAGAGGAGGTTGAGGAACATAGTTATTAAAGAATATTTGGTGCAATGTAAGGACTTGTCATTGGATGATGCCATGTGGGAAGGAGAGATAATACTTCAGCATCAAGCTTTGTAGTTGCTTGGGGGCAAGCAATCCTGGGAAGGGAGGACTGTAATGTCCCTTCCTTAGGAATTCAGATCTGATGCAGAGGTTGACCTATTACGAGGGTTCTCGTAGGTCAGCAATATAGATAGGGGACCCATTTTGAGGTTGTGGAACTTTGTCAGGAGTTGTTCAAGCCTTTTAGAGTCAAGGTCAGTTGATTAAACCAGGGATAAATTGGAAATAATAAGTTGGCTTTAATGGAATAGTGAAAGGTTAATAGTAACAACAAATTAGAAAGTGAATAGTGAAAAGTGCACCCCCATCCTAGAACTTAAGTTGTTTTAAAAAGGGGGCCAAGGTCACAATGTAAAATTAGACCCTCAATGTTATTTTATGAATTTTTAGGCCAAATAGTAACCCCAAAAAGGGCCAACCCCTCTTGGAGAAGATAAAAAGGAATTTTTGTCTATTTTGAATTCATTCTTATGACTTTAATTTGAGAGAAACAATAGACTTGTGGGTTTGAAGAGCTTGGAGCTTCCAAGAATGCAAACTTCTGGGAGAATTTGGAGATTTGGACGAAAACCCATTTCTCATGGTGACAATATTTAGCATTATCTAGGTTTAGTGTGGAGTTGGCAACATTATTTGGGGTTATAATTGTAGATCAATCCATTTTGAGGAAAAAAATTCATATTAGATTGCAAATCAATCCTTTTAGAGGACATTTCTACCATGTTTCAACAGTTGTATAAGTAGTCGTACCTTTGTTTGGAATTTTGGCTTCAAACCCTAAGTGTTAAGTGAATTTTTTGAAGTTTTGTAGTTGCGAAGTTTCATATAGTAGTGGCACAACTCCTCTCACACCTGGAAACGAATTGGGTAGTCATTTGTAGAGTTGGGAGAGTTTGAATCTGTTGTATCAGGGTTATATCAGACCTAAAATTTTAGTTGCAGCTTTGTAAAAATCCATTTCCTAGTCTTTGGATGAATGGGTATGTTGCAGTTGGCCCATATCTATGTAATTTTAGTCTTTTAATTAATATAATCATTGCATGTTTGGTTATTTATCCTTTATCAACATTGTACATGTCATGCATTTTGTATAAAACTTAGAAAAAAACAAAACACAAATAAAACAAAACCTATCCTATATGCTGGTCAAAGACTCCAAGAAAACCCAAAATCAAAAAATTTAGATCAGATTGAGGAAGGAATCTTTCAGTAACTTATTCAATTTTTTAGTTTATTGCACTTAGATTAGTTCATTTAGACATATTGCACCCACATCACATCCATGTTTGAATGTATCATTGCATTTTGGCACCTAATCTTATCTTCTTTAAGGTGAAAAATCCTAGGAGTATAAAGCATTTTGGGTTTGCCAAAATCTTTTGTTACATTTTGGTGAACCTCCCTTTAGGATACTTTTCTTTTCTGATTTGGAGTCCTGCATCATACATCTAGCTTGCATGGATTAATTAGGGTTTGCATGGATTAATTTGCATGCTAGGTTTCAAATTTTGAATTCATGAAAAGTGCATTTAGGTTGCATATTTGGCATCTAAAATCATTAAAATTTTCTAAAATTTTGCATTCTCAACTTAGATCTACCTCTACAATTCAAAAACCATCCAAATCACTTGAATTTTTTTGAAAATTTTGACAAAAATCCCCACTAGGACTTATTCGCCACCTTGGGCTAATTAGTCCCTTTTCACCCATGAAATTTCCCTTTATAGAGCTAAAAACCCTATTTTTAAGCTTTTGTTTGGTTCCATTACCTAGTTGTATCAGTTGGTCAAGTTTCTGTAACATACATTTCATTAAATTTAGCTTAACTTAGCTCATTTCATACATGGTTTAAATTTCAAATTTGCATTCTCATATTCTTACATAGCATAATTAGTCAATTATCATCTAAAAATTACATTTCATTTCAGCCTTTTACATTGCATTTTGAGTTAGCATAGATTATTTTTTCAAAATTTTAGTTTCAATCTTCTCCAAATTTTCAAAGAAAAATTTAGTCAATATCATGATCGTCATTCATTCAATGCATGTCCTAGTTATGAGAGTCTCTTAGCACAAGAGGGTGAAACTGAAAATTTTAACCTTAAACTCACACCCCCTCATATCTCTCCTATTTGTGTGGATAATGTGATAGAAGAGCATCCAAACATAGATAACCATGGTGATCATAATTTTACTTCTCCCAATACCTCTCCTTTTAGTGATGAAGGTATCTTGGCGAAAGAAGATACAATCATTGAGAATCATGAGGATCTTGTTTTCCCTTCTCCTCATCCCCTTTGGGAAGAAATTTTAGCACAAGATAATGAAATCATAGACACATTCCTAAACATCACCTTACCTATTTTCCATTCTCCTTTGGCTTGTGTGAATGATTTCAAGGAAGATAAGATTATAAATGACGAGGATATGTTAGTATCTAACAACCCTCTTTATGATCCTTCCCCTACCTCTCCTATTTTGGAAGACATTAGGGAACAATGAAATGAAGTCATAAATGATCATGATAATCATACTTGTCCCTAGTTGTAAGGAAGATGCTTTGATGTTAGAAAACACAACCAATGAGAGTCATGAGAATATTAGCTATCCCCTTTCACCTAAGGAAAACCTTATTGAGCAAAATGATTCAACCATTGATCATTCCCCTACTTGTGATGAAGTAATTTTAGAAGAACCAATCCTTGAATTTCAAGAACATTTGGTTTGTTGTTCTCCTAAAAGCTCTCCTCCTAGGGAGAATATCATGTTGTTAAACAATGACATCATTAATCATGTGTCTTAGCTCATGATAAAAAGGTGATTCTAGATTTCCCTTTATTAGAGATACATCAAACCAAGACCGCTGAAGTTATGAATGTGCAAGTGTCTATTAGATCCCTCCTGATCAATGAACCTCATACATATCCTATGGACCATCCTAAGAATCTTCTAATTCTTTACCCACCTTCACACAAACAACAAAATCATAACAAAC
This sequence comes from Sequoia sempervirens, assembly GCA_007258455.2. Lineage (NCBI taxonomy): Eukaryota > Viridiplantae > Streptophyta > Pinopsida > Cupressales > Cupressaceae > Sequoia > Sequoia sempervirens. Next base: position 905,399,395 of record VDFB02281492.1, read on the forward strand.
CTGAACTTATCCTTTACCCACCTTGGAATAATGTGTCACAACAACCGAGTCATAATACCATTGCTCATACACATAACACTTGAAATAATCTGCAACCACCATAACCAACCCCGACACCCTTACCGTTGCCTAATCCTATCCTACCTAACCCTTTCTTACCAGGTCGAAAGGAGTATGATCTTGTCGAGAAACTTAAGAATACTCCTACTAAGATATCATTGTGGAACCTTATTCAAGCCTCCCCTCACTATCATAACATGATCAAAACAACCTTACAACAATTTCCCATCTCTTTTAATGTGCAACCAAATGACATGGCAGCCATCATTCACAGAATAAACAATGACATTATTTTCCACCAAAGTGAACTCCCCTCTTTGGACATGCAAAAACAAAATGATCCTTTCATGATCATAGTGCAATACCAATGAAAAGGCATAAAGAGAACTCTTGTAGATAGTAGTTCTACCCTTAATGTGTGTAGTGTGAGCCTTCTGGATAAGATTGGAATTGATCAATCAAAGATTCAACCTAATTCTTTATCTATTAAGGGATTTGACAATGTTGAAAAGAAACTACTCGAGGTAATCATTATACCTCTTATAGTTGGAGTGGCCACATTGAATACACCAATCCATGTTATTCCTTATAAACTTACATGTAATCTTATCTTAGGTAGACCATGGATTTATGCAATGATTGGGGTTCCCTCTACTCTTCATCGTAAAATGAAATACATCTACAACAACATAGTCCACACACTTGACATTGATCCTAAGCCTTATAGTGTCTTAAAATTTGAGAAAAACAAATAAAATCCCTTAAGCACATCAACATCAACTACACAATTGGAACCCACACAACAAAAAGACAAAAAACATCTTGAACAAGTAACAAAGCTGTTAGAAGATGATTGGGATTCCTTTGATTTCGAACATGACTTCATGGGTGAATACAAAATAATCAACAAAGATTCAAATAAAGGAAAATAAACAATGATAATGTCAACACAAAATTTAGATGACCTTTCGAAAGCATCCGCCTCAACCACTTTAGACAAAGAAGAAACTTACACAACAAACTTTGAAGAACTTAATCATGAACAACCACCCGATCCAAAAGCAATGAAAAAGCTTTATCGATGAGGTTATGAACTTATGAAACAACTAGGATATAGTGGAAAAGGATGTGGTGCTAATGAACAAGGTATCTGCAACCCTATAGATCATCTCACACAAAAAACAACTCATGGTCTTGGTTATTGTCCTTTGATAGAAATCGACAAGCCTTCCCTCCATATCAACACCATCACAAAAAATTCATCAAAGCCAACCTTAACCATAGTGCATCTTGAACTGATCAACACTAGTGGTCTTGATCATTCTCCTTTGCAAGCAATCAAACAAACAAATACACCTTCGCTTAATGTCAATGTCATCTCACAAAACACTAATGATTTACATTTGTTAGATCTTCAACCCTCCTATAAAGGAGAAAACAAAATCTCGCAATCTACAAAGTCTTGCATAGGTATGACAACTAATACTAAGCAAGATGTATCTTTCAAGAAAACCATAGGAACATCTTTTACCATTGATCAAGAGGGTATCATGTCGAGACTCCTCCAAGATCACTTAATAACCCTTCCTCAAATAACTCGAAAGAAATTCTATTACAAGACTTCATGATGTGCATATCATAGAATTCATGGTCATTCCACTAATGAATGTAAGGCTTTGAGTCATAAAATACAACATCTTAAGGATTTTGGTGTTCTTCCTTGCATGGGGACACCTCATTCCTCTAATTGATACTAATTTTCACTCTAGCATCCATTTCATTACTCGCTTCGGCTCACCCTTTTCTTGCACTCAGTGGGGGCAAGGGGTTATGTAGCCTTGTCCTCGTATGTCACTTGTCATTGCCTCTTTTGACTAGTCATTAACCTTTCATGAACATATAAGAGCAAGCTTGGGATGTGGACGACATGCCTTAAGTTGACACACATGTGACATACTACCTTATTAATGACGTAGCTTATTAGAAATATATGACTTGGCATAGGGCTTTTCGACTAAGCTCTCATGTCTTCCTCTTCTACTTTAAAGAAATTTATCACAATAATGGTGTTCGCAACTGCTTTAGAGTGGGGGCATACATCACCACTCACATTTCATTGCGTGATTTTTTTCTTCTTGCGATGTGTCCTTTTCTTGGTGGTATCATTAGGCTTGATTCCATCCAAGAGCGTGATACTTCTTTTGACACATCCTCTCTTTGAAACATTAAGCATGATGTTCCCTAAGATGATACCTCACACAAACTAAGCAAAATCCATTTGAACAATCCTTGCACTACCTTTCATTTACAATGTCTATGAGTGTCAAGCATACAAAGTTTTTCTTACCTCATGGAGCTCGAAGTTTATTTTAATTGTGGTAACTTATTAAAGTTATCAGAGGTATAACTTTGGTATGGTTGAGTGGGAAAGCCCATTCTGAGGCATGACTTTTCCCCATAGCCACCTTGTGGATTTCTCACCCCGCGGACAACCAAAATTTTCATGGCCCCAGAGTGATTATAATTTGGACTTCTCACCCGACAGACAACCAAGATTTTTGTCGGCTCAGAGTGAGTATGCATTATTGGACAAAAAACCTAGATTTGATCCACATCGTGTTGGAAAAATGGTCGAAGCTTGATCCAGCATTTCATTTTCACTTTTCTCTTCTTCTTAAGTTCTTTCCATTGCATGATTGTGTGTCTTGTTTGGTTACACATCATTCATTTTGTGTGTATCCTTTCACGCTTATGTCGATTTGACTTAGGATCTTGGATCCTAGGGGCTTGAATGCTTCCTCGATCTTTTCCATCCTAGATCATCCGCATTGGCACGATTGGACCTTTCTTGAATGGCTACTTTAGTGTGAGTTTGAAGCAAGTTCATCCTCTCACTAAAGTGGGGGCTAAATGTATCGCAGAAAAAAATAATTTCTTGCTTGATTTGGGAATAATTGGTGATAAATTGGACTTAATGAGGCCTTGATTTAGTGTTGTGAGGTGTTTTTCAAATCCACATTAGGTCTTGGACCCTTGCAAACAGAATAAAATGCATCTAATGATGTTTTGTAAAGGTGTTGGAAAGTGTTGTAAAAGACTTTCACACCTAGACTTAATGGACCCATTTTCCCTTAATTCAACAATGTAAAACATATTTAATTATATTTTCACACCAATCTAGAAGGCTTGTAAAATAATATTAATGTTAATCTAGTGTTGTAATGTGTCCTACACATTCAAATTGGATGTTGTGCCTTTCTAGGCTATGTGGACCTAATTTTAATGTTGTAAAGTGTATTTAATCACACTTTCACATTGAATTTTGTCCCAAGCTCTAATTGACCTTTATATCATCATTAATAGTCCCCTATTACCCCATATTGTGCATCCCAAGGCATAACTTGATCAAATACCCAAAGGAATCAACATAAGAAATGAAATTCCTCATTCCCAAACATTCTAGCTATCAAAAGGATGCCTCTAGGATTAATTTTCCCATTTGGGTGAATGAGTCCTTGCCAAGTGGGACTGATTCACACAAGGTAGCGAATTAGTCCCATTTGGGTCATTTTTGAGTTTTGAGTGGAAAATTTTGGAATTTAAGTTTTATTTTCTTTCAATCAGCCTTAGAGATCCAATTTATGGGAAAATAAGGTGAATTTACTATAAAATCAAGTCTCTAAACTCTAATTCACATCTCTTATCATTCATTCATCATCTATCTTCTCCCTCAAGTCAAGCAAGCTAGGGTTTCATCATTCCAAGTCATTAAGATAGCATTTTCTAGATATTCAAGGGAATATTCTTCATATTGTTGCAGCAATACAAGATCAATCATCATGGAAAGGTATTAATCCCTTCATTTCATGTTCATTCTTCATATTATTTCTTCATTTGGTTTAATTACCTAAAAGGGGATTGACCAAGGAAAATCCCCATGCCCTAACATCCAACATTTATCCTTCTCTTCTTGTGTGTTTGCATATTTAGTCATCTTGGGGGCTTAGAAATCATTGAATATTGTATTGAATTTTTTTTGAAGACATATCCTTGTTGAACAAGTCAAAATATCCATTAAAAGTCACCTACAATGCCGAAAATTAGACTTTCAGAAGCAAACAATTGTCAGGAACCGAAGTACAAATTGAGGGTTCTTGTTTCCTCTTTTGGATTTTTAGAAATTCAAAAGTGGACTCATTCACCATTAGTGGCGAATGAGTCCCATTTCCTGACCTAAAAAGTGTTCTTTGCAATTTTGGATACCCATTTGTTCGAAACGGGTTCCAGGACAGTTTCTCAGAACTATGACTAATTCGCCCAAAATGGCGAATGAGTCCTTGTAGGAAAAAATTTTAGCATCAAAAAAATTTTAGAATTCATTTCCAGTCTCCAACAAGATCTCAGCTACACAAATCCAGTTTCATCAATTTTTGTTACAATTTGCCTTCATTTCTAGGTGTTATTGCATATCACAATGTGTTTCCAAACAAGTAACATTTCTTAGGCTTTGCATTAGTAACTCATTTAATTTTTTAGTTTATTGCACTTAGATCAGTTCATTTAGAAATATTGCACCCACATCACATCCATCTTTGAATGTAACATTGCATTTTGGCAAGTAATCTTATATCCTTTTAGGTGAAAAACCCTAGAAGAAGCATAAAGCATTTTGGGTTTGCCAAAATCTTTTGATACAAGATGTAATTCAATGAGGAAAACACATAAAAAATATATTTCATAAGTGATTAGTTGATTTTAATAGGTTTTTTGTGTCAAATGATAAGAATGTTTACACTTTGGTCATAACAAGAAAACATGTACAACCTAATGTAGTGGTAGAACAAGTGTGTAACTTGTTATCCTCAAATTCAGTGTATTCAATTCGAGGGATAATCCCTATGAAACTTGTCTATTTTGTAGCCCACGTACTCTAAGCACGTAAAACAAGGAAAATTGCATTGGTCCTCATGCATGGTCCCCCATCCTAAAAAATTCATTTTGAGCATTAACCTTTGTTAGTTCATCAAAATTCGCATTTTAAACCAAGTTGTGAAAATTCGATTTTGGGAGTTAGAAAATTTTCTGCACATGTATGAGCGTTGATTTTTAGCACTTTTACATTTTACATGTAGGAGCTCTATTTTTCTCCACTCTTACATATTTCATGCCTTAGTAATTTTCTGGCACATGTAGGAGCGAGGTTTTTTAGCACTTCTATGTCTCAAAACACAAGTCACATGTAGGAGCTCTGTTTTTCACTGCTCTTACATATTTCATGCCTTAGTCATTTTCTGGCACATGTAGGAGTGTTGATTTTTAGTGCTTTTACATATTACATGTAGGAGATCTATTTTTCACTACTCTTACATATTTCATGCCTTACTCATTTTTTGGCACATGTAGGAGCGGGGTTTTTAAGTGCTTCTACATCTCAAAACACAAGTCACATGTAGGAGATATGTTTTTCACTGCTCTTACATATTTCATACCTTAGTCATTTTTTGGCACATTTAGGAGTGGCATTTTTTAGTGCTTCTACATCTCAAAACACAAGTTACATGTAGAAGCGCTGATTTTCACTGCTCTTACATATTTCAAGGTAGAAGCTCTTTTTTTCACTGCTCTTACATATTACATGCAAAAGCTCCATTTTTCATTGCTCTTACATATGTCACATGCAGAAGCTCCATTTTTCACTGCTCTTACACTCAAGTGTCCTTCCCACATGCTAAAGCACTGTTTTTTAGTGCTTTTACACAAAATGCAGTTTCCTCCAAGTGTAAGAGCATTGATTTTTAGTGCCCTTGCACAATTTTTTGAAAATTTTACCAACACCCATAAACTTCCAAAAATGCATTTTGACCTCCATTTCGCCCATTTCGCTCAATTATTCTCGCTCCATTGCTCACATCCATTTGCTAGTTTGCTCGCTTCCACTCTGTTCTCTGCCATCATCGCATTCAAGCTTCCCAAACCCATGAAATTGCTCAGATTTACATACAATATGCAGTGCCTTGAAATTTTGATTAATTACATATAAAGTGCAATACCCCATGATAAAACCTTAGTTTTTCCTACCTTTTGCATCAGAATTGTTAAAGCCTACTCTTTCATTCATTTTGATCTCTTTTTCCCAAATTCTAGAACAGTTTTGATCAAGTTCTTTCCTATCACCAAGCAAGAAGGCTTTGAAGTACAACCAGAAATTTCTTCCCATGTTTTAGTTTTTCAAAGAAGTGATCATCAATGGTTCAAGAAGAATATAAAGACAAACCTTTCTCATAGTTTCAATGAAAAAAATGATGGATTTCAAGATTATTCTAGATTTGGAAGGCAACGAAAAGCCTCCAATCTCATCGATGGAATCAATCTCAAGAATCCACGTCATCATGAAGTTTTCATGGGGATAGATGTTGAAGAAGGCCAAATTTTTCCTTAGATTAGATTTCCTAGTTTTAGTATTTTTCATGCTTTATGTAAATAAGTTTCAACATTTTACATGCCATTTAAAAAAATGTAATTACATGTAGATGTTTTCCTATAATGATAGACAACATTTTTTAATAAGTCGACTTGTCAGGTGAGATTTTCCTAAATTTGTTCACCTAACTTTCCTAAATTCGCTCATCTACTTTTCCTAGATTTGCTCATCTACTTTTCCTAGATTTGCTTTTCCCTCTTTTTTATAAATATGAGAGGATTCTTTTGTAATCTTTATCTTTTATCTTTTGTAACGAAGTGTTGCCCATTTTGAGAAGAAAATACACGAAACTTTGTGTTCATCTTTTTGTATCTATTTTGATCAATAAAGAAGAAATTTGCATACCAGACTTTGTGTTGGATCAATTGTCTTTTGGATTTGATTAAGATTGGCAGTGCTTAGTGTGTGAGATCTAAGGGCTTTGAATAAATTTGTGTAAACTTTGTGTTGCACTCTTTATTTGGATTTGTGATACTGTTTGGATAACTATTGATGGATTATCTACAAGACTTTGTGCTTGTAATTGTTCATGTTGTTCATGGAATTACTGTATCTAGAAGACTTTGTGCTTCTAATACGACACTTGTTACACATCTCAAGGATCCATTGGTGAAAATCTATGGAATGACTTTGTGCCTTTGTGAGATTTTCTTTCTTATTTTATCATTTATTTTTATTATGCTGCTATCTCTAAGCTATTCTTTGAAAATATAGAGATATTGGAATTACTGCTTTATTTTTAGTTTAAATTTGTATTGAATTAGAACCACCAACCATGAAGCATTGTAAAATTTATTCTCTGAAAAGAGAGAGAAGTATGAATGTGACACACCCCCATCTCTTAATTGTAGTGTACATTTTTGTGAATACTTAATTATTTTTACTTAGTTTCAGTAAGTAGTAAGAAGGGCACCTCCCCTTTCTAAGAGGAGAGATTACACCTCACACAATTATGGTTGAAATCAAGGTTGTGTAATATGTTAAAAAGAGATTACATAATTTTCACCCCACATTTTTTTGGCAACTCCACTAGGGACATGATACACATTCAAAAGCCTCACGCTATCATTTGAAGTATACCCATATCCTTTTTCATTGTAATTTATTTTCTTGTAAGTTTTTCAAGCTTTCACCAAGGACATATAAATGGTTGCTCAAGGTCCTTGGGAAAATGCTTTTGGTCTATTGATTCTAGCTCTACCCCTACATGCTCTTCCTAAAGGCTCATGGAAGAAATTTCCCAAGTTCCTTAGTTATGGACAACAACATCCTAATGAGCACATTGCTGCTTTCTACATTGCTTGTGGAGTTCATGGTGTTGGACACGAAGATGTATCTGTAAGATGTTTGTGGAGACTCTCCAAGGTGTCATTGCAGATTGGTTTTATCATCTTGTTCCACATACCATCACAAACTGGGTAACTCTCATAGCCAAGTTTGAAGAAAGGTTCAAACCTCCTAAAGAAACTCATGCTTTGTTGGCTTAGCTCACCAAGTTGAAGACAAAATCTCACATGCCTATGTGTGAGTTCATTGCTCACTTCAACAAGTTGAAATGAAGAATTGCAACTATTGCTCAACCTGCAGCTGAGAATTTGAAATGTTTCTTTTGTAAAAGCTCAAGTTCCTGAGGTTGGTTTCCTATTGAGAAGAGCAGCCCCAACTACTCTTGCAATTGTGCATACCTTGGCGACATAAATTGAAGATGATCTCATTCTTGCTGAGCAAATAAGAATTGAATCAAATGAATTTGAAGAAAGTCCTTCTTTGGATTTATTTTCTTCCATCACAAGGATGGATCCTATGGTGCAAAGTTTGGAAAATGAGCTACTTGTCCTCAAAAAGTAGCTAGCTCAAGGTGTGTTTTTTGTGCCCTGCAAGGACGTACTAGGAAGGTCACTTTCAAATGTTGCTCATGAATTTGTTGTTGGGAATCAACATAAGTTATCTTCACCTCTGAAGAGGCATGCTCTTGAGGCACCATTAGTAAATGCAGTAGCAAACCATCCTAACTCCAATTAGAATGATCTTGCTATTCTTTTCTAGGAAAAGGAAGCAAACATAACTGGTAACTCCCAATTCTGGTTTATGCAATCTTAGAAAGCCATTGATGAAAGGATGAAAGTCATTTTGCTGAATTTCAAGTAAATAATTCAGATTTTCCCGAGGTTGAAGATGGTGAACAACATATTGAGGCATGTAGTGTAGTCATATCCTCATCTGAATCACATAAAGGAGATCATTCTGATCAGCATGAGGTTGCCATGGTTGATGAATCAGTTGTTCAAGTAGCAATTGGTAAGAAGCATTCAGTCTTTGACTGATCGAGGGGATGTTCCACAAGAAATCTTGCTTGGTTGGAGGCCAATGGGAAGACATAGTTTCCACTTGTACCTGAGTGTGAAGATAAAATTGAGGATGCAGGTAAAGATGTATTTTTAGATGCACAGGAGCAGTTTGAATTCAATGATTCATTTTGGAGTAGTAGTATATCTGATATATTTTTAGAGGTAGTTGAACCTATTCATCTCTTTCAAGAAGCAATGCCTCAACTTCATGTACATGTAGTTGCTAATGATCATAGAAGGAATTGCAAGCTATTGAAGAAAGGAAGCTATTTTGTTGAATCTATGAACAATTTCATTGATGGCTAGTTTTAATTAGGTAGGATTTTACCTTTTCAATAAGTGCATTTACATAGGTTTGCATCTTGTTTTGTAGATTTTCTTTGTGTCGATCATGCTTGAATTTGTTTCCCAATGGATGGATAAAGGCACTTGGATTTTGGATTTCTTCTCCCTTCATTTGTTTCAAAGAAAAATTGAAGGAAGCTCCCTGGTTGGAGCTAGCTGCTATCCCCGAATTCAACGCTCTCAATTCAAGGGATAACCCATACGAAACTTGTCTATTTTGTAGGCCAAGTACTCTAAGCACGTAAAATGTGGAAAATTGCGTTGGTCCTTGTGCATGGTCTCCCATCCTAAAAAAGTCATTTTGAGCATTAACCTTTGTTAGTTCATAAAATTCTCATTTTAAACCAAGTTGTGAAAATTTAGTTTTGGGAGTTAGAAATTTTTCTGCACATGTAGGAGCCCTAATTTTTAGTGCTTTTACATATTACATGTAGGAGCTCTATTTTTCATTTCTCTTACATATTTCATGCCTTAGTTATTTTCTAGCACATGTAGGAGCAAGGTTTTTTAGTGCTTCTACATCTCAAAACACAAATCACATGTAGGAGCTCTATTTTTCACCGCTCTTACATATTTCATGCCTTAGTCATTTTTTGGCACATGTAGGAGCACTGATTTTTAACACTTTTACATATTACATGTAGGAGCTCTATTTTTCACTACTCTTACATATTTCATGCTTCTACATCTCAAAACACAAGTCAAATGTAGGAGCTTTGTTTTTCACTGCTCTTATATATTTAATTCCTTAGTCATTTTTTGGCACATGTAGGAGCAAGGTTTTTATGTGCTTCTACATCTTAAAATACAAGTTACATGTAGAAGTGCTAATTTTCACCGCTCTTACATATTTCATGTAGAAGCTCCTTTTTTCACTGCTTTAACATATGACTTGTTGAGGCATTGTTTTTTAGTGCTTGTGCATCTCAAATCTCAAGTCACATGTAGAAGCTCTATTTTTCACCACTCTCACATATTACATGCAAGAGATCCATTTTTCACCACTCTTACATATGTTAGATGTAGAAGCTCTATTTTTCACCACTCTTACACTCAAGTGTCCTTCCCACATGTGGAAGCACTTTTTTTTAGCACTATTACACAAAATGTAGTTTCCTCCAAGTGTAAGAGTGTTGATTTTTAGTGCCCTTGCACAAATTTTAAATAAATTTACCAACACCCAAAAACTTCCAAAAATACATTTTGAGCTCTGTTTTGCTCATTTTTTCTCGCTCCATTGCTTACATCCATTTTCTACTTTGCTCGCTTCCACTCTGTTCTCTGTCATCATCACATTCAAGCTTCCCGAACCATGCAATTGCTCATATTTACATCCAATATGTAGTTTCTTGAACATTTGAGTAATTACATCTAAAGTGCAATACCCCATGATAAAACCTCAAATTTTCCTACCTTTTGCATTAGAATTGTTAAAGCCTACTCTTGTATATATTTTGATCTCTTGTGCCTAGATTTTGGAGCACTTTTGATCAAGTTCTTTCCTATCACCAAGCAAGATGACTTTGAAGTACAACCAAAAAGTTCTTCCCATGTTTCATTTTTTTGAAAAGTGATCATCAATGGTTCAAGAAGAACTTAAAGACGAACCTTTCTCATAGTTTCAATGAACAAAATGATGGATTTTCAACTTATTCTAGATTTGGAAGGCAATGGATTGCCTCCAATCTCATCGGTGGAATCAATCTCAAGAATTCACATCATCATGAAGTTTTCATGGGGAAAGATGTTGAAGAAGGCCAAATTTTTCCTTAGATTAGATTTCCTAGATTTAGCATTTTTCATGCTTTATGTAAATAAGTTTTGAAATTTTACATGTCATTTTGAAAAATGTAATTACATGTAAAAATAGAGATGTTTTCCTTTAATGATGGACAAATTTTTTGAATAAGTCAACTTTTTAGGTGATATTTTCCAAAATTTGCTCACCTAACTTTCCTAAATTCGCTCATCTACTTTTCCTATATTTTATTTTCCCTCTCTTTTATAAATATGAGAGGATTCTTTTGTAATCATTATCTTTTATCTTTTACAACGAAGTTTTTCCCATTTTGAGAAGCAAATACATGAAACTTTGTGTTCATCTTTGTGTATCTATTTTGATCAATAAAGAAGAAAGTTGCATACCAGAATTTGTGTTGGAGAAATTATCTTTTGGATTTGATTAATATTGGCAGTGATTAGTGTGTGAGATCTAAGGGTTTTGAATAAATCTATGTAAACTTTGTGTTGTACTCTTTATTCAGATTTGTGATACTATTTGGATAACTATTGGTGGATTATCTACAAGACTTTGTGCTTGTAATTGCTCATGTTGTTCATAGAATTGTTGTACCTAGAAGAATTTGTGCTTCTAATATGACACACGTTACATATCTCAAGGATCCATTGGTGAAAAGCTATGAAACGACTTTGTGCCTTTGTGAGCTTTTCTTTCTTATTTTATCATTTATTGTTATTATGTTGGTATATCTAAGCTTTGCTTTGACAAGATAGAGATATTGGAATTATTGCTTTGTTTTTAGTTTAAAGTTGTATCGAATCAAAACTACCAACCGTGAAGCATTGTAAAATGTATTCTCTAAAAAAAGAGAGAAGTATGAATGTGACACACCCCCATCTCTTAATTGTAGTGTAAATTTTTGTGAATACTTTATTTTTACTTATTTTCAGTAAGCAGTAAGAAGGGTGCCTCCCCTTTCTAAGAGGAGAGATTACATCTCACACAGTTGTGGTTGAAATCAAGGTTGTGTAATCTGTTAAAAAGGGATTACATTATTTTCACCCCCCATCTCTTAATTGTAGTGTACATTTTTGTGATTACTTAGTTATCAAAGTAATTAGATTTCCACAATCCATATGGGTGATCCCACAATAGTGGTTTACAATTTTTGGCCAAACTGGACACTGAAATAATTTTTTTCACTAAATATTCACTTTTGGGCACCTATAGCAGCTAAACCGTGAGGAATTTGAAGATGATGCAAACTAAAATTTTGTGACATTTTTTCTATAGATTCTAAATATATTTTTTTCAAAATTTTTGGAATTAGAGTGCACTTATTTTTCCATCTCCCTCGAAAACTAGTTTTTTTCAGAAAACAACATTTTTAAAAAGTGACGCTCACCGTATAACGCATAAATTTTTTTCCATGAAGGATAAAATTATAATTATTTTTAATTTAGATTTGTAACTCTGATATTTAGTGCTTCCACTTGGTTAGATAGTTTTTTATTGAATATTTTTTCTTTAATCAAGTTTTGAATTCAAACCAATTATAATTCAGACATAGTGCGACTGTATAACGCGTAACTTTTTCTGTATGTATTGAAATTCAATTTATTTTTATTTGTTGGATCAAGGACTTCAATATCTGGTGCACTAATATTTTTAATTTTTAATTTTTAATAATCTGCTATTTTTCCACATGTGTAGAACAAATAGCTTGGTTTTCAGTGAAAAACCTACATTCACGAGAAATATAAAATAAATATAATAATAAAATTATATTTATTTAAAATTATATTTTTTGGGAAGCTTATAATAAGGACTACATACTTGTAAAAAATAAATTTTAAATGAATTCATTTGATCCCCCGTAAGGTAAATCAAAAGTGGTTTTTTTATCAGCATTTTGATAGGTGTAAATGAGACTCTATTATAGGTATGGTTTAAAACTAGTGGGGTTCTATCCAAGGGGGTTTGATTTAAGGTAGTTTGATCAAACCCTCTTCAATTGGAATTATTTAAATGGAACCTTTTAAGGCTTAAATCATCATACTTTCTAAAAATATGTGATTTCAGCAAAAATATGTTCCTCCCAGAAATTGTAAACTAGCTTTGTGGGATCACCCATATGAATTTACATCTAAATGCTGCTAGATTTGATGAAAAAAGACTCCACACAATCAAATCTAGAAGCATTTAGATGTAAATAATTAATTAGTTTTACTTAGATCCAGTAAGCAGTAAGAAGGGCGCCTCCCCTTTCTAAGAGGAGATACTGCATCTCACACAACTGTGGTTGAAATCAAGGTTGTGTAATCTGTTAAAAAGAGATTACATAATTTTCACCTAACATAACTGTAGATGGGTCCACCTCCCATCTAAGTGATAAATACTCAAAAATATAGGGTATCCAAACAATTGCAAGAATTATCCAAATACCTTTCTCTATACAAAGGCGAGTAGTAGAGATCTGGTGATGCAGGGTCATCAACAAAAGCCACGGGCACACCTTCCTTCTCCCCTTCAACACTATTTCTAGTAACTCAAGAAAATTTTACATTGAATTAAGAGAGGACATGGTGAGTAGCTTCAAGGTATGATCTACATCCCTTGCACTAGTTTATTAGTTATGTTCAAAGGACTTTAATGGCATCTACAACAAAATGTTTTTAGTGGGTAGATCTCTATGAACACCATTGACCTCTCAAACATCACCTTGGGAAACTGGAAAATTGTAGTCCCTAATGCAAGTCTAGAGCACTACATACATGGATGCATTAAGTTCCCTTACAATTTTAGGTGTCTACAATGTCCAAGAAATTTACACAGTGGTTGGAAGGAGGGATCAAGCATGGAGATCAAAGGAGAACAAAAAAAAATTAATGAGCAATGTAGAGAAAAAGATCAAAATTACATTTTGGTATTGCTTGAGAGTAGTTTGAATGTAATTTAATTTTGGGGTAGAGTATTTTCCAAAACAATTTCATGTTTTTTTTGTAGGTGAAGAGTATGAATTTTAATAAAATAAGGATTTTTTTGTTTGTTCAGCAATTCAAAAGTGTTGGAATTTAAATCTGAATTGATTTTCTTGACAAATGAAATTGTTAAGGAAAATTGAGTTTGGTCTAAGACTAGAGTGAGTTATTTTCCCTTTGCATCACTTATAGAAACCCATAAAGGAAAAACATGCATACAAGTTTAAAAATTAAATACAGTGCAAAAATAAAATACCTTCACAAGATTACATAAGATATACCTTGGAACAACCCTCAAAAGGGAAAAACCTAGTCTTTAGAAGCATCCACACTTAATGTATTATTCAGTAATAAAAATATTACAATACACTTACAAAGTCTTCATGAATACTTTTGAAACATCAATCTTCTTCAATACATCCTCCATGTGTCCAAACATGTAGCTACACATCCCATGCCATGCTTTACATATACATTTTTCAAGAGAGATCAATACAAATGGAAGCCAAGACAACAAGCCAACTAGCCAAACAACTGTCCCAACATGTATTTATTTTTATAGATTCAAGCTCACCCAAAAAAATCACGTGATAAGATAAAACCATGTCTTAAAACCATCAACCCCAACATTTACTTTTTGGTACTATTTTTTCTTAATATTAAATAATTTTCCCATATGCAACCACACATAAAATATCTAACCAATATCAAATACAAATTTTTATATGAACCTAAAAAAATATTTAATATGGCTAAATACATCTCTAAAGATGTAACACAAATAAATATTTATTGTACATAATTAAATAATTATTTACTTGTGCAAGGTGTACAATGCCCTTTTCCTAGCAAGAGATGACAAAAGAAGTAGAACTAAATTAGGAAAAATTGAAACTAGAGTTGTGCATATTACTAGACCATTTTTATAGGTCAAAGGAATTTTCATAAATTCAATCCCAGTTCCAATTAGAGACTCAACTTTACATAGAGTTGATAGAATATTTTTATCTTAAGGTAAATTAAAAGTTACCATATTATAATCTTAATTTTGAGCAATTCAAATTTTGATGCCATATCAACCTACATTCAATCTTTAGTCACAAAACTAAGTGCATTTTTTTATTACATTTATTTACATACTTTTAGCATTTAATTTTAAAATATTTAGGTTAATATATGCTTATTTATATGGATTTTATTTATTTAGCCTAAATCACACTTAAGCACATGTTATTTTTCTTTACAACTATAGTCCATAATATTATATACATATTGTGAGACAAGGATTGTCAGTGTGGATCGATTACGCTTTATCCATAATGAATTGAAGCATAATTTACCCAAATAAACCTGCATCTACCAAACAAGATCATTCAAATTAAAAAATTAAACTAAGCATCTAATTGAAAATGAAAGTTACAAACTACACAAAAATAGTTAAATTCCTACTATAACCCATTTGAAACTTATCTTGTTTTGGAATTAGTGTTGTGTTGATGTGAAACTACAACCCTTTATGAATCCCTTGATTAGTGAGCCTATTTCAGTCAATTCTATGGAAGAGAATCGATGAAACCATTTTGATTGATGTATGAAAACCTAGATTATGCTAATTTAAACATGATGCCAACTAAGTTAACATGATTTTATGCTACAAATGATCTAATTATGCTATTGCTAAGATAATCTAAGCTAATTCTAAGCTAACAGATGAAAACCCTAATTCATATACAAACTAAGTTGGATGCATGGAAGCCATTAATTAATGCTCTAAGATATTATGCAACTAAAATTAACTAAAACAAGCTAAAAGTGAGTAAAAGATGAGTGTGAGTGCAAGTGACTTCAACAACATGAGTTTTCAATTGAAATATGGATCCACTTGTCTCCAAATAGTGTCCTATTTATAGGAGAATAGATGAGAGATGGAGGTTGAGATTGAACAAGATTAATCAACGGTCAAAGATGAAGGAGATGAGAGGCGTGGATCATGGAATGTATGATGGGATTTAATCAAGGGTTCACAATTGCTTCAAACAAACACAATTTGACCTGTACACACAAGTCAAAGGTGACTTGTTCAAAAGGTTAAAGGTTAAAACTTGCATAAGAAGCTAAGTGAAAATATCCCTTTTTTAAATGGAGGAATAAGCATATTCTTTTGAGATATTCTCATGGGTGAGGATAAAAAGCATTTTGCAAATTAAAAGAAATTCTTAATTGTGCAAAAAGGGATAAGGAATATTCCATGGGAATATCTCCTTTTCTTAGAGGAAAGTTAGTTTAATTGTTAATTAAACAAGGTTTAATCACACAATTAGGGGATTTGAATAATTATTTAGTGACATTTATTAATTAATTTAATAAATGGGGGGGAGATGAAAATGATATTTAATTAAATAACTTAGGGTTATTTAATTAAATAAGATGACTTATGGAATTAAATTAAATGTTTTTATTTATTTAATTTAATAGGATGAAATGTTAGTGTGAAGGGGGAGTGAATTAACCTAATTTGATGAACTATGTTAATGGATGAAAATGATGCAATTAATTAATTAGCTAGGATAATTCAATTAATTAAGTGAAAAGAAGATTAATTTTGAGAGGAAATGATGTTAGCAAACCTATTTTGAGTGTATGATATTGCTTAGGGAATTTTTCAGTGTCTACATGTTGCCCCTCTTTGAAGCGAGGTACCTGCTGATTTGGTTCAAAGAATAATGCTTTTTCAATTAAAACTATTGCTTCAATCAAAAAATAAAAAATTTCTAATTTTTTAGGGGCCCCACTATTGAAGGATAAAGTTATTTCCTTGCCCCCTCAAGAAATCAGGTGGAAATTTTGAATTTTGGGTTGATTTCTCGATAAAGGTGAAAAGCTGCCCTGAGGGTCTAGAAAGGCTCTGGGATAAAAAGAATTATGCCAAAAAAGCAAAAAGATGCAAAATTAGGTCCAGATTGGAAAAATTGGTGAAAATGTTGATAAACCCCATCTTGAAAGTGAAATTAGAGAAAAAAACCCTAATTCTCTAGCTTAAATAAGCCAAGAAGGGTCACTTTCTATTCATTTGTGCATTCACACTTAAGAGATTCTTGCTATTTTGAGCTCTGACCCTCTGATAAAATGGCACGCCAAGAGCTTCCCAGTCACATCTCCGACCAAGTTCGAGAGTTCCAACAGCTTCTAGGCACATGACCACCAGTATGTAACTCCAAACTTGATTTGAAATTTGACTTTTGGATGTATTTATTATGCTTTAAAATTTGAACTTTGGCTACCAAATTGAAATCAGTGACATTAAAATGAGTTATTGAGATGCATATGTATATGATGACGCTAGTTGTGATTTAAAATTAGGGTTTCTAATTTTAAATGGTGATGCATGCTTATATAGTGATGCTTTAGCCAATTTAAAAATTAGGGTTTCTAATTTTAAATGGCGACACATGCTTATTTAGTGACACTTCATCCAATTTAGAAATTAGGATTAGGGTTTGCCAAAGGTTAAATTGCAATGCCAGTGTATTTGGTAATAAATGTTTCAATTTGTGATTTTAAATGCTTTGGGCTTCACAATTTGAAATTTGAATATAACGATGCTATTGAAAATAGTGATTTCTGAGATGTAAATTCCAAATTGAGTCAAATTTTTGCAATTTCCTAATGCAACATGTAGGAGGTTATTCCACCGCTGATGTCATAGGACCATAGGCCCACCATGTTGGAGAGACTTGGTGATTTCTCAAAGTTGTACCAAGAGCACCTATGAGAGATCATCCTCTGGTATGTCGCATATGCACCCATGATTTGAAAATATCTTGCCATGACGACTAGTCTATGCAAGAGATGGCACAATGAGATGTCGTCGTTCCACCTTTCGACAAGCAAGATGATAGTAACCTTGGAGGATGTTTTGCAGATCCATCATTTTCTGATTCACGGTGACTATGTGATCTATGATGTTGATGTCGGATTCAATGCCTGCCTCGAGGTTATGGAGATGGAGAACATTGTTTTATCCACATCACATATC
The DNA here is from genome assembly GCA_007258455.2 of Sequoia sempervirens. Classification (NCBI taxonomy): domain Eukaryota; kingdom Viridiplantae; phylum Streptophyta; class Pinopsida; order Cupressales; family Cupressaceae; genus Sequoia; species Sequoia sempervirens. The sequence goes on from VDFB02281492.1 coordinate 905,417,387, forward strand.
AATCTCGAGTCATATAGAGGTCATGTTTTGACCTTTCAATTGATCATTGTAGCCATTATTTTGGGTTCGGTTGCTCTGGATAGATGCAACAGAGGATTTATCCCAAAGTGGGGCTTGGCATGGCATCACATGATGTACAATAGGACACTCTTTACGTGGGGGCCCGTGATGGTTTCCTCCCTATATCATGATTTGCATGATTTTGTGTACTATGATGGGAGAGCCATTGGTGCAGGGGTGACTCTGCTACACATTTGGGATGGGAGCACATCATCATGCTCTAACCTATTTTTTAGATGGCATACGTCAAGCGAGATGATCTTGTCATTTGGTGATATAGAGGTGCCATTACATTGAGGCATGTCGGACAGATTGGGCTCTCGTATTGATGACGAGTTATTGATGATATGATAGTTTTTTGCTGGCGCCCATGGCTACAGATGCCACCATTGTTTGATGATATCCAACAACTGCATTTTTCTAGGCAGACCTAATACATGTAGGGTCAGAAGCACACTATTATTCAGAGATAATTACTAGATAGGGTGGCTTGATAGTTCAAAGAGATTAAGGATAGGCTAGATGATGGTTACAGATCCATTTTTGCGAGGTCGACACAAGAGGTTCCCACATGGGGACTGACTATTCCAATTCCTGAGGTAGTTGAGAGCTTTAGACAATTGGTGGCTTGGCCCTAGGCCTATGATCAAGGATAGGTGGTAGCTCAGAATATGCCTGTATAGATCTAATAGGTGTGTTCCTTCCCAAGGGAGACCAAGAGGTAGGGAAGCTAGAGGCAAAGGACAGGGTGGCTAGGATGGCCAAGATGGTCAGGTTCTGGGGGCTCCATCGATCGAACAAAAACCTCCAGTTGTACAACAATAGGGACCACATTAGCAGGGTGGACAACAGGGACCATTGTAGCAAGCAACACCATCGTCGCCACCAACAGATGCTAGAGATGCACATATTCAATAGTTGCAACATTAGGTGCATACATTGACTAGTGAAGGAGATCAATCCCACCAATAGATTTTGGGTATTACTACTAAGAAATACTAGGCATGATATTAGGTGGTTGCCCTCACAGCCAAGAGAGATTAGACATTACAATGGGTATAGGTCATGACTAGACAGAGAGACCAAGAGGTTGCTCAGTGCCAAAAAATTGAGGCTATGATGGTGGCTACTCATGGTAGGATAGTTTCAACAAGGTTATACAGAGAGGTAGTTATAGAGGCTGCATATTATAGACAACATTATCATCATGATGTACCAATGACATTGAGATAGCCTGACTTTTCACAGTGTAGTGATGCACAATCGCGAGCAAAGGATCAACCTGAGAGTTAGGCCGGAGAGGGTAGCAGCCATCAGCACTAGCCTTCGATGTATATAAACTTTTTGGTTTTGTCGCCCCATTCTTTATCATAGATATACATTCATGGGCTCCTTTTTGATAGCCTCATGGATATTGTACTTATAATTGATATACATACACTGATCCAAATTTTGTACCATGACATTCATTTTTTGATATATATATGATACAGATACGGATGATTTATGTTGTGATGTGTTCACTTTATTTCATGTATGGATGGATATGAAATGTATGCTTATACCTTATCATGTTTGGATGCATTTTATTTATGCCTATGTGATATGTGATGATCATGATATGGATAGATGCAATGTTATGTTCTTTTTCATTATCTTTTCATGATATGTTATGGATGGATGATTATGATATGTAGATGTTATGGATGCAAATGTTGTGGATGCATTTCTTTTTGTATATTTTCTATGCAAATTTATGATGATGATGTATGCATATGGATGTATGAATGAAAATTATTATGATATGTAATGATTTAAGATGCTTAGAATAACAAATCTATATTATTCATCACAACTCAAATGAGAATGTAGAATGCATGGTGTGCTATGTAATGATTATACTAATGGATGTTTTATAATTATGCTATGATTATGCGATGCATGTATGTTGATGGTTTTTGGATGCAGGATGGATGCATTGATGATGTTTTTATTGACTACCATGATACCAGGTTAGCACAAAAGAAGATAGAAGAATAAAGAATGAATGACCGCTGATTTTGATGACTGCTTCAAAAAAAATCCATCAAGTCTATGATCCATCGATACTTTATTAGAGATGCAGGATGATTAGTTGCTCACACTTTGGGATTGGGATTTTTTGTCATTCCTTATTGTTTGATATAACACATAGACATTATGCATCGAGGTATTGATAACTAGGACGATGTTGTATCTAGTGTAATGCACTTTGACTTGGAAAATAGATAGGATAGTTCTTGTTCACACCTTGACATACAGAAACCTCATTGGAATGTAAGTTAGAAGCTTTAAAATATATTGGACCAAAGTAAATTCAATAGTCAACAATATACCCTAAACGACCTTCCCACATACAACTAAGCAAGTATGCACTGGAAGATTATTTTACAAGAGTACCCACAAGCACAAAAAAAAATATAGTGATTGATGCCCCATTCCTCTCTCTCTAAATTTTTTTGATAGACATCATCAAGAGGTCCTTGGAATGGTTCATTAAGATAAATCATAAGAAAAGCTAAAAGACAAATAGTCAGTGTTATCTATACCTCTTTCCTAGTTTAATTTTAGCTAAAGTGATGTTTAATATTGATGTCCATCATAGGAAGCATACATCCAAGGACATGTTGATCAAAGGTTGTTTGATGTTAGGATGGTGATGCTAAGATAAGTCATTGATATAAACTTCACTGACATATTTACCTATGATTTAGACTTTAGATTTTGACTTTTGGGTTCACACTTTACAACTCACTATGCTTGTTTTCTATTTTTTTCGCCAAAGGTTGAAGGTGATGATCGATTTATTATGGGTGTAAGTTTTGTAGGTGAAAGTGAGATGGGATGGGCGGTTTTGGGTTTACTAGAATATTTCAATGTTTTTGGTATTTTGAAAATGTTTTTGGGCTTTTCCAACGTTTATGTGGATGTTTAGGATTTTCAAATTTTCTAAGGTTGTTTAGGGTTTTCTGAGATATTTGAGGCTTTTTAGGTCTTTTGAACGTTTTCTATTATTTTTTGTGTTTTCCATTTTCAAATGTTTTTGTTTTTTCTGAATATTTGAATGTTTAGGGGTTTTCAAGATATTTGGATGCTTTTGTGATTTTGAAGATTTTCCAATGTTTAGAGGTTTTTTGAGAATTTTTGAGTTTTGACCAAGAACCTAACCTAAAATACCTATCCTAGGGGCCTCAGGGGCTAATCAAATATTAGCCTTTCCTACGTTATACACAAAGAGACCACATAGTTCAACTGAATCGACCCATTTACAAGATGAAGATATGAATAGATGAAAGATGTCAGTTTATTATGAGGGACTCCTAAAGGATTGACCTAGGGTGTCTCAAGGGAACATCAATGATGGCCTTTCCTATGTTCAAGCTTAGAGACGACATAGTTCAACTAACTCGACCGATTTACAAGATGAAGATATGAACAGATGAAATACATCAATTTATTATAAGGGACTCCTAAAGGACTGACCTAGGTGTCTCAGGGGAACATCAATAATGGCCTTTCCTACGTTCAAGCTTAGAGATGATGTAATTCAACAAGGTACTATTTTTGGATTTTTGATGTTCGATCTTTTTAGGGATTTTGATGTTTTCTAGATGTTTTGGATTTTTCCTTTACAATTTTCTGAATGTTTTTGGATTTTAGCTGTACAAGTTTTTGCAAATATTTTTGGATTTTCTAATGCGATAAGATTTTATTATTATTTTTTTGGATTTTCTAATGAGATAAGATTTTATGAATGTTTTCGGTGTTTTTTGATGAGATAATATTTTATGAATGTTTTTGGTGTTTTTGATGAGATAATATTTTATGAATGTTTTTGGTGTTTTCTAATAAGATTGGATTTTATGAATGTTTTTGGTGTTTTCTGATAAGATTTCAGATGACCTTAAGATATACAAGAACCCAATATGACCCATAATAAAATTCTCCCAGTGTGCTAATTTAGACTACTTCGATAAAGGCAGGACAAACTAACCTTTAGAATATGCCAAGTAGTGTTAAAGGGTTCATGATACCTCACATTGTCAAGCCATGATAAGGAAGTAGATGATGGATAAATGATGGTGCAAAGAATGATAGGACAAAAGAGCCAAAGAATAGATGGAAATGCTTTATTTACGCAAGGTGTCTATTTGCTAGGTTTTCACCAAGGTACTTTCCCAAAGCACCACCAAAGTGGTTTTCACTAGAGGATGATTTTTTTCTTTATCTTTTCAATATTTTCACATTTTTTTGGATTTTGATCATTTTTTAATTTTTTTAATTTTCTGATTTACACCCTTCAAGACTAGGCATAAATTTTTTTGAGATGCAAGTTGTTGGTTGGCTCCTACAAGGATTCACCTTTAGGGGTTGACAGTTGGTATGCTCCTGATCTGTAGCTTGCTGTGATAAAAAAGGGACCCAACCAGTTAGGTTCAAACTTTCATTTGTTATCTTGATTTGGAAGGTTCTTCTGATTCTGCTTTAGGATAAGATCTCTGACTTGGAATGACTGAAATTTGATCCTCTTGTTGTAGCTCCATTTTAATCGATTTTGATATACTTTCAAGTGATTGAGGGAATCAAGACTACGTTCATCAAGTAATTCTAATTCATTCATCTAGGGAACTCTGTATTCTTTCTCGGTAATCAGGTTCTATAACGACACTCGTAATGATGGGAGCTCAACCTCAATAGGAAAGATGGCTTCTAATCCATATACCAAAGAGAAATGGGTTGCACCTGTAGGCATGTGGATACTAGTTCAATAAGCCTGGATAGTGGGATTTAACTATAGATGTTAGTCACGACCAGCTTCATTAACTATTTTCTTTAGGATTTTCGGGATTGTTTTGTTTGTAGCCTCAACTTGGCCATTTCCTTAGGGATAGTATGGGGTGGAGAATTGGTGTTGGATATTGAATCTTTGGCACAACTCTTTCACATCCTAATTTTAAAAGGGGGTTCCATTATTTGAGATGAGAGTTTGAGGAACACCATAACGATAGATAAGGTAATTCAGGATAAAATTGGAAATTTGTTTTCCTATTATGTAGGTCATAGGAATGGCTTCTACTCACTTAGTAAAGTACTCAGTGGCGGTTATGATAAACTTGTGGCCATTGGATGAGGTTGGGGTGATTTTTCCTCTGAGGTCAAGCCCCCACTACAAAAAAGGCCAGGGTGTGATCATTGGCTGCAATTCTTGAGTTGGAGCATGAATAAAATCCCCATGTTGACACTAGACACACTTTTGTACATACTGATGAACTTCTTTTTCCATGGTAGGCCAATAGTACCCCATCCTCAATAGTTTATTAGCTAATGTTATACCACTAGAGTGGGACCCACATATGCCATCATGTACTTCTATTAAAGTAGTTAAGGCTTCCTCTTGGTTAAGATATCGTAGTAATGTCCCTTCGATGCTTCGATGGTAAAGGGTATCACCTAGGATCACAAATCAGGATTCCTTTTTAACAAAGGTCTTTTTAAGGTTTGACGTGATATCCAATGGGAGAGTTCCTCTACTTAGGTAAGTTAATATGTCATGATACCATGGGGATCTAGGACCAACAATGAAACATGTGAATTTAGATTCAGAGATTTTGAAAGTTGGTATGAGAAGTCGTTCCACCAAGAATTCACATTGGAGGACGTTGTTCGACATGTATAATAGTGATCTGATTGTGGCCATGGCATTTGTTGCTTTGTTGTTCATGAGAGGATTCTACTCAAAATTTATGTCTATGAAAAGATCCTTGAGAATCTCCACCATCTTCTTGTAAGGAGTGAGTTTATCATCCTTAGTTTGATAGTCATCATTGAATTGGTTGATAACCAACTATGAGTCTCCATATAATTTCATCTCTTGAATGTACCACTGAATTGTTATCCTTAGACCTACAATTAAGGCTTCGTACTCAGTAATGTTGTTCGTACATGGAAATGATAGCCTGTAGGACTTTGGGATGCAAGAACCTTGAGGGTTGATGAAAGAATGTCTGCTATGAATCCATGTTGGGTGAATGATCCATCAAAGTACATTTTCCATGAAACTATGAGATTGGTAAGAAATATTGATTCATCAAGGAATTCAGATATCAGAGGGTTCTCAGCATAGATGGGTGCTTCTACTAGTTGGTTTGTGATCACTTGTCCTTTGATTTCCTTGCACTCCACATACTCTATTTCAAATTCTATTAAGATCATCACCCATTTAGCCATTCATCGTGTGAGAGTTGCTTTTGATAACATGTATTTTAATGGATTGATCTTTTCAATGAACTTGATTCGATGCAACAACATGTAGTGCCTCAATGTGTCTAACATAAAAACTATTGATAGGCATGCTTTCTCAATAGGTTAATAATTCATCCCATAGCCCACCAAGGTTTTGCTGATGTAGTATATGGCTCTTTCCTTTCCATTTTCATGTCGCTGAGATGTATAGGATTAGTTGCTTGTTTGGTATTATTGGTATAAGCATTGGAGGTGTCAATAGATAGTATTTGATCTATTGGAAAGTTTTATCACACTTGTCATCCCACTTATAAGTTATCCCTTTATGGAGAAGATGTGAAAAGGGGTGGATTTTATTTGATAGTTGTGCTATAAACCTTCTAATGGATTGCAATCTTCCTTGTAATCCTCTCATTTTCTTTAGTGTTTGTGGTGGTTCCATATCTAGGATGGCTTTCTCCTTTGCTGGATTAATTTATGTCCCTCTTTATGAGACAGTAAAGCCAAGAATTTTCCTTGATGTGACCCCAAACACACTTTTTTGGATTTAGTCGTACCTTGTATTCTTCAATCTATCAAAGATGGGTCCTAAGACTTGTATGTGATCACTTCTCTTTCTTGATTTTTCAAAAATATCATCCACATAATATTCAAATGTTTTGTGGATCATGTCATGAAAGATGAGGGTCATTGCTCTTTGATAGGTTGCTCCTGCATTCTTTAACCCAAATGGCATCACATTCCAGCAATAGGTTCCCCATGGACAAGTTAATGTAGTTTTATGTTGATCCTCCTTGGTGATTATGATTTGATTGTAGCCTAAAAAACCATCCGTGAGTGATAGCATTTCATTCCCAGCTATTAAGTCGACAATGAGATTGATGTTAGGAAGAGGGAAACCATCCTTTGGGAATGATTTATTTAAGTCTTTGAAGTTATTATAGATTCTGATGCCCCAATGGGTTTTGAAATGGGTACCAAGTTTGAAACCCACTCAAGATAATCTATCAGTCGGATAAATCCAACGTTAAGAAGCTTTTGTAACTCTAGTTTGACCAAGAGTGCTATTTGAGGATGCATCTTCCTTAATTTCTGCTTAACTGGTTTGGCTTTAGGATAGAGTGCTAGGTGATGCAAAACCACTTTAGGATCAAGACCCAATATCTATATATGACCATGAAAAGTTGGATCTTCGCTCTTTGAGGAATGCTGCTAGGTTCTTTTGTTCTTTATCTAGCAAGGATTCAACATAAAAAGTAATTTTAGGTGCTTCTTTTGTTCCCACATTGACTGGAGTGGCCTTTTCTGCTAGCACTGCTAACTTCTCTAGATACATTTCACTAAGGGGGAGATTGAATCCCTCATCCTTGGGCGCCTCAGAGATGTTTTCACCATTGGATGTGTTCTTTGTTTTTAATATTTTAGGATCAGAGAGTTCCACTAGGTGGTTTTCACTCAAGGATTTGCATGTTAGTTGCATTTCATGAATTTTGTGACTGAAGGATTCAATTGTCTCCCCATAGTATGCCCTTGTGTCAAGATCTATGTCAAAGCCTACTTCTTGATCTACCCATGATAAGTTGTCATGGAGTCCCATGAATTCTATGGCCGCTTCATCATTTTCAAATAAATCTAGAATTGGTGGTCCTTGTTGGTCCTTATCAATAAGTTGTAGGTATAATAGACATATTTCGATTGGTTGGTTGCTTGGGAAAAAGGATATTATGGATATCATAAAGAGGGTGTTATTCTCAAATAGGTCAGCAACATCAAGGGGAAATTCATCTAAGGTTGTATCATATGATTTAGGTGACCAAGAGGAAGCCTCAACTCGTTTAGCAAAAATACCTTTGCCAATAAGTGTGACCTTGCTATTAGTACAACCCAAGCCAAGATTATTTATTCATTTCTTAGGAATGATGGGTTCTAGTAAACCATTATCATTTTATCCTAACTTTTCATTCTTGTTATATCCCCAATTATGCATGAGCTGTAGGCCTTTGTTATCATCTTCCATGGGAAGAACAAGGACAGGTCGTTCATATTGATAGAGGAATTTGTTGTGCAGTTTTTGTACACATGCCCTGCTGAAGGCAGGGACCCTCTTTCGCTTTGGTTTTGGTTTCTTGGCCCTTTCATTTTGAGGTTTTTGTCTTATTTAGGCATGTGCTTAAATGCTTATTTTAACTGCCTAAGTGTTTCCCCAGGTTATTCATTGAAGATCTTTAATGTTTGGCTAATTTCGGGTTTTTGCTCGGATTTGGGATTTTCCTCCTTGGACAGATTTTCCCAGATCCTGTTTGGATTATGGTCATGCACCGTGGTTCAGGGATTCTTGGTCTTCATGGATTTTTGCATGGGTCGGATTTTCCCGGGTTCTGTCTGGTCATCGGGTTCCCGGGTTTCTGTTGATTGTCTTGTCAATGGCATTTAACGTCATTTGTACCTTTGGCGAGCGAGGTATTTAATCAATTTTAAATGATTATGGTGCCATCATGCTTATTGTTGTTATCGATTGGGCTGAATATTGGTTCTTGAGGGGTGCTTGATCAAGTTTGGGGCCTTTGATGTTGCAAATTATGGATTTAAGTGATGATTTCTTGTGCATTCCTGCATCTATTCTTTGTGGGCACCATTGGTCTTCGCATTTGCTATTTCTAAGATCGATTCGTGTGTCACAATGGTATGTTTTTATTGCCCTGCCTTTGATTGAGAATTATGAATAGCACGTTGATATTATGAGAGCTTGTGAGATTTGAATTCCTACATATTTGATCATTTCATGCTACGGTTGTTCAGTATTGCCTTATTTTTCATCTCCCAGGCGAGTTTTGAGCTCATTTGTCTATCTACATTTTGATTAATCTTGCTCGAGAGTAATTAGTAAACCCTAGTAATGACTTAGCAATTGAAACAACTGAATTTTGAGCTTTCCTGTGCACTAATGGCAGATGTATAGGGTTTAAACCTAGGGAATCACCATTCATCTTTAGTTTGCTCTTAAAATTGACCTAGAATGTAAAGAAAATCTATGAAAGGTCCATTCCTGACTTGTCCTGAGTTAAATTTTTGAAATTCATGATTGATTTGATGTTTGGGTAAAATCGTAACTCTGCATTGCAGTCCGAGGTTTTTCGTCCCTCCGGGAAATCCATCCCTTCCAGATTTTTTTCGCTGAGACCCTCCATACTTTGTTGAGACCTTTCGGCGAGCTCTCAACTCTTGCCAAGACCTTCACTTTCGGCGAGACTACCAACGGTCGCCAAGACTTCATGACAAAGCCTTCCTTTCTTGGCGAGCTTGGATCTTCTTTCAGGGAGACCACATGCTATCGGTCAGAGGTTATACCGATCACCTTGTATTTCACCAAAACCTTCCTAAGTTCATATTTGATTGCCATGACAGTATCATTTCTCACATCGATAAAGTCTTCTATGTCTGTTGGAAAGACTAGAGTTATTTGTCGTGACCTCACCCCGACTACCCTTTGGTCATATTGATGTGTTTGCTATATCGTCGGTCAGCAAGACACAACTTCACTAAGACCTCATATCGAAAAACTTTAATCTGGCCGAAGTGTTTGCTTGGACCACGAAAGTCAGTGAGACAAAGAGGATTCACCGTGACCTCACCCCGACTACCCTTTGATCATATCGATATGTTTTCTATATCGCCGATCGGAAAGACATGCCCCACTCGGTGTGACCTCATTTTGAATGAAATTTATTTGGCTGAAGAACATGATTTTGCACCGATTGGTTCAGAGTTTTGCCTTATCCATGGATTTCCATCGGGTCTGGATTTCTCCGAAATCTGACATCTCTCTGATTTTCCAAAGTTTGCAATCTAGCTCGTTCTTTGCGGAAATCCATCCCTCACATATTTTCCCAAAATTTGATGAAATATAAAGGAACGTGAGATAATTGGATTTGTTTATGATTTGTGATTCATTTAATGATTATCTCATGTCATATTTGGATTTCCAATGTAATTTATTGATTGATCATGATCGGGTTTAATGGTTAAGTAGGTGTTTCCTAGTTATTTCGTTGGAATCTGATCGGTCTGGAATTTCTCGAAATTCCTCTCTGGCTCAAATTCCGCAGATGGTCTTGAAACACAAAAAATTTTGTGGTCATCTCATATGAGATTTGATAACACTCTAGCTATATGAGATTCATTCTAACATTGTATTGATGAATTAACCTTGCTCTCCTGTGGTTTTTTACTATGATTTCCATGATGAGTGCAGGCTGAGTCTAGCAAGGTAGTGGAGGGATCTGCAATGTATGATGCAGAAAGGATCAAGTTGGACGTTAAAAGCAGGATCCCTGAGAGTAAAATTGTTAGAGTAAAGGTTTTAACTTAATTATGTTAATTAAGTTACCTTTATTCCTCTCTTAATATTTCACTTTAGTTGCATATTATGACATTTAATAATTATATTAATTATTAAATGTCTATCTATTAGGGTTTCTTTAGGATTGCACAATCTCCTTTTATAAGGATTGACCATTGTATTTTATTCACTCTTTGATTAATACATTTTTCATATTTTAGAGTTTCAAAACCCTCTCTTATTTTTTTTCTCCATTCTCTTCCCTGTGACAAGTATCTCTTTGCATGCAGGTGTTCTTGGGCTCTGAAGTTGGTTTTGTCAACTTCTACATGGTATCAAAGCAGACCTACTGCAGCCTGTTCTTGTTTTGAATATTTTGGAGCTATGAGAGTTTGATCAGGCTTTCACAGGTTTTCAGTTTGATTTTTTGTGGATCTCGGGGTTGCCTAATTTTCTGAGCATTTTGGGTCAAAACGGACCTCGCCAAAGAGTCTGCAGCGCCCTAAAACCTCTATTTTCATATAAAATTCATCCAGTTTGGCCACAGTCAATTGAAAAGGCAAATTTGTTTTGCCCCAGAGCTGTATGACCCCAGGGCATGCAGTTCGAGGTGAAAATTTGTGAAAAATTCAAAAAAAACAAAAAAAAAAGGTTTTCTAATTTAATTTTTACGTAGCCAGTTAAATTTTAGGCCACCCCCCACTGGCCATCGAGCAGCCACTAGGTGGCCACCCGCCAGCCGCTTCGGCTAGTAAAGCTGCCCAGTGACCGCCGGCATAGTCTCCACCGACGGCCACCGGCCAGACACCGGCAGTCAGCCCGAGCACTGCCAGTGCCCAGCTCCGGTGTCCCACTACACCCTAGCCACCGGTCCTATTAGTGACTGGGGGCTCTGACCAGGCACCCATCCACAACCCTCTAGTCATCCACATGACCATGGGCCGAAGATCTTTAGCCCCTGATGGCTTCAAGAGCATTGCATGTGCCCTTTTAAACCAACTTTCAGTAAAATGGGCATATCTCGGGTGTTTTAGCTCAATTTTTCAAATGAAAATAGGCATTGGAAAGCTGGTTCTGGCGTCGATCTGATGGAGTATGTATGGTTACCTAGTTTTTATTTTTTGATGCTATTTTCCTTAGTAAAAGTTAGATCATATTTTTTGCACTTTCGAGGGCATAACTTTTGCGTCCAGACTCCATTTTTTGCAAACGAATAGGCATTGGAAAGGTGGTTCTATTATCTTTCCAGATATGTCATTTATTTTTCTAGAATCTTCCCCAGGTACATTTTAGTTAGTATTTTGTGTTTTCAAAATTTTGCCAATTACTTGGATGTTTTGGCACCTGGAAAGGATTTGTTTGCGTGAGATGGCATATTTTGATCTACTTTATATGTATTGAGATCATTAGTCTTTGTTTTTTATTTGAATGAGTATAATGGGTTTTTCTATTCATCCTTCTATGATCAACTTGGATAAGGGTAATTATGAGTCATGGGAAAAGGGCATACTTACACATTGTAGGTGGCTTAATATTTTGCCTTATTTGTATGATCTCATACCTACACCAGACACATCAAGGAGTTTATCAGCGTGGGTTATTATTCGAGATCATATTGTAGGGGTTATTGGTTGTAGTGTTGATTTTGACACTTTGTGTGCTTTATCTGACATTTGTTGTCCTCGCACAGTTTGGCACCATCTTTGGGAATTTTTTGGAGATTCTAATATCTCTCCATTCCCAGAGGATCTCGCTACAGATTGTCTCATCCCTCTTGCATATATAGATTTCATACCCTATGATAACTGTACTCTAGAGGAACTTGAGTATCTCACAGGTCTTGCATGTGACAATGGTTTAGAGACTTGTATTTATGTTCCCACTCTTGAGATTGAGACTACATCAACATCTCCTATTGTTCCTAATCAGTTTGACATCGCCACATCTTTGGCCCCTATTGTTTCAAAGCAACAGGACATCATACATCTTCTAGACATAGCTACTTCAGATTCATATCTTGCAAGCATATCATCCTTGTTTGTAGAATCCTATATTGCATATCTAGAGGATTAATTTGAGGACATTCATCTCCTCTACCTTGAGAGTCAGGTCATCACTGTATGCCCACCATTATATGTGCATTCAGAGGTTGCATTTCAGGATTCTCCATATCAGTTTGGATTTGGCATCATTTGTTTCAGTTTAGACAGAGAGATTCTTCAGCATCCTATCATGGCACACATCTTGAGACAGATTGGTTCATCACTCTTCATAGGGTTTCTTCAACATCATCCTTTGGATCCATTTCTTCCCAAGGGGAGGAATATCATTTTCTGCTTTAGGATCTCCTTTTGGATTCTACATCAAGCATCTACCATTGTGACAAGAGTTTCTTCATTGTGGGGGGGCCTTCTTCTCTCTTTCTAACTCTCCTATGGACACCATTGTATATGTATTTATATGATAGAAGATGTCTATCGGGGGTATCATGTAATCCACCTCCTATCCTTCTTTCATTAGTGCATTTCATTCCTTTCTTTTCTCTCTTTTTGAGTAGAGTTTTTCCCATGAGGTTTTCTCTATTTCTCCACTTTATAGAGATTTGGTTGTATTCGGGTGCTTGATCATGCCTAGTTGTCAGGACCCTCATTTTTACTTTCATGCATTGTAGTTACCTTTGCTTTCTTGCACATGTTTGTAGCTCCACTCTTGCTCATCTTAAGGGGGGTGTTAGAGTAAAGGTTTTAACTTAATTATGTTAATTAAGTTACCTTTATTCCTCTCTTAAGATTTCAATTTAGTTGCATATTGTGACATTTAATAATTATATTAATTATTAAATGTATACCTATTAGGGTTTCTTTAGGGTTGCACAATCTATTTTTATAAGGATTGACCATTGTATTTTATTCACTCTCTAATTAATACATTTTTTATATTTCAGAGTTTCAAAACCCTCTCATTTTTTTTCTCCATTCTCTTCCCTGTGACAGGTATCTCTTTGCATGCAGGTGTTCTTGGGCTTTGAAGTTGGTTTTTTGAACTTCTACAAAAATCACTTATGTTTGGTCAGAAGTAACAGATACAAATGTTGGCCTCTGGGACTATGAGGAGTTTAAAGAAAGAATGGCAGCTAAAGATCTTCCTTTGGTGGCCAGAAGGATGAAGGAGTCAGGTTTGGCACATGAGGCTAGTTTCCCTCCAACGGTGCAGTGTTATGATCTTGTCCTTGAGTGTGCCAGCCATTACAACCCAAGTACACAAAGAATAATTGGTCCTCAAGGGAGAGTTGTGGTGAATATCAACCCTGTTTCCATTGCCCAGGCTTTTGATATGCCATAACGGTCTCATGTGGTGGCATTTAGCATGACGGCAGCCCAAGAATTCTAAGATGAACAAACTGTGAAATCACAATAGTTTATCAATTCCTGGATGGAGAAGCCAAAGTCTCACTATTCCAAGTTGCCAAAGCAACTCTTCAGATTAAAGTTCAAGAAGGAGTACTACGATGCCATCACATTACTTAGCAGGGTGGTTAGATTAAAGAGTGTTGGCATGTTCGAGAATTGGATGTGCCATGCTATTGTGAGGATGGAATAGGAGAAGATTGACTACCATTGGGTGAGAGCCATTAGTTGGTTGATCCATGAGTAGCTATCCAATGTGTTGCAGACCAAGACCTTCACAATGACTTCATATCTAGTCTATGCGCTTGCAATATTCCATCCTTACAAGGGATTGAACACAAAGGGAATATTTGGAGAGGATGTTATTTATGAGGTTTTCCCTCAATTGCATTTAGGAAGCCCAGACTATAGGAGGGTGAACGATGCATTCACCATGTACATCACTAGATTGCTTCAAGGTGTAGAACATGTGAGGATTTAGGATCAAGCCAAGGAGCTCATCAAGAAATATGGGGCTTGGTTTATTCAGTTCCCAAATTTCTCCTACATTCGGATTGATGGTTGTTAGAGGGCCCCATACAGACTTCCAAGGTATCCCATTGATCACATTATATTGTTGGAAGTAACTAGATAGATTTGTGACTTTGATGCTATTGTCAAGAAAGACAAACACAAGAATGGTTTTGGTGGAGACTTCCCTTTGAGAATTGGCATTGGAGAGGCATGTCCTTCCATCATTTCTGCCCAGGCTTCAGAAGAGGAAATGAGTACCTTTGGTTTGTCTCTCCATTCCAAGAGATCTAGGTTTGATATCACAGGCGAGGCCCAAAAGAAGGCCAGTAGGGAATATGGCCACAAGGTTGATTTAGAGGACTATTGGGCCAACTGCAAGGATGAATTTGACGTCAAGAAAAAGCTCTCCCAAATCCCAGTTGAATCAGTCTGACTCTACAATGTGAAGGTAGTTCTTGATCAATTGGAAGATGATGGAAACTTGATCCAGGATCATGCTTATGAGGTTGTGAAGGATAAGCCAATTGGTGATGTGGATTGGCTAGAAGAAGAAAAAATAGAGTTGAAACAACTAACAGATCCAGTAATCAAATTTACTAGGATGTGGCTAAGGAATAAAGTATGGGAACTGGAAAATAATGGTGTATAGTGTACCTATGCACTAATGGGAGATTTGGATCCCCACTCCACCTCTGAAGAATCTACCGAACAAGATCCTAAGGGAAAGGGTAAGTTGGATTCTCCATTAAAAATAAAAATTAAAGGTGTTCAAGAGGAGGAGGTCCAAGAGATAGAAAAGCAGAGAAAGTCGAAGGCTAAAAAGAGAATAAGGTCTAGGAAGTCTAGCCAGAAAGGGACCGCGGAGCAGAATCTAGAGGTTGATGTTCCAATGCCTAAGAGGAGAAGAATCATAAAGTTGTCGAAGAAGGCAAGCTTCGAGCTGAGGAAGGAGGGGGTTACCCCACCAGTGGTAAATGTTGAAAGTTCAGGGGAGAAGGCCAAGGTGTATACAAGGAAGTCTAGGACTCCTCCTAGGGACAGTGTGCCTAAGGCAAACCTCCATCCAGTGGTTTCTTATGAGGAACAACATGATGATGTGCCTTCCACTCATGGAGCTCAGGGAAAATAAATTGAATCTAGGTATGTTGAGGATCATCCGGATACTGAGGGAGAATAATTTCATGAAGGTGATCTTTATAGTGCAGAGGTAGAAATTGAAATGATAATGCAATCCCCTTTGGTTGCATATGCGGATTCCCCTGTTAGAACTGAATAAGTCCCTCCAAGAGAGGAAGAAACAGTGAAGGTTCCCTCCCCTATATATGAAGAAGAACATGTTGAAAAAGAAGAAAGTAAGATGGATGAAACTCCTGAGAGGCTGAATTTGAGTGAGGAAGCGGCTAGGGAACAGCAGGAGGAAAAACAGGCTGAAATGCAATTGGAATCCACTGTCCCTGGTTAGTTGGACAGGGAGATAAAGAGAAAACAAATTTTTGTGGAAGATAGTCCACCAAATTGGGATGCACTACTAGCCAAGATTGGAAAAGACAAAGGTAAGAAGAAGGCTAGGGTGATCTCGAGGATTGAAAGAGATGAAGCTCATAACAGGGTTGTTCACATTGCAACCCCTGCTCTAGATAAGAACAGGGATGATGTGGCTGGAAAAGATTATAATGTTCAAACTTTCAATCTTCGGCCTACATCTGTTGAACAGGATATTGAGGATTACAAGCGTTCTAGTGCAGTCATCGTGGGCAGGCTAAGAAAGGAAAGAAAGACCAAGCATGAGTTGAAGAAAGAGAATGAAAATATTGAGAGATGCTTGGAGTATTTGATGAGGCCCTTGCAATCTATTAATCCCTTAGTTTCTACTGCAAATCCCTTGCCTAAGGAAACTATCACTGAGTTTGAAAGAATGAAATCCTCCACTCTTGCCACTACAATTTGGTTGCAAGGGGTGTGAACTAGAGGAGATAATGCTATTAATGACATCCTTTCAACTAGAAAGGATGCTATCATGGCAACTGATTGGTTGAAGGCGGTGTTGGCCCAGGATAGGGAAGATATGGATCTTTTGCTACAGAAAACTAGAACTATCATGGAGTACACCCGGGATAGGTTGGTAAGTGATGGAATTCTTCCCTCCTCCAGAGCTGCCAAACCATGGGAGTGGTATGAGGCATTGCAAATAAGGCACAAAGTGTTGAAGAAAATTTACAAACAAAGGAAGCAGATTGATGATACTCTATCCAGTGTTCACAATGGATCCATTGCCTTCTTTGAAATTATGATGGGAAGAAGGAAGATCGCGCCCAAGTACCTGAGTTTGGAATAGTTGAGGAAGTGGTGGCATGATGTTTATGCCCCAATTAATGATGATTTCATCTCTGAGCACCAGTTAGATGATGTTGCAACATACATTGTTGTCATTGACATATACCTAACATACAAGGTGGATTGGGATAGGTCGGTAAGGCAATCAATTGAGGAGATTGCATTGATTGAAAGATGACTTAGGGTTTTGCCGTTACCACTTGTGGCTGAATTGGATGGGGCGCTCTTGAAAGTCCATGAAGGGCCAGATCGAAATAGAGAAAAAGGGGAAGGCAATAAATGCCCAACTACATCAAGATTTGTGCTTCCCCATTATCGCGCCCTGCATTGGTCTGAACTACATTGGGAATTCCGGGCTGACTTGGGTGTATTTCATGCATTTAATGCATTCCTTCATTCCATTTTGACTTTCTCTTGGCCAGCTGGTAGTGCCTAATCAATGTTGTGAAACTCTTGCTAGGCCGACGGGTTTCTGAGGGGGATTCTATATATTTGGCATTTTTCCTCATTTGTAGGGGTTAGAATATAGAGATTGGTATAGAGCCAAGATAGTTAGAAGCAAATTAAGTAGGGAAAGTTAGCAAGTAGTTGTTCTCAAGCAAATATTGTAACAAAAAGCCAGAATTGTTGCTACAGTGGACAATTTGAATGCAAGAAATGACATTGTGATTTGGTGCCATACTTGTTTTCTCTTGTCTTGCATGGTTCTTGTTATTCCATCTTTAAAATTGCTTTGAGGAGATTAATATTTAGATTAGATTCGATTCAATAATGTTTGTGATTTGATACTCGAAGTGTTACAGTAATCCATTAGTCCATACTTTTCGCAACCAACTGATTGTTAGTTGCTTTGCAAAGTTAGCCTAGACTTCATATTCATTATGCTTAGTTTGATTATGAGGATTTTTTCATTTCAATTGCAATAGGGTTGTTTGAATGAATGTTCATGATTTAAAAATCTTAACACCTCAAAAGATTGCACTGTTTTCTATGAGATTGCAGATTCATCTGGGTCAAGTAGAGATCAATTTTGAGGGATTGGTCCATTTCAAGTGTTGGTCTTTTTCATTGTTAATCTTAGGTTTAGTACTAAGTTTACAAATCTCTTTAAAACTCTTATCTTTTTCTATTTCTTTGATTATTGGGTTAGATCTGGGATTGGAGTATCATCATATTATTAGATTTGATAAGTTGAGATACAATATTTTGCTTGTTGTAAGGTCCCATTGTGATTACCAGCATTTTCACATTTTATCACTGACTTGTTTATGCATTGTCAAGACTTGACAACAGAGACCTTGGGTTTATCTCTTAAGGCTTGCTGATAGAGATTTACCTTTCAAGAGAGATAGGATATTATATTCTATTTGAGTTGTTGTTGTGCAAAAAATACCATCAATAAGATTGGTGCTAGAAGGAGGGAATGAATAAGCAAGCTGGATCAATTTTTGAACGCCATCTCTCTTGAGAGATTCAGAAGAAGATCAAGATCCGCTCCAGGAGAGGAAGAATTTCAGGAGTTACCTAGCCCCACTAGGTCTATAAGGATTGATAGAAGAGGAGAAGCATCGTCATCCCATTGACCTCCCTCATCTCCATCATCCCCATCTTCATTAGGTTCATTTGAGTCTGAGGGAATTCCCAGTCTACAACCTCAGCCAGTCATAAATCAACCATTACCACCCCCACCTCCACCAATGGCTTTCCTAGCAACCAACCCATGTCCATTGAGCTTTGCTGTTTACAATGTCATGCCCAAAAACCCTAAACACTTCTATTCAAAATTCCATGTCAATGATCCCAATAGAACTACCGAGGAACACATCAGGATTTTTCAGACTGGCCTTAAGGATAGAGGGATAAACCATGAGGATGTAGCCTATAGACTCTTTCCTTATTCATTAGGGGAAGATGCATTCTATTGGTAGTCATTTACCTGCCAGATCTATCTAACATTGGACTGAGTTAGAGATTTCATTTTTGCAAAAGTTTCGAATTTCCATTAGTTCTAATGAGCTTTACCATTAGTTCACTAATGTGAAGAGGGAGGTCCATGAGCCTATAGGGTCTTTTAACAATATGTTTCATCATGCTTATACCAGACTACAGGCCCCTTATGTTGTTGATGAGCCTACTGCCCTAAAAGTTTATTATGAGGGACTTGATAGTTTGATAGCTACCTTTATGAAATAGAGCAATAACCCTCTCGCTAGTCTACTTGATGCATATGCAAAGGTTGTGAAAGTTAGCACTAATCTAAGGCAACATCTTTTTGGGCCTTTACCTTCATTAGGACCCATTGCTCACTCTAGACAAGTTCCAGTTCTCAGCCAGGGTTTGGAAAACCATACTCCAATCATGAACTCAGTACCTCAGTTGCCTCTGGTCCCTCACACAAGACCTCCCACGGGAAAAGTTCCATCCACAATTAGTTACCCTCAGCAAAATGTGAATCAACCTCTACATATCCAACCTTAGGCTAGTTATCCTTCATACCTACAAAATTCTGAAGTCTTGAACCAGTCACTAAATGCCAGTGTCGTAGCAAGGTATTACCAGAATAATGTGAATCAGCCTCCACACAGTAATCCTGACAAGGAAAGACTAGATGCATTTTCTGAACAAATAAAGAAGCTGAATATGGAGGTGACTTACTTGAGGAACCAAAATAGTCAGTTGCAAGCTGCTTAGAGAAATATGTAGTCTAATCATAATAGAGAGAATCCACAAGGACAACACTTTGATAGAGTGCAACATCAGGACCGAGGCTACAATAATGATAGAGGATATAACTAGAACAGAGGTTACAACAATAATAGGGGATTTAATAATGACAAGGGGGTATAATAATGACATAAGACAAAACTATGATAAAGGAAAACCCTCGAGCCAGAACTTTGACAGAGATGGTGGACCAGGATTTGATAGAAGGTAGTAATCAGGACAGAATAGGACTTGGAACACATGACCCAATAATCAAGGAGTCCCCACCCCATTGGATCAGCCAGTTAGTCAACCTGTTAATCAGTCTGCCAGTCAACCAGTTAATCAAGAGAAGCCTCCTAATGGTGTATATCTAGCTGAGGCTGCTTTATCAGGGTGGTGTAGGCTCCACAAGACTAGCCAGCATTCTGAGTTAGACTGTCAAGAATTCCAAACAACAACCTCAATCTTTTAGTACAAAGTGGAGAACAACGCAAGTAGTCAGGAAATAGTACCGTCCAATCCTTATGATTCACCGGTGTTGGTACTGAATTATGCTCCTTTCCCGCAAAGTAAGGAGAATGCACCCGAAGAGGAGTCTGACCAGTTGGAGGAAGAGGCAGACCAAGTATGCAATGGGGATGAAATGACATAATTATTTAATGAAAGTCCAATAAATGATAATGGTCCCAGGGATGAAGAAGAGGCTTTTGTTGAAGAAGTGCAGACCTTCCAGAGACCTGTCAAGAAGTATGACTTGAGGGAATTGCCAAATAGGCGTCCACAGTCTGGAGGCCCCTTTACTACTTCCATTCCACCAAATAATTTCAACATGCCTCTAGACCCTAATGCTAGCAATAATCCATCACTGCCTCAGGTGTCCAAGCAATATTTATCTCAAGAAGGGCATACTGATGTTGCAAAAGGAATAAATGTTGATGTAAATAAGGATAAGATGATCGAATACTCAAAAGAGGCCTCTACTGATCTAAGTGAGGATCAATTGACCCTATATGTTGCTGAAGAACTCAGAAAACTGAAGGTAAATCTATCTGCATTTGAGTTATTAAGAGTCCCATCCATTAGGAATGCATTCTTAGGGTCTTATAATACAAATTCCATGTCACAAGATAAATCAGTTAGTGAGAATGTCAATAGAGAATTTGGTTCTCAGTCATTAGGAAGACAAAATCAGATTCATAATAGTGTCCATATGCCCCCTGGAGGTACTAGGAAAGAAAAAGACAAATCTCAATTTTCTCAAGTAGATACTCCCTTGACTCTGTTTCAAGGGAAGACAGACACACCTCCATTCTTGATTTCTGTTCAAATATTTGGTAAGAATCTGCATAATTGTCTGTTGGATTCTGGTGCTTCGACCAATGTTATACCTTTTGGTATATGTCGAGCTATGAGAATTACTCCTGCTAAATCATAGAAGAAAGTCACACAATTGGATAGGACTAAAGTTAATGTTGTAGGAGAATTAAAAATTATTCATATGCAGATTGCTTCTGATCCTAGAATCCAACAGGTTATCAATATATAAGTAGTTGACATCCCTAATGCTTATGGCCTAATCCTAGGAAGAGACTTCACTAGAGCCTTGAATGGATATGTCTTGACTGATCATTCCCATATGTGACTTCCCTGGAAGGGAGTGCCAAACCAGATTAGAATTGAAAGAGAACCTAGAATGAGATACATGATTACATAATATCAGAAGACTTCAACTAAAATTTTGATATTAAAAGTAAGTATGGGTAACTATATGCCCGAGCCCCTTTTGAGGATTCAGATGTGGAGGAGGTCCTCATGTTCCACACAACACCTATTGACCTTATAGTAGAATCCAGTGGTACTGAAGTCCCGATCGAACCAGCTGAAGAAGATAGTGAACTGGAAGATAGTCAGCTTGGTTTGCTGGATAATTTTCAAGAGTTCATCCAGAAGTGCATTGAAGACCAGGTTTATTTGGGAAAAAGAATGAACTTTGGAGAGTTACTTTTAACTAATTGGTGCAGGGTGCATAATGCTTCTCATTTAGAATTGGACTGTTGCTTATGCCAGGCTGTAGTGGAACAAATATAGAAACGTATCAATCCCACTCTAGTAGTTAAAATTGATATCTAGAATGTCCAAGAAGATCCGAAAAGAAAAAAAGTACTGCCTTCTAAAAAACCATCCAATAGTAACAATGCAAGTAATACAACAAGGGAGTATACAACAGGAGGATGCTGGACTTTAAGATTCGATGGGTCCAAGTGAAAGAGTGGAGCTGGGGTAGGTTTCAAGCTAATTAGTCCAAGAGGTAAGACATTTTTTGCTGCTCATAGGCTTTAATTTCACTGTATGAATAATGTGGTAGAATATGAGGCCCTGGTCCATGGACTGTTAATAGTGTTGAAGAAAAAGGTTAGGATCTTGCAAGTTTTTGGAGATTCTGAGTTAGTATTCATGCAAGTTAGGAGACAATACTCTTGTCATGATAGGAGAATGACTAACTACAGAGACAGAGTATGGGATCTCATTGAAGGGTTTGATGCCTTCAACATTCAGTTGATTCCACAAAATAAGAACCATACAACTGACTCTCTCGCTTAGGCAGCTAGTACCTTGTAGCCTCTGTCTCTTTCTGGACTAAATAAATTTACAGTGGAGCTAACCCCAGTGCCCTTGGTACTCGATAATATCACCAAATTCTAGGTATTTGAAGATGACAAGCATATCTTAGATTTTATTACTAGTACTGATGTCTTTGCTTCTCAAATCATTGATGAAACTGAGCTCCAAGAAGCTGAGATGGACTTGGAAGGGGTAATTAACCTGAAGACCAACACAATTCCCAGGGGAATGGTGCAACTAGAGAGGATCTTTGACCTGGACAAGATTAGAGATCAAGAATAGGATACCAGGAAAGAGTCTATTAGTGGACAATGTGACAAATATAATATGGGATCTTAGGAGGATGTCAAAAATGTTTTTATTGGAAAAGTATGCACTCCAGAAGAAAGGAAGGGAATCATCGATGCACTACATAGATATCCAGATGTGATAGCCTAGAGTTATGAAGACTTAAAGACTTATGATACATCAATCATAACCCATACTATTCCTCTCAATTCAAGAGTAAAGCCTTTTAGACAGAGGAAAAGGCCCATCAATGCTTTATTGGAACCCATAATACAGAAAGAAGTACAAAAATTATTGTCTGCAAGAATCATATTTTCAGTCAGACACTCCACCTGGTTTGCCAACTTGGTGCCAGTACGAAAGAAAAATGGTGAAATCAGATTGTGTGTATACTTCAGAAACCTAAATAGAGCATCAAAAAAAGATAATTATCCGGTGCCTTCACTGGATGAAGTGCTCCAGATTGTCAATGGATCTCAGATGATGTCCTTCTTGGATGGTTATTCGGGATACAACCAAGTCATGATGCAGTATGAGGACAAGCACAAGACTGCTTTCACCACCAAGTGGGACACTTTTTCCTATAGAAAGATGCCTTTTGGCTTAATTAATGTTGGAGCCACATTCCAAAGAGCTATGGACATTGCCTTTAAAGACATAATTGGTAAGTGCATAATCATTTATATGGATGACCTAACAGTCTTTTCCAAGAAGAGAGGTGATCATATCTTAGATTTGTGCAAAGCTTTTCAGAAATGTAGAGAGTTTGGGATATCTCTCAACCCAAAGAAATGCATCTTTAGAGTAGCAGAGGGTAAATTGTTGGGGCATGTTCTTTCTGAAAAGGGGATTTCCATTGATCCAAAATGCATAGAAGCCATTCTTAAGATTCCACCACCTACCAGCAAGAAAGAAATGAAATCATTCTTTGGCAAGATCAACTTTGTGAGGAAGTTCATCACTGGGTTCGCATAAATAATTAAGCCCCTGAATGCAATGTTAAAGTAGGAGGCCAAAGTTGAATGGAATGTAGAGGCACAAGAAGCATTTGTGGAAATAAATAGGGCTATTGCTGAAGCTCCTATTTTGGTAAGTCCAGAATATGCTAAACCATTATATATATATTTGTTTGTCTCTGATCATTCCTGTGCTGCTATGTTAACTCAAAAATTGGATCAAGGAAATGAGCATCCCATAGCATTCATGAGTGCACCATTGAAGGATGTAGAGCTAAGATACCCAAATGTGGAAATGAAGGCTTATGCCTTAGTCAAGGCTGTAAAGAAATTTAGGCATTATATCCTCAGAAACAAAATTGTTGCAATCGTTTCTGATCTTGCAGTTAAGCTATTATTGATGCAGAATGAGTTGGGGGAACACAGAGCCAAGTGGGTAACTATGTTACAAGAGTATGATATGGAAATTCAGCCCATGAAGTTGGTGAGAGGACAAGGGCTTACACAGACAATGGCTGAGACAAGTCCTGACCTTACAACCCAGAACTACAATTTAGAGGATGATTCTCCTGGTGAGTGGTATGATGATGTTCATTACCTCTTGACCTAGAGATGCCCTGATCATCTCAATTCAGTACAAAGAAAGGCATTGTGCTTAAAGAATGATAGTTTCATGTTGAAAGGAGCTGTCCTGTATAAAAAAAATCATGAGGGTATGTACCTGAGGTGCCTAGGAAAGGCAGAGTCTGAAAGAGTGATGTTGGAATTTCATGACAGATATGGTACAGGTCATGGATTAGCACCCTCCACAGCGAACCAAATTTTGAGAGCTGGCTACTATTAGCCTACACTGTTCAAAGATATACACAACCATGTCAGAACTTGTCATGTGTTTTAGACTACAACCACCAGAGAGAAGTATGTCGCACTCCCACTCTAGCTGGTCTTCAAGGTAAAACCTTTTGCACAATGGGAAATGGACTTCATAGGTCCAATCAATCCACCTTCTTCTACTAGTCACAGGTATATCCTTACTGTTATTGATTATTTTACAAGATGGACTAAGGCTCTTGCTTGCAAGCAATTCACTTCAGAGGTAGTTATCAACTTCATCGAATCAGGTATCATTAATCATTTTGGATGTCCTATGTCTCTGGTTTGTGATAATGGTCCTGCATTTTCATCATTAAAGTTTTCTAACTGGGATTTTGACCATGGGATTATAATTAAATTTGCATCCAACTATTACCCTTAGGGAAATGGGTTAACTGAGTCATCCAACAAAAATTTCGTGACTGTTATCCGCAAATTGTTAGAAAGGAATCCGAAGGACTGGCATACCCAACTTAGATTTGCTCTTTGGGATAATCGTACCAGATATAAAACTTTCATAGGGATATCACCTTACCACCTAGTTTATGGGTTGGAACCTGTGTTTCCCATTCAGTTAAAGATCCCCACCTTATAGTTCATTAATGAATATTATGATGAGGGAGATAAAAATGAGGCTAGACTTGTTGAATTGTTGCACCTTGAGAAAAAAAGAGATGAAGCCCTAGAAAAATTTGCTAAACATCAGAGGGTTGTCAAGAGATGGTTTGATAAAAGATCCAAGGTTAAAGCTTTTAGGATTTCTAACTTGGTTCTTTACTGGGATAAAGCCCATGATCGTAAGGGAGAGCATGGAAAATTTGATAAACTTTGGCTTGGCCCTTACCAGATTTCAGAAATTCTAGGAGATAATGCTTTCCATTTGAAAACTCTCACTGGAGAGGATATCCTACTGGCTGCCAATGGGTAGTATCTAAAGCATTATTTCCAATCTTGAGTTTTTTTCAGCTCCTATCTTGTATATAGTTAGATTAGGTTTCCCTTTCTGCTTTGCTTTTGTTTGTATTGGTTAGTGTAGGGTTTACTTTTGGTTTTTTTAATTTTTGCTCTTCTCTTGCTTTGGAGGTTTCTCTATTTTCACCTGGATGTGTTACACCTGCGTGGAAAATGTCATTGTCTGGGATTGTTCCAAGTATTTTGTTGGTGGACTGAAGTCTTGCATCTTGAAAGGATGGTTGAAGTCTTTACTATCATCAACAGTCTTAATGTCAGATTTATAGAAGATTGGTCACTGGCTTTGATCTGAATTTGAAGTAATCTAAAATCTTATATCTCTCATATATCTTAAGAATCTCGATGTTATTGTAGGAATCCTTGTGAAGTTTTTCTAGGTGAAAAATCCTATTTCTGCTTCATCACCACTGTGGTTCTCAGCCCTGAGTGTGAGTTGCATTATTCACAAGTTGACATGAAAGTGACATAAAAAATATCAAAAGAAAGAAAAATGAAATATTGAAAATCAAAAGAATAAATTCAACTTATCAGGGGTATGAATATCTCTACTAGCACTATGGACGCCTGGCTGGCAGTAGAGTTATGTTTAGGAGAGTCACAGTGATAACCTCGTTGGGGCTTGATGAGGGCGCAGCCCAAGACTTAGAAAATAACCCACAAACAAGAGAATAATTTTATTATTTAGAAAATGGAGCTTCTTACATGCAGAGGATCTCAAATCCCCAAGTTCTACAACACATGCAAGTTACAAAAAGCTACAAAATCACCTTTTTGCAATATACGAGCTTGTCCCCAAAAAGTTACCCAAAAATTAGAAACCTGCCCATAAATAGAGCTCCTCTTTAGTTTGGAGCCAAAAAAAATTCAAATTTGAGTTTAGGTGGTTTGGCGCCAAAAAATTACAACTTGAAGTTCAAATTTCAAAAGAACATTTGCAATTATATCTTCTAGAAAGTGCGCCAACTTCCCGGGGCCATAACTTTTGATCCGGGACTCGATTCGTGAACCGTTTGAACCGTTGGAAAGGTCTCAAAGTCAATAACGTGCTTGAAATCTGCTAGGCCAATTTCAAAAGTTTCAGGGCCGATCTGGGAACTCTAAGTGCCTCAAATCTAACTTGGAAGATTTTTCGTGCAAATCTGGGAAACTAAAACTGCAATATCTTTCAACCCAGAATAGAAAATAAAACCATAAATTGGTAATTTCATTATGATGAAAAGGGTATCCAAAAATGTAAAAACATCTAAAAACTAAGAAACTTGAAATTTAACTATTTTTGGGTGATGCAAGATTGCCCTTACACCACTAGATGCTCCTGCATCAGACACCCAGGGTAATTTGAGAAGTGACCCATCACGTCTTAGATGGTTGAGGAAAACCCAACCGATCAACCACTACCTTAGATAGCCAAGATGAATCTTCCACAGGCCTTCCTCTCCATTTCACCAGATATTCTTCATACTGCCTATTTTTGGTACTCCTTCCCACATGACTATCCAAGATTGCTTCAATTTCCTCCCTTTCTGGAGTAGGTGCTGGAATGCCATACTGCCCTATTGCTGGTGCTTCCTCCGTTCCGCCTTCATAATACTCTGTCAAATCTAAAATGTTGAACATAGGGGAAATGTTGATTCCATCAGGCAACTCTACCTCATATGCATTCCCTGAGTCATGCTTCTTCAAAATATTATAGGGACTGAATTTCTTCATCTTTAATTTGTTATAGGTTCCCACCAAAAACCTTTCTTTCCTCAAGTGGACCATTATTTCATCGCCAGTCTGAAACTCCTTATTCCTCCTTTTCTGATCTGCCTTAGCCTTATATTGCATATTCATCTTATTAATGTGTTCTTGTACCTTCTCATGTATATTCTTGATGTGCTCTACAAAATCTTCGGCTTAGCACTTATTTTCTTCTCTTGGTCCATCTTCCTCAATTCTGGAGCTGTTCTGGGGCTACCTCCATACACAATATGGAACGGTGATCTACCAGTGCTTTGTTGATAGAATTGTTGTAAGAAAATTCTACCTGGGGTAAGATCAAGTCCCATCCCTTGGGTTTATCTCATACCAAACATCTCAGGTTACAGACTTAACAACCTTTGTTTGCCCATCTGTGTGGATGGTGCGAACCTGAACTTCAACTTTTCTTCTCTTTCTTCCACAAGGTCCTCCAAAAGTACCCCACAAATTTAGTGTCACGATCTGAAACAATACTCTTTGGTAGACCATGTAGCCTCACCACCTCTTTGAAGAACAAGTCAGCAATGTGGACTGCATAATGGGTCTTCTGACATAGAATGAAATGTGTCATTTTCGAAAACCTATCAACCACCACAAAGACTGAATCATTTCCTTGTTGTGTCCTTGGTAATCTAAGAACAAAGTCCATACTTATATCCTCCCATGGCTTCTCTGGTAGAGGTAAGGGCTGATATAAGCTTGGATTCTAGCTCACTCCTTTAGCCATCTGACATACCTTGTAGATTTGTACAAACTTCTTCACATCTTGTGATAACTGAGGCCAATAATAATGCTCACTGATAATGTCAATGGTCTTATCCTGACCAAAATGTCCTGCCATTCCTCCACTATGCTTCTCCTTTATCAGGTTCTCCCTCATGTAACTCTTCGAGATACACAATTGACTTCCCTTAAATTACATGCCATCCTTGATTATGAAATCTAGCCACCTTGTCCTGTCCACTGTAATAGGTTCCTTGCAAGCTTTCCAAGCCTTTGCGAAATCAGGATCTTCTGCGTATAGTGTCTTAAGTTCATTGAACCCAACCACTTCAATCTGCATCTTTGTCATCAATGTATGCCTCCTACTTAAGGAATTTGCAACCCTATTTGACTTCCCACTCCTATGTTTCAAAACAAAGGTATAACTCTACAAAACTCTACCCATTTCATATGCCTCTGATTTAATTTTCCTGACTATTTAGGTACTGCAAGGCCTGATGATCAGTATATAGAACAAATTCCTTCGGCAACAAATAATGTCTCCATTTCTTTAATGCTTGAACTATTGCATAAAATTCTTGATCATATACAAAATACTTTCTCTTGGCATCATTTAAATTTTCACTGAAATAGGCAATGGGCTTACCTTCTTGGCTCAACACTGCTCCAATGGCACAACCACTGGCATCACAATCCACCTGAAACACCTTGTTGAAATTTGGAAGGGCTAGAATAGGTTGCTCTATTACCTTCTGCTTCAACAGTTCAAAAATCTTTGCCGCTCCAATGCTCCACTTGAATTCTTTTATATCCCCTCTCATTGTTTCAGTCAGGGGTCCACAAATACTACTGAAGTTTCTAATGAAATTTCTATAAAAGCTAGCCAAACCATGGAAAGATCTCACCTCGGTAGCAGTTCTTGGGGTAGGCCATTCCAGAATAGCCTTCACCTTCTCTGGGTCCATCTTGAGACATTCTGCTGAGACAACAAACCCCAAGTACACTAACTCCCTCTTCACAAAACTGCACTTTTCAGATTAATCAACAGTTTCTCTTCTCTTAACTTCTCAAAGGCTCTCTAAATATGCATCAGATGCTCATCCATTGTCTTACTGAAAATCAAAATATCATCTAAATACACAATAACAAAACTTCCTAGAAATTCTTTTAGTACCTCGTTCATGAGCTGCATGAATGTGCTTAGTTAATTGGTTAGCCCAAAGGCATGACTAACCACTTGTACAGGCCCTCTTTGGTCTTGAAGGCAGTCTTCCATTCATCCCTCTCGAATCGGATGGTGATATCCACTCTTAGATCAATCTTTGTGAAGTACTGATCTCCACTCAAAAATAGTCCATTAGGTCATCCATCCTTGGTAAGGGAAATTTGTACTTGATTGTTATCTTGTTTATGGCTCGAGGAATTGTACACATCCTCCACTCCCCATCCTTCTTTGGTGCTAGTACTGCAGGTACTGCACATGGACTCAAACTCTCCCGTATCAAACCCTTTCTCAACAACTCTTGAACTTGTCTGTTCAACTCCTCATTTTCTGTGGGAGTCATTCTATGAGCTGCCTTATTTGGCAAACTGGCTCCAGGAATCAAGTCAATCTGATGACTGATCTTCCTTATTAGTGGTAAACCCTCAGGTACATTATCAGAAACAATATCCTGAAACTCATCCAACATCCCAGAAACTTCTTCTAGAACCTTCTCACTATCCTCCTTACTCACTCTAGGAATCAATGCATAACACACATGCTCATGCTTCATACCCTCTAAAATTTTTCTTCCATCTACATAACAAATTCTAGCACTATTGCATACCTTTTCTTTGGTCTCCTTCAGGGGTTTCAACTTGTGGCGAACCCCATCCTTTGTCAAGGAATAAGTGTTTGCATGGCCATCATGTATAGCTCACCTATCGAACTGCCACGACCTCCCCAACAACATGTGACATGCATCCATGGGGATGATATCACAAAGTACCTCATCATGGTAGCTCTCGATCTTGAACTTTACTAGGCACTGCTCATTGACCAAAACTTTGTGGCCTTTCTGTAACCAGACAATCCGATATGGATGTGGGTGCCTTTCCCTCTTCATCTTCAACTTTATGACCATCTCTTTTGACACTAGATTATCGGTGCTCCCATTTTCAATAATGACATCACAACATTTTCCTTCACACTTGCACCTTGTGCAAAATAGATTCTTCCTCTATTCTGGTTCCTTTTCCTCAGTCACCAGGGCTCTCCTAATCACTAGGGCTTATCCCATTTCAACATCATCTGAATGTTCAGATTGGGCCTCTTCATCTGCATGCGTAACCCTTCCACGACCTTCTGGCCTTTTGTCTGCCCTTCCTTGGTGTTGTGGACATTCATAGGCTCGATGCCCTTCTTCACCACACTGGAAACACTTGCCTTTGAAACCACCTCTTCTAGATCCTTGTCCATATCTCCCTCATCCTCTACCTCTTTGATCACCACTGTTTTGATCACGAGAGTGGTAGAAGTTGTCATTCCTTTGGCTTCGGCTAGTACCCACATCTTCACTTTTCTTTTCATCATCATTTCAACTTCCTGAAGGTCTTCCACTGCCCCTTCCACTTTGACCTCCTCATCCTTTTTGCTTGCCATCAAATCTTTTGTTCAGCTTCTCTTCCACCTTTAGAGCAAATTGATACACATCCTCAATGGTGGTCATTCTGACTAGGCTTAACTCCTCTTGAATGCTTGGTCGTAACCCATTAAGATATTAGGCTACCTTCTCCTCATAGGCCTCTGTGTGGCCCATTTTGATGATTATCTTGTGAAAATATTCAGTATATTCTTTCACAGATCTACTTCTTTGCTTCAACCCTTGCAATTTCTTCAACAGATCTAACTCGTAGTCCACTGGTATGAACTGCTTCTTCAGTCTCTCTACCATGCGATCCCATCTAGTGATATTTCCTTTTCCTCTTCAATTTCTTTCCAACTGGACCTCTTTCCACCAAATATTGGCATGGCCCTTCAGCTTCATTTTTGCAAACTTAACATGATCTGGGTCCTCGATTTTCTCATACTCAAAATATTCTTCTAGCTCATTGATCCAGTCGATCAACTCTTTTGGGTTTAGACTTCCAAAATAACTGGGGACTTCTGCTCTGGGTCTTTTTTCTTGATCTTCAAAATGGCCCTTATTAGCCGCATTTGGTCTTGATCAATTGCTTCTTCTTCCTCTTCTACATTTGAACCTTCTTCCTCTCCTTCATCCTCACTTTCCTCCCTTGGGTTTAACCCTCTTCTCAACTGCTCTTGCAACACATCAATCTGTCTTTGGAGGGCTGCCAGTGCATCTCTTCCACCAACATTTTTGCCACCTCGACCACCTTTGGAACCACCACACCTACCAGGTATCACTCTTAGAGGCATCTTTCTTGACCTCGACCCACAACTACGGTCTTGGTGCGAACTGCCTCACGATCAGCGATCTGTCCACATGCTCAAGAAAACCTCGCTCTAATACCACTTGATGAGGGCACAACCGAGACTTAGAAAATAACCCACAAACAAGAGAATAATTTTATTATTCAAAAAATAGAGCTTCTTGCATGTAGAGGATCTCAAATCCCCAAGTTCTACAACACATGCAAGTTACAGAAAGCTACAGAATCACCCTTTTGCAATATACGAGCTTGTCCCCAAAAAGTTACCCAAAAATTAGAAACCTGCCCATAAATAGAGCTCCTCTTTAGTTTGGATCCAAAACAACATTCAAATTTTAGTTTAGGCAGTTTGGCGCTGAAAAATTACAACTTGAAGTTCAAATTTCAAAATAACATTTGCAATTGTATCTTCTAGAAAGTGTGCCAACTTTCCGGGGCCATAACTTTTGATTCGGGACTCCAATTCACAAACCGTTTGGACCATTGGAAAGGTCTCGAAGTCAATAACACACTAGAAATTTGCTATGCTGATTTTGGCAAGTTTCATGGCCAATCTGGGAACTCTAAGTGCCTCAAATCTAACTCGAAAGATTTTCAGGTGCAAATCTAGGAAACTAAAACTACAATATCTTTCAACCCAGGAATAGTAAATAAAAACCATACATTGGGAATTTTATTATGACAAAAAGGGTATCCAAAAATGTAAAAACATCTAAAAACTGAGAAACTTAAAATTTAACTATTCTTGGGTGATGCAAGATTGCCCTTACACCACTGGATGCTCCTGCATCAGGGCTATGGATGCCTGACTGGCAGTGAGGCCCTATCCAGGTTGCTTTTGAAGTTAGAATTCTTACGTAGCCTAACTTGACTGAACTTGGTCTCTATAGTAGCTTAAGGAAGGAAATGAACTCATATGCAAACACTTGGATCCTCAGTTTATTGAAGGTTCGGTCTATCCTTTGGTTCTAATTTTTTCAATCTTTGCATTCTGATTTGTTTGTTTGATGGTGGGACTGAAACCAGAGGTTTTGGGTTCTCGATTCCTATTCATCATCAAATGCTTTGGAGCATTTTCCCAACAGAAGTCGACATTATTTGTTATGCAATTTTTGCACACACGCCCCACTGAAGGCAGGGACCCTCTTTCACTTTCACTTTGGTTTTGGTTTCTTGGCCCTTTCATTTTAAGGTTTTTGTCTTATTTAGGCATGTGCTTAAATGCTTATTTTAACTACATAAGTGTTTCCCTAGGTTATTCATTGAAGATCTTTAATTTTTGGCTAATTTTGGGTTTTTGCTCGGATTCAAGATTTTCCTAGATCCTGTTTGGATT
The DNA here is from genome assembly GCA_007258455.2 of Sequoia sempervirens. Taxonomy (NCBI): domain Eukaryota; kingdom Viridiplantae; phylum Streptophyta; class Pinopsida; order Cupressales; family Cupressaceae; genus Sequoia; species Sequoia sempervirens. The sequence continues at coordinate 905,449,976 of VDFB02281492.1, forward strand.
CCGGTCGTGTGCCATAGTTCGGGGATTCTTGGTCTTCACAGATTTTTGCATGGGTCAGATTTTCCCGGATCCCGTCTAGTCATCAGGTTCCTAGGTTTCTGCTGATTGTCTTGTCAGTGGCATTTAACGTCATCTATACCTTTGGCAAGTGAGGTATTTAATTGATTTCAAATGATTATGGTGCCATCATGCTTATTGTTGCTATCAATTGGGCTGGATATTGGTTCTTGAGGGGTGCTTGATCAGGTTTGGGGCCTTTGGTGTTGTGAATTATGGATTTAAGTGACAATTTCTTGTGCATTCCTGCATCTGTTGTTTGTGGGCGCCATTGGGCTTCGCATTTGTTGTTTCTAAGATCGATTCCCATGTCACAATGGTATGTTTTTATTGCCCTGCCTTTGATTGAGAATTATGAATAGCACGTTGATGTTATGAGAGCTTGTGAGATTCGAATTCCTACGTATTTGATCATTTCATGCTACGATTGTTCAATATTGCATTATTTGTCATCTCCCAGGTGAGTTTTGAGCTCATTTGTCTATCTGCATTTTGATGAATCTTGCCCGAGAGTAATTAGTAAACCCTAGTAACGACTTAGTAGTTGAAACAACTAAATTCTAAGCTTTCCTGTGCACTAATGGCAGATGTATAGGGTTTAAACCTAGGGAATCACCATTCATCTTTAGTCTGCTCTTAAAATTGACCTAGAATGTAAAGAAAATCTATGAAAGGTCCATTCCTGACTTGTCCTAAGTTAAATTTTTGAAATTCATGATTGATTTGATGTTTGGGTAAAATCGTGACTCTGTATCGTAGTTCGGGGTTTTTCGTCCCTCCGGGAAATCCGTCCCTTCTATATTTTTGTCGCTGAGACCCTCCATACTTCGCTGAGACCTTTCGGTGAGCTCTTAACTCTTGCCGAGACCTTTTCTTTCACTAAGACTACCAATGGTCACTGAGACTTCATGACGAAGCCTTCCTTTCTTGGTGAGCTCAAATTTTCTTTCAGTGAGACCACATGTTGTTAGCTAGAGGTTATACCGATCACCCTGTATTTCACCAAAACCTTCCTAAGTTCATATTTGATCACCATGATAGTATCATTTCTCACACCGATAAAGTCTTCTATGTCCATCAGCAAGACTGGAGTCATTCACCATGACCTCACCCCGACTACCCTTTGGTCATATCGATGTGTTTGCTATATCATCGGTCAGAAAGACACAACTTCGTTGAGACCTCATATCAAAAAACTTTAGTCTAGCTGAAGTGTTTGCTTGGACCCCAAAATTCGGTGAGACAAAGAGGATTCACCGTGACCTCACCCCGACTACCCTTTGATAATATCAAAATTTTTGCTATATCGTCGGTTGGCAAGACATGCCCCACTCAGTGTGACCTCATTCCGAATGAAATTTATTTGGTCGAAGTAGATGCTTTTACACTGATTGGTTTAGAGTTTTTCCTTATCCACAGATTTTTGTCAGGTCCAAATTTCTTCAAAATTCGGCGTCTATCTGATTTTTCGAAGTTTGCAATCTGGCTCATTCTTCGTGGAAATCCGCCCCTCACAAATTTTCCCAAAATCTAATGAAATATAAAGGAACATGAGATAATTGGATTTGTTTATGATTTTTGATTCATATAATGATTATTTCATGTCATATTTGGATTTCCCATGTAATTTATTGATTGATCATGATTAGGATTAATGGTTAAGTAGGTGTTTCCTGGTTATTTCATTGGAATCCGATTGGTCTAGAATTTCCCGAAATTCCTCTCGCTCAGATTCCACAGATGGTCTTGAAACCTGAAATTTGTTGTGGTCATCTCATATGAGATTTGATACCAATTTGGCTATATGAGATTCATTCTAACGGTGTATTGATGAATTAACCTTGCTCTCTTGTGGTTTTTTACTATGATTTCCATGATGAGTGCAGGCTGAGTCTAGCAAGGTAGTGGAGGGATCTGCAATGTCTGATGTAGAAAGGATCAAGCTGGATGTGAAGAGCAGGATCCTTGAGAGTAAAATCACTTATGTCTAGTCAGAAGTAACAGATACAAATGTTGGCCTCTGGGACTATGAGGAGTTTAAAGAAATAATGGTGGCTAAAGATCTTCCTTTGGTGGCAAGAAGGATGAAGGAGTCAGGTTTGGCACATGTGGTCAGTTTCCCTCTAATGGTGTAGTGTTATGAGCTTGTCCTTTAGTGTGCCAGACATTATGACCCAGGTACACAAAGAATAATTGGTCCTCAGGGGATAGTTGTGGCGAATATCAACCATGTTTCCATTGCCCAAGCTTTTGATATGCCATAACGGTCTCATGTGGTGGCATTCAGCATGATGGCAGCCCAAGAATTCTACGATGAACAAACTATGAAATCGCAACAATTTATCAATTCCTAGATGGAGAAGCCAAAGTCTCACTATTCCAAGTTGCCCAAGCAACTATTTAGATTAAAGTTCAAGAAGTAGTACTACGATGCCATCACATTACTCAGCAGGGTGGTCGGATTAAAGAGTGTTGGCATGTTCGAGAATTGGATGTGCCATGATATTGTGAGGATGGAATAGAAGATTGACTACGATTGGGCGGGAGTCATTAGTTGGTTGATCCATGAGCAACTATCCAATGTGTTGTAGACCAAGACCTTCACAATGACTTCATATCTGGTCTATGCGCTTGCAAGATTCCATCCTTACAAGGGATTGAACATAAAGGGAATCTTTGGAGAGGATGTTATTTATGAGGTGTTCCCTCAATTGCATTTAGGAAGCCCAGACTATAGGAGGGTGAACGATGCATTCACCATGCACATCACTAGACTGCTTCAAGCTAAAGAATATATGAGGATTTCATATCAAGCCAATGATCTCATCAAGAAATATGGAGCTTGGTTTATTCAGTTCCCAACTTTCTCCTACATTCGGATTGATGGTTGTTAGAGGGCCCCATACAGACTTCCAAGGTATCCCACTAATTACATTATATTGTTGGAAGTAACTAGATAGATTTGTGACTTTGATGCTATTGTCAAGAAAGACAAACACAAGAATGGTTTTGGTGGGGACTTCCCTTTGAGAATTGGCATTGGAGAGGCATGTCCTTCCATCATTTCCGCCCAGGCTTCAGAAGATGAAATGAGTACCTTTGGTTTGTCTCTCCATTCCAAGAGATCTAGGTTTGATATCACAGGTGAGGCCCAAAAGAAGGCCAGTAGGGAATATAGCCACAAGGTCGATTTAGAGGACTATTGGGCCAATTGCAAGGATGAATTTGACGTCAAGAAAAAGCTCTCCCAAATCCCAGTCGAATCAGTCTGACTCTACAATGTGAAGGTAGTTCCTGATCAATTGGATGATGATGGAAACTTGATCCAGGATCATGCTTATGAGATTGTGAAGGATAAGCCAATTGGTGATGTGGATTGGCTAGAAGAAGAAAAAATAGAGTTGAAACAACTAACAGATCCAGTAATCAAATTTACTAGGATGTGGCTAAGGCATAAAGTATGGGAGCTAGAAAATAATGGTGTACAGTGTACCTATGCGCTAATGGGAGATTTGGATCCCCACTCCACCTCTAAAGAATCTACCGAACAAGATCCTAAGGGAAAGGGTAAGTTGGATTCTCCATTCAAAATAAAAATTAAAGGTGTTCAAGAGGAGGAGGTCCAAGAGATAGAAAAGCAGAGAAATTCGAAGGCTAAAAAGAGAATAAGGACTAGGAAGTCTGGCCAGAAAGGGACCAAGGAGCAGAATCCAGAGGTTGATGTTCCAATGCCTAAGAGGAGAAGAATCATAAAGTTGTCGAAGAAGGAAAGCTTCGAGCTGAGGAAAGAGGGGGTTACCCCACCAGTGGTAAATGTTGAAAGTTCAGGGGAGAAGGCCAAGGTGTATACAAGGAAGTCTAGGACTCCTCCTAGGGACAGTGTGCCTAAGGAAAACCTCCCTCCAGTGGTTTCTCATGAGGAACAACATGATGATGTGCCTTCCACTCATGGAGCTCAGGGAAAATCAATTGAATCTAGGGATGTTGAGGATCATCCGGATACTGAGGGAGAATAATTTCATGAAGGTGATCTTTATAGTGCAGAGGTAGAAATTGAAATGATAATGCAATCCCCTTTGGTTGCATATGCAGATTCCCCTGTTAGAACTGAAGAAGTCCCTCCAAGAGAGGAAGAAACAGTGAAGGTTCCCTCCCCTATATATGAAGAAGAACCTGTTGAAAAAGAAGAAAATAAGATGGATGAAACTCCTGAGAGGCTGAATTTGAGTGAGGAAGCAGCTAGGGAACAGTAGGAGGAAAAACAGGCTGAAATGCAATTGGAATCCACTGTCCCTGGTTAGTTGGACAGGGAGATAAAGAGAAAACAAATTTTTGTGGAAGATAGTCCACTGAATTGGGATGCACTACTAGCCAAGATTGGAAAAGACAAAGGTAAGAAGAAGGCTAGGGTGATCTTGAGGATTGAAAGAGATGAAGCTCATAACAGGGTTGTTCACATTGCAACCCCTGCTCCAAATAAGAACATGGATGATGTGGCTGGAAAAGATTATAATGTTCAAACTTTCAATCTTCGGCCTACATCTGTTGAACAGGATATTGAGGATTACCAGGGTTCTAGTGTAGTCATCGTGGGTAGGCTGAGAAAGGAAATAAACACCAAGCATGAGTTGAAGAAAGAGAATGAAAATCTTAAGAAATGCTTGGAGTATTTGATGAGGCCCTTGCAATCTATTAATCCCTTAGTTTCTACTGCAAATCCCTTGCCTAAGGAAACTATCACTAAGTTTGTAAGAATGAAATCCTCCACTCTTTCCACTACAAGTTGGTTGCAAGGGGTGTGAACTAAAGGAGATAATGTTATTAATGACATCCTTTCAAGTGGAAAGGATGCTATCATCACGACTGATTGGTTGAAGGCAGTGTTGGCCTAGGATAGGGAAGATATGGATCTTTTGCTGCAAAAAACCAAAACTATCATGGAGTACACCCGGGATAGGTTGGTAAGTGATGGAATTCTTCCCTCCTCCAGAGTTGTCGAACCATGGGAGTGGTATGAGGCATTGCAAATAAGGCAGAAAGTGTTGAAGAAAATTTACAAAGGAAGCAGATTGATGATACCCTATCCGGTGTTCACAATGAATCCATTTCCTTCTTTGAAATTATGATGGGAAGAAGGAAGATCACGCCCAAGTACTTGAGTTTGGAATAGTTGAGGAAGTGGTGGCATGATGTTTATGCCCCAATTAATGATGATTATGTCTTTGAGCACCAGTTAGATGATGCAGCCACATACATTGTTGTCATTAACAAATACCTAACATACAAGGTGGATTGGGATAGGCTGGTAAGGCAATCAATGGAGGAGATTGCATCGATTGAAAGATGACTTAGGGTTTTGCTGTTACCACCTATGGATGACTTGGATGGGGCGCTCTTGAAAGTCCATGAAGGACCCGATCGAAATAGAGAAAAAGGGGAAGGCAATTAATGCCCAACTACATCGAGATTTGTGCTTCCCCATTATCACACCCTGCATTGGTCCGAACTACATTGGGAATCCTAGGGCGACCTAGGTGTAGTTTGTGCATTTAATGCATTCCTTCATTCCATTTTTACTTTCTCTTGGCCAGATGGTGGTGCCTAATCAATGTTGTGAAACTCTTGCTAGGCCGACGGGTTTCTTAGGGGGATTCTAAATATTTGGCATTTTGCCTCATTTGTAGGGGTTAGAAAGTAGAGTTAGAATATAGAGATTGGTATAGAGCCGAGATAGTTAGAAGCAAATTAAGTAGGGAAGTTAGCAAGTTGTTCTCAAGAAAATATTGTAACAGAAAGCCAGAATTGTTGCTATAGTGGACAATTTGAATGCAAGAAATGACATTGTGATTTGGTGCCATACTTGTTTTCTCTTGTCTTGCATGGTTCTTGTTATTCCATATTTAAAATTGCTTTGAGGAGATTAATATTTAGATTAGATTCAATTCAATAATGTTTGTGATTTGATACTTGAAGTGTTGCAGTAAACCGTTAGTCCATACTTTTCGCAACCAACTAATTGTTAGGTTCTTTGCAAAGTTAGCCTGGACTTCATATTCATTGTGCTTAGTTCGATTGTGAGGATTTGTTCATTTCAATTGCAATAGGGTTGTTTGAATGAGTGTTCATGATTTAAAAATCTTAACACCTCAGAAGATTGCACTATTTTCTATGAGATTGCAGATTCATCTTGGTCAAGTAGAGATCAGTTTTGAGGGATTGGTCCATTTCGAGTGTTGGTCATTTTCATTGTTAATCTTAGGTTTAGTACTAAGTTTACAAATCTCTTTAAAACTCTTATCTTTTTCTATTTCTTTGATTATTGGGTTAGATCCGGGATTGGAGTATCATCATATCGTTAGATCTAAAAATTGAGATTTAGTATTTTGCTTGTAGTAAGGTCCCATTGTGATTACCAGCATTTTCACATTTTATCACTGAGTTGTTTATGCATTGTCAAGACCTGACAACAAAGACCTTGGGGTTATCTCTTGAGGCTTGTTGATAGAGATTTACCTTTCAAGAGAGATAGGATATTATATTTTGTCTGAGTTGTTGTTGTGTAGAAAACACCATCAACAAAATTTAGAAATATCTTCCTCATTGAAATTTTCCTAGTTCAAATCCCCCCACTTGGTGAAGGTAGTATCTTCCATCTTGATTGTTTCAGGTCTTTCGGTGCTAGATGTGTGTTTCCCATGTGACTAAAGTGAAATAGGTAACTCTCCCAAGACAAAGGCTTCTTTCAATAGTTTGTAGTCTCCACAACCATCATCCTGGATCATTGCTTTGATGTCGGGTATACTTTGCACAATGGGTCTTTTTGATGCTAAAGTAGAGGATAGGGATGATGGGTCAACAAATGAGCTTGATGGTGTAGGCCCTTCATCAATTTTTTAGGTATTTTTGGTATCTTATAGAACTTGGACTCAAGAATTTTGTAGTAGTAAAAAGACTTGGGATCTCCATGGATAGTGATTTCTCTTCCTTCAAAAAGAAATTTCACACACTGATGATAGGTTGAGGCTATAGCTTTTAGAGCATGGATCCATGCCCAGCCAAGTAAGATGTTATAGGGAAGATCAAGATCAAGCACTTGGCATGTAGTTTCTAAAACAAGAGGTTGCACCTAGATTGGAAGTGCAATGATTCCTTGTGATACCTGTTCTTGGTCGTCTTATGCTTTGATGGTAGTAATTTTTGCTTTCTCAATAGTATCTTCTAAATAGCCCAAATGTTTGATTAACTATAGGGTACAAATTTCCAAACTAGTACCTCCATCTACCAAGACTCTTTTGACCTTATTTTTATGAATGGAAACCTCAAGGTGTAAAGCACAATTATGAGATGGTTGTGATAGTAGGTCTTGCTTGGAGAAGGTGAGAAAATGGTTGGTGATGTGGTCTACCATAGCTTGAAACTAACTAGTATCAATATTTTTAGGAACAAATGACTCAAACAAGGCTTTCTACAATATTTCCCTATGTGGCAGGGATAAGCTTAAGAGTTCTACGATAGATATCTATGTGGGGTTCTGCTTAAGATAATCTAGAAGATTTTACTTTCTAGGATTAAATGTGGGAAAATTAGGTTGTGTCCTAGATTGACAGGGGACTCCTTGAACGGTTATTTTGCCTCGTCGTGTGGTGACTCCACATTTTGTACTAGATCCTTTTATGGTAACAACAGTCATAACACTATTGTAGGAGGAAACTACATTGGAATAGGTATGTTGCACATTGGTGTAATCCTTAGCTTTGCCATTGTTTTTTACTTTGTTATGATCCAGCATAGGATTCTTGTATATCTTAAGATCCCGATTCCCAACTGGTACCTCAATAGATATGGTATCATTTTCTATGAGGCCTTGGATGATGTTCTTAAGTTTCAGGCAGTTTTTTGTTTTATGTCCTTTGATTTTGTGAAAGTCACAAAGATCGTGCTCATTATACAAGGATGGTTTCTCTTGTGGTTCTTGGTAGTTTTCAAAGTTGGGAAGTGCTATCAAATTTGACTCTACCAACTTCATGATTTTTTCTATAGGTTTTGATAACTATGTGTACTTTTGTTTGGGATAGCTATTCCTGTTAGCGATTCACCTTTGTTGCATGTTGGTATTATTGGTCTGATTTTTTTGAGGAGGTTTTGTTTATTGCACAGTTGGTTGGATGTTAGCAATTTGATTGTTCTTAGGTCTAAGAGCACTTAGTAAGACCTTAGCATCTACCACACCATCATTTGTTACATTTTTTTTCTTTTCCCAGACATAAGGTTTCTCATTTGAACTAGTTGAAGGATGGTTGTCTTTGTAAGATTGAGTATTTCCTTGTGACCTTAGAGTTCTTTCAATGTTAAGGGCTCTAGGGACAAGTTTGTCATATGATGTGATGCACTACATTTTCAAGTGGAATGATAGATTTGGATCTAGATTAGCTATGATGATTCCCACTTGTTGCTCATCAAGAAGAGGACACTTTCTTTTACTATCTCTTTGTATCCATCATTGTAAGAAATTAGTGAAAGTTTCCCCTTTATTTTGTTTAAGAGTGTATAATTCTTCTAGACTGACGTCCATGTCAAGATTGAAGGAGTAGTCATCGATGAATTTATTAGTGATTTCTTGAAAAAATTTGATACTAGGAGGCAGATGAGAAAACCAATCCATAGCATGACCTGTTAAACTTCAAGGGAAGAGGTGCATTAGATATGAATCATTGTAATCCACCTCCATGCACATGACATTAAATTTTTGATATGGTACACAAGACTTCCTCTCCCTTTATACTTGTCAAATTTGGGGATTTCAAAACCAGGAGGGAATGGTATCATTGCTATGTTTTGGTCAAATGGATAAGGACACAAGTTTTGTGTATGGGGCTTTTTGCTCTTGCCCATTCAAAGGTCCTATATTTCTTGTGAAAGTGCCTTGAATTGTGATGTTAGATCGTCTTGAGGGTTGGGTGGAGGAACATATGGTGGGATGAAAAATGATTTGTATAGGGTGTATGGTGGTGTGAGATTCTGTGAAGATGATGGGGGTATTGATGTATATGTTCCTAATGCATTTGGATTAATGATGTTCGATTGAGGATAATAAGAACCTTGTTGTTGTTGTTGGGAATTTTGTTGAGCTAGTAAGGCTTGTTGTTGTTGTTGTACCACTGGGGATTTTTGTTGTGACTACTATTGTTGGTGTGCTAATAAAGCCGCTTATTGAGGTTGATGTTGTTGTTGCACGACTTGTTGTGTCACTAAGTTTTCTTTTTGTTATTGTCACTGTTGTTGTGCTAAGGATTCTTGTTGAGCTTGATGTTGTTGTTGTGCTAAGGCTACTTGTTGAGCTTGATGTTGTTGTTGTGCTTAGGATGCTTGTTGTTGTTGCTATTGTTGTTGTACTAAGGTTGCTTATTATTTGCTATTGTTGGATAGCTTGTTGATAGGCTTGTTGTGCTTTCTATAAAGCTAAGGCATGTGCTTGTAATGTGGGATTAGCTGGTTGTTGAGACATCTATGAAGGATTATGGATATTGATGTTTTGAGTGGGTAATGGATTACTGATGAGAGGTGGATGGTTTTGTTGATTTAACATTCCTTGTAAGATGGTAGAATGAGTTGGATGAATGTATGTTTGAGGTCCCGATTGATTTGGAATAGTAAAGGGGACTGTGGGAAAATATGAGGATGATTTCATTAAATTTTGCAATGGAATTAACACACTAGGACCTTGAGTCCATTGATTGAAAAGATTTCCTTGTCCCATGTTTTGAGGATTGCCTTGTGCCAAATATGTAAACAAGGGATTTTTAATCAAGGTACTTCCTGGATTGACAAAACTCGCAACCAAGGGATTGTTTTGAGGTGGATTGATGGTGGATGGTGTGGATGTGTTTTGTGAAACCAATGGTATGGATGAACCTATTGGAGGATTGGGTAAGGATGTCACTATTTGATGCAAGAGCATCAAGACACAATTATGCCTCCATGTGAAAATTTTGGAATTTGATTCAATTTTTGGTGTCTCAACCTTGTCACAAGGTTTTAAGGGTCATTTTCATATGTTTAGAGGCCAATATTTAATGTTTGTGTCAAATTTTATAAAAATGTAAAAGTTGTCATACAAAAATGCAAAATTGCAAAAAAAGATGTAAAAATGGGGAAGGTGAAAGGTCAAGTTAGTTTTCATCATTGGGGGTAGTTATAAAATCAAGAGTCATGTATTACATTCCTTTAAAAGGATTTATAAACACTTTGGAAGGCGTGAGTAATTGTGCAGTTGAATTTGAGCAAATAAAGGCACTATTTTTTGGTGTTTTCTTTAGAAATTTGGTGTTTATAGTCATTGTATGGCTCTGTACACAGTCATATGTAAGTTTAAGTGTTTGTAAATAATGGTATTAAAAATCACCTTCCTATTCCTTTTTGTTCCATGCAGATTGGTGAAGTTTAGAATAAGATATTGCAAATTTTGTAAAAATAGTTGAAAACCCCTATTAGGGTAGACAGAGTTATAGAAAATTATGTTTATCCTTTAATAATGGATGGAATCCTCTATTTTTTTGTGAGATTAATCTTCTATATTTTTCCTTTCATATTTCATAGGTTTTGGGGAAAAAGTGAAAAATTAATGTGCATCAAAAGTGAAGTTTTAGACTGTAATTTGTGCATAGACTAGTAAAAACAGAGGTTCAAGTGGGTTATAACCTAGGGTTTGTATAAATGCTTATAGGAATGTCCATCTAATGATTTATTAAATTTTAACAAGTCAAATAATGAATGTTTTCAGCATTGGTTAGGTAAGTTGGTGATTGGAGATAGTATATTCAATAAGCCCTATTTGTAATGACCTAATTAGGCCTATTTTGGCTAATGGATAGTCTAGTTTACATACTATTCTTCAAAGAAACTACTGTTGATCTTTTGGTATGTTTTAAAACATTCAAATGGATGTCCAAAACACTTCTTATAGTTTGGAATGGAGCCCTGGTTGAAAAGATAATTCTAACAATACATATTAAGAGTGCTACTAGAGATAGGACAGTCAATGAAGGAAAGATACATCATTTGAAAGGGAAGACTTTGTAAAGAGTTTGATTTTGTTACTTTAACTTAATTGAAGATGTCTCAAGCATAGAGTTGAATGGTTGTGTTTTAAAAGTCCAAGTTTGGGATCAATAGTGTCATTGTTATGCATTTGAGGATAGTTTGGTAGAAGTGATCATAAAGTGATGATTTAAGGAACTTGGTTGTTTCAATCAGTCATTTTCAAGATGATTAAGGTGTTTTAAGGTTATGCAAGAATTTGGAACTCTAATTTGTGAGTTTGGATGGTTGGAATTAAGTGCTTGTGAAGAATAAGTGAATTTTGAGATGAGTAATCAGACAAAGAATGTTGAGTTTTGTCAAATGAGAGTGAGATAAGTTGATTTCTTCCTCTAGCATTGCATAAAAGTGGTATCAGAGCATAGAAGGTGTTGGGTAGAAAGTTGTGGTTGTGTTTTGTGTGTTGTGGTTGTGTGTAGGGTAAGAAGAAATTGGTTGCTTCCAAGAGAAGGAAGAGAAAGTTGAGAAAATTTGAGTAGAAGCAAGGAGAGACTTGCTTGAGAGTAGAGAACAAGATGGAGATATTGAGAAGGAATTTGTAGGAAGAGGAAGAAAGAAAAAAGAGAAAGAGGAAAGGAAAATTTGACAGAGAGATAGCTGAGTTGAAGCAAGAGTTGAGAAGATTTGATGAAGAGTTTTAGAAATCCATGATGAAGATGAAACAAATGATTGAGTAGGTGTATAGACAAGCCACCAGTTGGAATTTGAAAGTGAAAAAGAGAGTTGAATGGCCCATTCAATAGATTTTCAAGAGAACAATAATACAAGCAAAATTAACAGCAAGAAGGAAAAAAGATGGATAAGAGTTTCAAGATGCTGAAGAAGGATTCTTTGATGAAGAAAAATGTAGTGCAGCAATTTGTAAGCATGAAAATAAAGGATAAATAGTGACAAAGGACCTAATTTTAGAGAGTGAAGAGCATATTATGGAAGAATTGCTTTTGGAGGTTTATAGAGAATTGAATAAGGATGGAGATATTGTGATTGAACTAATGTGTCATTTATTTGTTATGCTAATTTTTTGGATAGGGAACAATTTAAAGATGAAAGGACAAAGGGAGAAGCAAGATGTTGAGATGCACCAAAGCATAAAGAATCTGATTTTAGTTGGCAAGAAAGATAGGAAGTTGATTTGCATGGACAAAATGAAAACTAAGGTGAAGATGAAGACCAATGAGAAGAAATTTCAAGGTGGACCAGAAACAAAGCATACAAGGGTGCAGATTTGTTGACAACTTCACATTCAAGGGGACCTGAAATTCTTTTTTCCAGGAGAATGGTGTAGGAGCATCAAGACACAATTATGCCTACATGTGAAAATTTTGGAATTTGATTCATATTTTGGTGTCTCAACCTTGTCACAAGGTTTTAAGGGTTATTTTCATATGTTTAGAGATCAATATTTAATGTTTGTGTCAAATTTTGTAAAAATGTTAAAGTTGTCATACAAAAATGCAAAATTGCAAAAAAAGATCTAAAAATAGGGAATATGAAAGGTCAAGTTAGTTTTCATCATTGGGGGTAGTTAGAAACTAAATATTCATGTATTACATGCCTTTAAAAGGCTTTGTAAACAATTTGGAAGGCATGGATGATTGTGTAGTTGAATTTGAGAAAATAAAGGCACTATTTTTTGGTGTTTGCAGTCATTATACGACTTTGTACAGGCTCATATGTAGGTTTAAGTGTTTTAAAATAATGGTATAAACAATCACCTTCCTATTCCTTTTTGTTCCATGTAGATTGGTGAAGTTTAGAATAAGATATTGCAAATTTTGTAAAAATAGTTGAAAACCCCTATTAGGGTAAACAAAGTTATAGAAAATTGTGTTTCTCCTTTAATAATGGATGGAATCCTCTAGTTTTCATGAGATTAATCTTCTATACATGTCCTTTCATATTTCATAGGTTTTGGGGAAAAAGTGTAAAATTAATGTATGGCAAAAGTGAAGTTTCAGACTATAATTTGTGCACAGACTGGTAAAAGCAGAGGTTCAAGTGGGTTATAACCTAGGGTTTGTATAAATGCTTATGGGAATGGCCATCTAATGATTTATTAAGCTTCAACAAGTCAAATAATGAATTTTTTCAGCATTGGTTAGGTAAGTTGGTGATTGGAGATAGTATATTCAATAAGCTTTGTTTGTAATGACGTAATTAGGCCTATTTTGGCACGTGGACAGTCTAGTTTACATACTATTCTTCAAAGAAACTGATGTTGATCTTTTGGTATGTTTTAAAACATTCAAATGGATGTCCAAAACAATTTTTACAGTCTAGAATAGCCCTAGTTGAAAAGATAATTCTAACAGTACATATTAATAGTGTTATTAGAGATAGGATAGTCAATGAAGGAAAGATGAATCATTTAAAAAGGGAAGACTTTGTAAAGAGCTTGATTTTGTTACTTTAACTTAATTGAAGATGTCTCAAGCATAGATTTGAATGGTTGTGTTTTAAAAGTCCAAGTTTGGGGTTTGTGATCAAATAGTTTCATTGTTATGCATTTGAGGATAGTTTGGTAGAAGTGGTCATAAACTAATGATTTAAGGAACTTGGTTGTTTGAATCAGTCATTTTCAAGATGATTAAGGTGTTTGAAGGTTATGCAAGAATTTGTAACTCTAATTTGTGAGTCTGGATGGTTGGAATTAAGTGCTTGTGAAGAATAAGTGAATTTTGCGATGAATAATCAGACAAAGAGTGTTGAGTTTTGTCAAATGAGAGTGAGATAAGTAGTTTTCTTCCTCTAAAATTGTATCACTATTTGTTTCAAGGGATGACTTTGTGGTATGGTATTGGTATTCCCTTCTGTATTGTTTGAGATACCTAATCCACACTGCTTTTTGTAATGGTAGGAACACTTGTGGTACTCATGGATCTAGATGAAGAAGGAGGCCCTTGATATGTTGAATTCGTGTTTGAGTAATGAAGATCAAAAGGTGTGCATATCTATTTAGGATATTTAGGAATGAGAGGAGCACCAAAGATAGGTGTCCAAGTGGCTGTGTTAGATGGAGGATTGGTTTCAAGTGTTCCCACAAGTCTATTGTTTTCAAATGAAAGAGAATTTCCAAATTATTTAGCAAGGCTTGTTCAATACTAGGGTTGCAGGTTTTATTTAGCCCTAAAAATGGAGTTATGAAACCTTGTGTTAAATTCTATGCCACAAAAATTGGGGAGATAGGAGCTATATTTTCAAAGGCTTGATGTTCCATAATTTCTTCCCTAGTGAATTCAAATGGGTTTTTTGTGACAACTTCTATCTCATATGGTCCTGATGGGGATGAAGGTTGTTGTGATGGTGTAACTTGACTTCTCGAATCAAATTCTAAAGGATTTGGATCACTTGAGGTGAATGTAACTTTGGATTTTTCCATGATTCTCTTATGTTGTGATCTAGTCTTTACCATAAATTTTTTGTCACCTATGGGAGAGTTATGTTGAGATTTGTGATGTTTGAACTCTCTAGTTGACTCAAATCTAGGTAAAAGAGACCCTCTAAGTCTTTTGGGAGCAATGCTGATAGTGGGAGATGAAAAGGTGGATGATGTGGGGAGTGATCTTTGCAAATATTTTGTCACAACAATTTTGACTTACTCTTGATGTTTTAATGTTGGGATAAAGGATGTTTATGAACTTGTAAATCTTTAGGATAACTCATGACCTTTAAGATGGACTAGTTCAAAGATGATAACTAACTTGTCTAAATGCATGGAAAATTATGCATTTCACATACAAAATAGGCAATTTAGATGGTTGGTTTGATTTGATGTTTAAGTCACAAAGTGTTGGTGTAATCAAAATTTTGCAAAGTTGGATGAAGTGAAAGATGAATTTTGATGAAGGGTTGAGTGAGATGTTTGACCCAATGTTGACTTTAAAGTGACTCTTTGTTTTGACAATCCCAAGGTAGTGATAATGATGCTAGACCTCTAAAATGTTCAAATCCTAAAGAACCAATGCTGATTTAGATGAGAGGATGGATGGGGATGTTTAGACCTATTTGGATCCTC
Organism: Sequoia sempervirens; assembly: GCA_007258455.2. Classification (NCBI taxonomy): domain Eukaryota; kingdom Viridiplantae; phylum Streptophyta; class Pinopsida; order Cupressales; family Cupressaceae; genus Sequoia; species Sequoia sempervirens. The sequence continues at coordinate 905,465,145 of VDFB02281492.1, forward strand.
CTAGCTCGAGCATAAAAGTTTCTTAACAAGTAGTAGCAATTGCAATAAAGTATTGAATCCCATTTCCTACTAAACTATGCACTATGATATCTACATTTGTAATGATGGGATGGAGACCTTCCCCTATAGATTTTGATCGTTCGATGGATCATTTAGGGGAATTCAAGATCATGTTTATGTGAGAAATTTGAAACATTGGAAAAGACCAGGATTTGACAGTAATAGAAGGAATACAAGTTTGGATTGTGTCTTGAAGTATGTTTGTAGAAATTATATAACAACCTAGTCCTAGTTTCGCAAAGTGCCCAAAGGTGTTTGTTAAGATATTTTGGACTAAGATTCCTAAGTCTAAAATGAGGACCTGTAGACCTCACTTTAGGGATCTTGACTTTACGTGAGACCATTTAGAAATAGTTTAAGTTTGTGGAAGAAATAAATATATTTATTGCCATGTGGGTGGTGGTAATGTGGGCCTTCCAGCCTTAATATCAGCTTGTTCCTCTTCTTTGTCTAAAATGGTTGTTGTGTTTCTCCACTGGGTATTTGTTTCTTTTGTTTTAAAAGTGAAGCTTCTCAAACTACTAATGAGATTGGTTTGTTCTCCATTAATAAGTTCAAAGTTTGGCTGAATTATAGCACCTAGAAGATAAGGTTGTTCAATAGGAGAAATTTGTCTCCAAATAGTCATGTGGGGTTCATTTGTCAATTTATCTTGCTTAAGTGAATTGATTTTACAAACACTTGTCTTGATTATGTTTCCAAACTATATGTTTATGTCAAAAAAATCATAACTTTCACAATGTCCATTTCGTGAAAATTATGAGATTAAAGCCACAATTTCCTATGTTGTATTTCGGAAAATATGGATTTGAGATTAATGTCAAGATAGCTCAGTAATATCAAGGCTAACTCAATAGATCAATATTTAAGCCAAAGTGTTTGAAATTTTGAGGATGATAGTGAATTTTTGTTTTTTTATGATTTTGAAACCAAGCAAAGTGTTAAATTGACTCCCCACTCGGATTTCTCCAAACGCTAAACAATGTGAATAGTAGAGTCCCCACTCGGATTTCTCCAAACACTAAACAATGTGAATAGTAGATTCAACGACACTGGCTCCCCTCCATGGCACACACTTCTTGAGACCACCAAATATAAAAATCCTTAAAATTTAGAGATCAAAAGAATTTTTTCTATTTCTACAATTGAATAGTATGAATGTGGGGTGGCTTTAGAACGATTGTTCTTGCACCAATAAATATTAAGGATTTTTGGCTTCTAAACAAGGGTTCATAATAAGGGCTTCCAGTTTAGGGGGTGCAATGATAAACTCTATCAAGAGGTCTCCCAACCCTTAGAACAAGGGCTTTATGCATCTTAAAGATATTGGGGGAAAGATAACATGTACTGCTTCCCATTGATCACAATTTTCATTGCAACCACACATTTATCTCATGGTTTGGAAGAGCTTGGCGTTAGATCGTTACCACTTGGTTCATTCCCTTGGGGTGAGTAATTTTTCCCACCAAGGCAAGACCTCTAACAATAAATAATAGCGAGGAAGTACATCCATAGCTCGATCATCTTTATTTATATGAACGAAGAGAGAACACATGCTATGCCTTTTTTTCACTCTCGCAAGGGGGTTCAATTTTAATCCAAATTGAAAGATGTAGGTGATTTTGCAAAGTGTTAAGGAATGTTTTTATTTCTCAAGATCACCAAATGGTGCAAGAGAATTGCATACACATCCACTAACAATGTTGAAAAACACAAAACATAGCAAACAATTGTAAAATTTAACCCCTCAAAGCAATGATGAGTTCATTTTAAGCACCAAATGAAATATGAAGTTGCCTTGTTCAATTTTAAACCCAAAAAAAATGATGAGAGGAGTGCTCAATTTTAATCCCGTTTGTGTGTTCGTTTTAAAGCCAATTAAAATTTAGTGTGCTTCCTAAAGAAAAAAGTAGAAAGCATAAAGTTGGGTTATAATTTCCCCAAAGTGTTAAAGGCTTGTTACAATCATAGAATTTTTAAGATAGAAAATCTTTCTTCACTTTCGCTCCATGTTTTTCAACCTACACAACCCTATTAGTCTAACAACTAGAACATAGTCAAAAGTGCATTAGTGGTCAGATAATTCAAAGAAATTAAAACACATGTCAAAAAAATGATTGTAAAGTTTCTTACCCTATTTGGATGTTGTTGAACATGATAGCATCACAATTTGAACTATGGGCATCGCTCTGGTGAAAATGGCATCATAGTTTGAAATTTGTCGGTGTCACTTTGGTGAAGTTTCGACATCACCGTTTAAAATTTTTGATACCTCCAGATTAAATTAGTGTCACCAAATTTAAATCAAAATTGGTGTATTAATTCGGCATTAGGATTTCAATTTGTGATGGCAATGCTCTTTAAAAAGCATTTCTATTTGTAGTTTGGGTGTCACTATATCCTGCAAAATAGAAAATAAATGAAATTCAAGCTAAAAAAGCGTTAAGTTAACAGTTTTCCCTCCTTCTAGTGCCAGAATGTGAGATGAGGATTGTCTGTGTGGATCGATTATGCTTAATCCATGATGAATTGAAGCATAATTTACCCAAATAAACTTGCATCTACCAAACAAGATGATTCAAATTGAAAAATTAAACTAAGCATTTAATTGAAACTGAAAGTTACAAACTACACAAAAATAGTTGAATTCCTACTCTAACCCATTTGAAACTTATCCCATTTTGGAATTGGTGTCGTGTTGATGTGAAATGATGACCCTTTCCCAATCTCATGATTAGTGAGCCTATTTCAGTTGATTCTATGGAAGATAATCGATGAAACCATTGTGATTGATGTATGAAAACCTAGATTATCATAATTTAAACATGATGCTAGCTAAGTTAACATGATTTTATGCTACAAATGATCTAATTATTCTATTTATAAGCTAATATAAGCTAATTCTAAGCTAAAAGATGAAAACCCTAATTCCTATACAAACTAAGATGGATGCATGGAAGACATTAATGAATGCTCTAAGCTATTATGCAACTAAAATTAACTAAAACAAGCTAAAAGTGAGTAAAAGATGAGTGTGAGTGCAAGTGACTTCAACAACATGAGTTTGCAATTGAAACATGGATCCATTTGTTTCCAAATAGTGTCCTATTTATAGGAGAACAGATGAGAGATGGAGGGTTGAGATTGAAAAAGATTAATCAACGGTCAAAGATGAAGGAGATGAGAGGCATGGATCATAGATTCTCATCAATGGATGAAAATGCATGATGGGATTTAATCAAGGGTTTACAATTTCTTCAAACAAACACACTTTTGACCTACACACAAGTCAAAGTTGACTTGTTCAAAAGGTTAAAGGTTAAAAATTACATAAGAAGCTAAGTGAAAATATCCCTTTTTCAAATAATGGAGGAATAAGAATATTCTTTTTGAATATTCTCATGGGTGAGGATAAAAGATATTTTGAAAATTAAAAGAAATTCTTAATTGTGCAAAAAGGGATAAGGAATATTCCCTTTGCTTAGAGGAAAGTTAGTTTAATTGATAATTTAACAAGGTTTAATCACACAATTAGGGGATTTGAAGAATTAAAGTAAAATTTATTAATTAATTTAATAAATGGGGGGGAGAGATGAAAATGATATTTAATTAAATAACTTAGGGTTGTTAGAAACCAAGATCTAAAATGCAAACTAGAAAAGTCTTCCACAGAAGAGAAAAACAGAAAAAGCAAGAGCTTTGCAAAAATATATGCAAAATAATATTATTTAGGAATTCAATAATTACAAGATATGATTTTATTTATAAAAGAAAAGATGCATAACCCTAATCTTATCTTGAGCAACAAGATAGCTCAACAAGATAAGGATGACAATAATTAACCTAGGAATTAAATAATTACCTAAGTAAAGTTATGCAAGTGCAATTAAATATTAATTACAATAACACCCCCCCATAAGTGCAACTTAGGGAGACTAACAAAGCATGCACCTAAAACTAAGATGAATGCAAGAAAGCATGAATGGGTCCCGAAAACAAGGCCTGATCAGGTACCCAAGTACAAATGCAATAATGAGGTAGAGAAGGAAAACCTAGTGGGACAAAACCCCCCTATAATGAGATGACTATTGCAAAGAAGCACTGGAAGAACACTGTGGAGTAACACTGGAACCACAATCTGAAAAGCAAGGAAAGATACTTCTATCTACAAGAAACCAAAAATAGAATCATAATAATGCGACAGTAGACCCGATGCCACAGAACACTAGAAAACTCACAAACTGGAACAATCTTGGAATCTGTGAAGCAACAGTAGATGAAATGATGACAAAATCTGGAAACCGTGTATTTCGATGCCAATGCCAAACTGTGACTAAAACTCTTTCATAGAAAAAATTACCATGAAGACTCTGGAACATTAACCATAAAAACATGGCCCTCAAACTAAGAAAGATCTGAACCAATGCGGATCAAGAAACATAAACTCTCAATCTAAAGTGTGAACTGATGAATCTGATATGTGTCAAACTATAACAAGATGTGGCCAAAAGAAACTAAGAAACCAAATAACCCATGCAAGTTGTCAACAAATCAAGATGGAGATGGAGATCAAAGTGCATGCACACTCTAATCAAATTATTATGCAAGAAACCCCCCTGATGGAACTTTATCTCAGTTCATTTATTACAATAACCCAATGATTGTAAGAGGAGAGAATGCTAAACATGCATAAATAGAAAATAAGATGATGTGGTACTGAAATGAAGTGAAAATATTCAAGTTTCACCTTTCCAACTGCCAAAACATCCAAGTAATCTACAAAACACCCATCGGGACAAATATAGAATAATGATAAACTTGGGATAGATACAGAAAAAAGTGAATGGACATAAATGTAGAGCTCCTCAATACCTTTCCAATGCCATAAAGAAGATGAAAATCGAGATCATGGCAAAAAGTTATGAGCTCGGAAGCCATAAATGAACATCTAACTTAAAACAAAAATAAATGTAGCTAAATAGAAAAATACTAAAAAACAAACTACACCACAGGAAAGTTCTTGGAACTAGCTTTCCGGTGATATCTCGTTTGCCCGATTTTGATACCGTATGCCCAAGTTATGCCAAAAAGAAAAAAATTGCTCCTTGAAGACAAACTGGGGTTAGGAGGAGGCTTGGAGTGTCGTACGGCCAGATGACATCAGCACTTCATGATGTTAAATTTGACGGCCATCTGGCTATCGCCGGAAAAAATTGCCCCCTATCAGAAAAAAAAGACGGCCGCTGCGAACTGTGCATGTTGACAGAATATTCTATACACCCCTGGAATATTCGATCTAGGAATATTCCCTACATCACCAGATTTTTGAGACGCTTATCGGAAAAGCTCTGCCGCCGGTGGGATGGGTGGCCATCGAGGGGGACCGCTGGATGAAGCCGTCGGTGATAGAGGGTGGTCGTTGGTGGAGAGGTGGCCGATCGGCAGCTTTGAATGCCGCAGTAGAGGAGTACGAGGCCCGCACAGGTATGGAGGTACAGCCTGCCTGCGTAGGCGTACCACACTGCACAGGTAGCAAGTACTGCCTTTGATTTTTTTGAAAGCTTTTTTTGATAATATTTTTTGATTTTTGATTTAAAAAAAAAGATAATGTATATATATATATATTTTTTGCATGTAGGTAAAAATAATTCAAAAAAACCTGGTATTTTGTTTCTTGGATTGCGTGCACAAAGGCCATACACAGACCTTACGACTTCTTTTTGCCTCAGAAGCTCCTAACGCCAAAATAGGTCTAGTTATATGTCAATTTTCATCTCTCAGATGCTTTGGATGTGATGGCGAGGTCCAATTTTCCTGAAAATGCACTAGAAGCTTTGCAACTCCTAGATCTGGCAAATCTTCAAACCCTCATAACTCTAGCATAAAATGTCAGATTTAGGTGAAAAAAAAGTTGATCATGACTTTTTTGATAGCCCTGAACTCAAAAATGAGCTCATATTTCCTCCAACATGTGCCAAAAATAACCATGCAAGATTACCCAAATAGAGAAACAATCTCAAGGTATGAAACCCTCGAGGAATCCTGAACGAACTTTGCACTGATTTTCTCAAAAAATTGAGAATGGGTTGCAAATAAAGGCTCTAATACCATGTTAGAAACCAAGATCTAAAATGCAAACTAGAAAATCCTTCCACAGAAGAGAAAAATAGAAAAAGCAAGAGCTTTGCAAAAAGATATGCAAAATAATATTATTCAGGAATTCAATAATTACAAGATATGATTTGCTTTATAAAAGCAAAGATGCATAACCCTAATCTTATCTTGAGCAACAAGATAGCTCAACAAGATAAGGATGACAATAATTAACCTAGGAATTAAATAATTACCTAAGTAAAGTTATGCAAGTGCAATTAAATATTAATTACACTAGCAAGGGTTATTTAATTAAATAAGATGACTTAGGGAATTAAATTAATTTTTTTTATTTATTTAATTTAAAAGGATGAAATTTTAGTGTGAAGGGGGGGTGAATTAACCCAATTTGATGAACTAGGTTAATGAAGGAAAATGATGCAATTAATTATTTAGCTAGGTTAATTCAATTAATTAAGTGAAAAGAAGATGAATTTTGAGAGGAAATGATGTTAGTAAACCTATTTCGAGTGTATGATATTTCTTAGGGCATTTTTTCAGTGTCTACACATATTTATACAATTTTTATATAATGCTATTGGTCACATGATCCATTAGAACAAGGATTATAAGATGTAATTTTTAAAAGAGATCATTTTTTAAATTTTATTTCTAAGATTAACATTTTCCCCTATAATAATTGTTTTAAAATAATCTATTTTTTTATAAAAATTGACATACTATTCTATAATTATAAGATATTTTTCATCTCTCAAAATTAAAAATTCTTAACATCCATGACATCATAATCATCACCATCACTTTACCTATACTCAACTTTCATTGAACAAAGACTCCTAGTCTCACACATGTATCAACCATGCCCTCAAACAATAATACAACCTATGTACATATCTCTATCAAAGTCTAAACTTTGAAAACACCCTTAAACTTACATTAGGAAGCACTAAATCTGATAATCTATTATACTATCATATTGCTCTCATAAAATTATGCACTTCCACAATTTTTCCTCTAATTCATTTGGATTCCCATAGAATCGCCTCAAATCTTAGGCTCTTATAAGTGCTCAAATAAGTATAATTCTCTCTCTCCTCATTCAAGTGAAAAACTATTTAATCCTTTGTGTGGCACACTACAAATTTTCTCCATTATATATTTGAAATCCAAAATCTATTTTTTATGTGAAATTTATGATATATTAACCATTCTTAAGTAATGTGGGCTTCATATAACCAAATTCTATTAAAAATATCAAATTTTGAAAACCAAACCTATATCACTACATAGTGCTCAAAGAGATTTTGGATAACTATAAGAAGTCAAACATTTGATAGTTTAGGTGAAATTTATGTCTCATGGAATAAAATAGATCCTTTAGGCAAGATATAAGGCAAGTTGGTGCCTCTATGATGACTCATGGGTGGTAGTCCTATGGTGATGGAATGCTAGTAGTTCTCTAGTGGTAGTTGTGCATAATAATAATTCAAATTAGCTAACAAGAGGTGGTAGATCTAAAAAGTTTTGAATTTCATTTTAATTTTTCAAATTTCTAAATTTTTGGGTTAAGCCCGCATAGTTTGGGTTTTGACATTGCCTAATTTGATCCCAAGGCCTATTGGATTGGTACTTTTCAATCAACACCAATCGGAGTTTAATGGGGGTTAATAGCTCCATATTCCACCCTTACCAACTATTAGCCACAAGATGAGGTATAAAGGTCTATGAAACCTGTTGGGAAAATGTGTCTCAACCTTGCAGTTACATAAGGTACTGTTGATATGTTAGTGCAGGGGGGAAGGGGGGGAAGCAGGGGTACCCCCTATGAGGGGTCTAGGCGGATCATCCCCCTAGTGGGGGGCTTTGAGGGTTGTGCACCCCAATGGGGGCTTAGCGGCAACGTGCTCAAAAGGAAAATTTTATGTATATTTTACTATTATAAATCTTGATCGTTCATCATTAGGTCTCATATCTGATGGTCGATATTTTTTTGGCTTGAATTTCCCTAGAAGGCAACCCTTTTTATGAGGGTGTTGTATTACGGTTGTAGGAAGGGTTAAAATTTGAAATAAGAAGGAAAAGATCAAGTAGCAACCACAACTACCTAAAATATAAGCCAAGAATCCCAAATCCAAACAAGAAAGTACAAGATGATAAGGAAAATCAAAGAAATATCAAACTTCCCATATCAAAGTTGGTTCATCTTCCTTGCATCTCCATTTTTCTCAAGTTGCAAACTACCCCCTTAGATTTTGAAGCATTTGAATACCTACAAGTGACAATGAAAAAATAGCAAAAATTTTGGAGATAGTGGTTTAAGGTTGGAATGAGGGAGACAACCTTCTTTTATAGAAAAATTTCTTGAATGGACAATCAAGATAAAAAGTCCAAAAGATTCCAAGATCAATGGTTGAAGTTTCATGCACCATGGAGTAGTGGAGCTAGGGACGAATAAGAATAGATGGTCAAGATTGAAAGAAGACTAGAGGGAATTAGCGGTTGAAATTCGAAAGAGGAAGTGGAGGGAAAGCGGAGGCATCAAATAATAATTTTTAATTGGATAAAGGAATCTTGGAAATTAAATCATATTATTTAATTTGGGAGATGATATGGAGGAATAAATAATAAAAAATGATTATTTATTCATGGAGAAAGAGGGAAGTAGGATTTAATTAAAATGATTAATATTTGACCATTTAATTAAATGAGGAGGAAATGAAAATGGAGAGATATTAAATAATTAAATTAGATTAATTATTTAATGGTGGAAGGAAGAGGTTAAATGAATAGTTAAATAAACAAAATAATTATTTAACTATAGACAAATAGTGAAAGGTGAATAATTAAATAAATAAATTAAATTTATTTAATTAATCAAAGAAGAATAAAGACAATAAATTAATTAAATAATTAAAAATTATTTAATTAATAGAAGAATGTGACCAAAGAAAATAATTAAATAATTAAAATTATTTAATTATGTAGGGAAGAAGAGAGATTAATGTGAAAAAATGACGTTCGCAGACCAAGACATTTTTCAGTGTCTACATTTTTCCCCTCTTTGACATAATGTGATTTTGAGATTTGTGTCAAAGATTAATTACGAAAATTCAAATCAAATCATTCCCTAGCATCCCCCAGTGAAGGTAGGATAGACCTATGCCCCCTTGATTTTTTTTTTCCCAAATTTTGAATTTTTTTGAAAAATGTGAAAAAAAATTCTGACAAGCCAATTTTGTGCATTGACAGCAAAAGGTTTCAATTTTGGACTTCCATAAATCTTAGATTAGGGTTTAGGTTCAACATTTGACACAACTAGTGAAAAAGGTTGGTAAAAATTCCATTTTAGAAAGGTATAAATGTGGTTTGGTTTCCAAAAATAGTCATTTGTGCATTTTAACTTTGAGTGAATAGCAAGAGTGAGTGAAAATTTGTTGTAGAGTTACTGCCAAGATGATACTAGTACCACATGTTGCACACCACGGATATCAAATCAAGACCTATAGACAACCAGAGGGCTCGGGGCATGCGGTAAGTATGACAACCTTGCTTTGTAATTTTTTCACTTTTTCTAGTTTTAGGGCTCCAAAAGGGGGAAAACAAATGTGGAAAACTCCATTAATCACATTTGTTATGGCAAGCGCCGCAAGTGGATGTGGTTCACTGCATCTACTTGGTGTGACACATATGCATAGGATATGGACACAACTGAAATTTCACAACACAATTGAATTTTCCAACACAAATATAGGGTTTAGTGATGCATGTGAGGTTTTAAGCTGCATGTGTAAATTTGAGATGCAATTGCATGCTTGAATGATGCATGTGTGGATTCTGCAATGCATTTTCTTGTTTAAATTTTTTCCCCAATTTGGATAAAATTTTCTCTATGACCAAGGTCAAATAGGCTGACTTAGGCTTTTGGATTGACATAATGTGTTTGCTTGTGATCACATGTTGCACTAGACTCAATTTATACTTGAGAGAGATGATTGTCAAGTTTTAGACTATGTCAACAACTAGATTATGATTAGAGGGATCAACTACTTTCCCTGGGATTATACTACATCACTTTCATGCCTGTGATTCGAGCTAACAGGGGATTATTGACTACTCTAGTCGAGCGATTGCACTCAAAGACTAGCTCATTCCATTTGTTGATAGGAGAGGCCATAGTGACTCTAGAGGATGTGTGATGGATCCTCTAATTTTTGATCCATGTGCAATGTGTGTCTTACGATCCAGAGCGAGGGTATAGTGTGATTATGGCTACATTCAATCATGAGGACATCACAAAGCTAGGTGTAGAGGAGTATGAGATCCATTGGGACATATTCGTGGAGAGATACAACCTATTCATTGTTGTTCCTTGCAATGTTATTGGTGGATTCGTGTGCCTTGATTGGAAGGGACATGGGTTTTCAATCGATTGGGGGGAGATGTTGGTTGAGATGCTCACTCGAGGTGTGATGTATGCTTGGGGGCCATGCATGCTAGCCATGCTATGCTTTTAGCTTCATGATGTTGCATACCAAGGTGATCAGAGCATCAACTGTGGGACTACTCTTCTGATGGTGTGGGCCTGGGAGCACATCATGGTGTTCTGAGCACTAATACAAAGACAACTAGGAGTAGGCTTACCATATGTGTTCATTTATGGAGGCACATTGACATAGACCCATGTTGGCGATGTTGGTTATTAGAGGCACACCATTGATATTTTGGATTCATTCACCTGGAGTCCATACAAGGATGGTATCCCATTCATGGATGATGATGACCACTTACCCTATTTTTTTTAGACATGGTACCTGATTGGATGCATATTCCAGTCTTAGCATATTATAGAGAGATATTTTCCAGAGTGGATTCACCAATAGTTCAGCGAGCAGTAGGGGTTACCAATGGGAACTATCAATTTTGGTTGGTTGAGTAGAGAAATATAGCCATGGGGGACGATGATTTCTATTACTATAGAAAAGAAAGACATAGACAACTTAGAGCCAGTACAATGGGGGGCTGGCGTGGAGGTAGCAGTTTAAGGCACCACACTGAAGTATGATGAATGGTGGGCCCAACATAGGATAGTACCTCTTACAGAATAGGATCAGCTGACACCTATGCATAGGCAAGGGAGAGGGTTGAGGAGAGGAATTTAGGGCTAAGATCAAGGTTGGAGAGATGATGGAGGGTGAGGGGATAGAGGGGAGTATGGAGGAAATGATGGAGATGGGGGAGGGGGAGGAGGAATAAGGCACATAGGAGGCAGGGATAGGAGAGGCAGGGTCAAAGATGGATGACCACCCTGTCCACCTTGTCCTCTAAGGTAGCCAAAGATGAGGGGGTTAGAGAGGAGGAGTGACTAAGATAGGAAGAGGAGGTTAGAGTAGAGGATATCACTATGGATGTTGAGGTAGAGGAGGGTGGCAAGGAGGAGGAGGAGAAGAGGGAGAGGTTCATGATGGAGGAGGGGTTAGAGGAGATCCCCATCATTGAGGTGATGGAAGTGGAGGTGGAGGATAGGCTGGTGATTACTCAGGTCACAAAGCTATAGGCTGCATAGGAAGAATTCCAATAGTTGAGGGTGGAGAGAGATATGGCCATCGTTAGGGCACAACAGATAAAGCAGTGTTCCATTATTTTTATTAGCAAGTGTAGTGTCCCATTAGTGGATTTTTCACAAGAGATCAAGAGGGATATTCAAGCTAAGAAGTACTATAGAGATATCTATGAGAGAGAGGTGCCTCCTAACTAGTGCAGAGAGCCCAATTTTTTCAGTGGCCATGAGCAGGTCACAGAGCAAGATGCATTTGAGATGATTACAAAGTAGCGAGGGTGTGTCACAACCACAGTAGTCACCATATTATTAGCCATAAGGGCATGGGACCTTGATATCCCACTAGCCAAAGGACATACAACCTCCCTCGACGAGACCATCTCCATCAGGAAATATGGACAACACTAGGTAGAGCTTTTCTTTTATGCATTAGACATTGATATATATGTATATTTTTACTGAGCCTGCGAGCTCCATTTTTGAGATCATCCTGAAATTGTACTGTGATACTTGATTTTTTGATATATATATGTGAGATGCATTATTTTAGTGGTGACTACATGATGATTCATTTATTATACATTTTTCTATGATATGATAGATTATGATGCTATGATGTTATACATTTATATGATTATGAGATGGTTGTACATGTTATGATACGTTATGGATGATGGTTTATGCTCATGTATGCTTATCTATCTTATGTTGTATGGATGGATGCACATGATTTTACTTTATGCCTATTCGTTCTAGATTCAAGATGGTTTTATATGATTATGATGCTTATGTGGATGCACATGTGATGTATGCTTTATGGTGTTATAGATTCTTTGTGATTATACAAATGCAATGATATGGATAATAGTGACGGATATGGATGACATACATGAAATGTGATGATTATGTATGATTTCCTTTTTTGGGTATGAAAATGTGATATGGTATG
>VDFB02281492.1:905477924-905557822 GCA_007258455.2 Sequoia sempervirens
AAAATCCTAAACCTTTAAGTGATGGTGGGTATCTGATAAAAGAGTGATTCCACAACTTGAATAAGATTTTGGTTTCAATTTTTTTGATGGGGTAGATTGTAAAAGATGAGGTTTTGACAATTCTCCAAATGATAACTCTAGACTTCGACTTCTAAATTTTTTTTAGGTTTTCAGTTTTCCAAGTCTTTCAAGGAAATATTGTTGAAGGACTCTATGATATGATGCTAGAGTGACCCACAACACTAGTTACCACCCTCAGACTGATGGGAAGATGAAGATCGTCAACAAGTGGGTGGAGGGATATTTGCGCAATTATGTTTCGGGTTAGCAGAGCGCATGGGTGTGTTGGTTATATTTAAGTGAGTATTGGTATAATACTACTAATCATATGTCTATTGACATGACTCCCTTTTGAGCCTTATATAGTTATGATGCTTTGTCATTTGTGGATTTGGCATTAGGTGATAGTAGAGTGGCTAGAGCTCGGGAGTGGCTTCAGGACAATCAAGATATCCTTAAGGCACTTAAGGATAATATTCAACATGTACAAAATTAGTAGAAGCTTTATGATGATCGACACAGAATTGAGAGAACCTTTCAGGTTGGTGATATGGTTTTCCTATGTCTACAACCCTATAGGCAGAGTACACTCAAGAGGAGTGGAGCTAAAAAGCTCAAGCTGAGATATTATGGACCATACAGAGTCCTCTAGAGGATTGGAGAGGTTGCTTACGAGCTTGAGTTACCTTCAGAGAGCAAGATACATAATGTTTTTCATGTGTCTTGTTTGAAGAAAGCTTTGGGAAAGCATGTGACTTCATCACTAGATTTTCCTCCCTTGGATGGGGAGGGTCGATTGATACTGATTCCTGCAGAGATTCTTGATATGAGGGAGAGGAGGTTGAGGAACAAAGTTATCAGAGAATATTTGGTGCGATGGAAGGGCTTGTCATTGGACGATGCCACATGGGAAGGAGAGATAATAATTCAACATTCAGCTTTGCAATTGCTTGGGGGCAAGCAATCCTAGGAAGGGAGGACTATAATGTCCCTTCCTTAGGCGTTCAGATCTGATGCAGAGGTTGACCTATTATGAGGGTTCTCATAGGTTAGCAGTATGGATAGGGGACCCATTTCAAGGTTGTGGAACCTTGCCAGGAGTTGTTCAAGCCTTTCAAAGTCAAGTTTAGTTTATTAAGCCAGGGATAAATTGTAAATAATAAGTTGGCTTTAATGGAATAGTGAAAGGTGAACAAAAACACCAAATTAGAAAATGAATAGTGAAAAGTGCATCCCCATCCTAGAACTTAAGTTGTTTTTAAAAGTGGGCCAAGTTCACAATGTAAAATTAGACCCTCAATGTTATTTTATGAATTTTTAGGCCAAATAGTAACCCCAAAAAGGGTCAACCCCTCTTGGAGAAGATGAAAAGGTATTTTTTTCTATTTTGAATTCATTCCTATGACTTCAATTTGAGAGCAGCAACAAACTTGAGGGTTTGAAGAGCATGGAGTTTCCAGGAACACGAAATTCTAGGAGAATTTGGAGATTTGGACGAAAACCCATTTCTCCTGGTGACAGGATTCAGCATTATCCAACTTCAGTGTGGATTTGACAGCATTATTTGGGGTTATAATTGTAGATCAATCCATTTTGAGGAAAAAAATTCATATCAAATTACAGATCAATCCTTTTAGAGGAAATTTCTACCATCTTTCATTAGTTGCATAGGCAACTACACCTTTGTTTGGAATTTGGGCTTCAAACCCTAGTACTAAGTGAAGTTTTTGAAGTTTTGTAGTTGAGAAGTTTCATATAGCAGTGGCACAACTCCTCTCACACCTGGAAACGAATTGGGTAGTCATTTGTAGAGATGGGAGAGTTTGAATCTATTGTATCAAGGTTATATCAGACCTGAAATTTTAGTAGCAGCCTTGTAAAAATCCATTTCCTAGTCTTTGGATGAATGGGTATGTTGCAGTTGGCCCATATCTATGCAATTTTAGTCTTTTAATTAATAGAATCATTACATGTTTGGTTATTTTTCCTTTATCAACATTGTACATGTCATGCATTTCGCATAAAACTTAGAAAAACACAAAACACAAACAAACAAAAAACCTATCCTATACATTGGTCAAAGACTCCAAGAAAACCCAAAATCAAAAAATTTAGATTAGATTGAGGAAGGAATCTTTTAGTGGTATCAGTGCAAAAATCCTACCAACCTGTGGGATACTAAGGTTGTTTTCAGTAATGGAAGAAAGAAAAAATGAAATTGCTGCCACTAAGATTGCCAAGTGGTATAATAGATATCAAAAGAGGAAAGACCTTCTGACATTTAAAGAATATCTAGTTTTGATAGGAAAAATTATACTTGTGTATGAGGAGGTTATCAAAATATTTGATGAATACTCAAGTGACATTGAGGAGGTCAGGGCTACCGAATCTTTTGACAAGTATTACATAAGAAGAAAAGAAGAAATGAATTTTGAATCTCCATTAGAATCAAAAGAAGGGCAAGTTCAAGAGGGATTCGATGCTAAGCATGATCAATCAGAGTATTGTCTTAAAAATAAGTCAAAAATTGAAATGAATGAGAAGAGTAAGGAGCTGCAGCTAGTAGGAACATTCTTGAATGAAGAAAAATCAAAAGTCACCATTGAAGAAAGGATGGAGAAAAAAGAGGAAACATTTACTTGCAACTTGTAGCCTACAATTGACCATGGAAAAGGTAAAATTCATTCATCATGTCTAGAAGTTTGGACTTCTATCCAAACATATGGGAGCCCTAAGGAGGGTAAAACCATGTTCACATGTTCACTCGTCACAAGAGGATATGAAAAAGAAAGAAGCAACATTTGCAGCCTCAAGTGAGGAACACATAAGTCTACATGGTAGCCACAAGGTGGAGGAAGATGTGTCCATAGAGTTTGCAAACTCTACTTTGGTTGAGCAACTACATGGGGATATGGATTCGACCTATATTTCATTGCATGAGATAGCTCTACAACTCATGGGTAATAAATAATTTTGTAATAATGTGCAGTCATGTAGTGAGATTGATTTCACTTGTCCCATCATATGCTAGCATTGGAGGATCGCTTGTTGAAGTCATATGAAGCATTTTTCTTTAGAGATCTGATTGTAGGGACTAGAAAATTGTCTAAACATAAGGTTCTACAATATGATAATGTTTGGTTTGTCATGATGATTTCACCATGGTTGTGGATGGAGGAAAAGAGCACACTAGAAATGAAAATTTGGAATGGTAAGGCAATATATGACTCTTAGTGTCAGAGGTTAGAGCTTGTTAAAGATAACAAAGACACTACAAGAGACCATAATTTTGATTTCTTGAATGTAATTAGCAGTCCACTATCAACACATGAGTAATGCATCGGGATAATCAGGTATGGGTTGATGAACATATGATGAACATTGGAGACATTGATTGCTTGCAATCTGATTTCATAACAACAAGGAGAGAGAAGCATGAGGTTGCAGATTGGACACATGGATTAGTCAATATAGAGGATACCACAAGCATTGATAATCAAGGTACAAAGGTTGAATATGAGGTTTACAAGGAAAATACACTTCTAACAATTGAAGATTTGACATCAAGGTATGGCAGTGATTTTGAATTCTATAATAGCAATGACATAACTCCTCTTCCTCAAGATATGACAGCTTTTGGTCAAGAAGAGAACAATGATTTACATTCTACATTTGAGGGTACACATGGTGCAATCATGGGTCATGATGATGTGAATGATAGAACCCATTATAAATCAGATTTTGTGTACTTTGGGGCAGCAAATATAGAGCATTGTCAAAGGTTGACTGAAGATTGGTTACATAGAGCTACCCAAGCAAAGATGCTTGCTGCCCAAGTAAGACAATGTCTACAAAGAGTCAAAGAAAATTGCAATCAGATAGATGATGCAATGAAATAAAGAGAATCTTCCATTAGGTATTTATTTCTTCCAAGGGAAAAAGAGGACATCAAAGATATATTGAAGAGGTATAAGCATAAGTTTAATTTTCTGAGTTTGATCATCAATTCTCTTTCACATCATGAGTCAAATTTGAAACCTTGCATTGAGAACATTCAAGTAGGGATGGGTAGGTGTGAATTTGATCCTTTCCTACCTAGAGTTGATGAAGTATTAGGTGGCGTTCATAGTGGACCAGCCACTAAAGGTTTGTCTATGATTCAAAAGGAAAACATCTACTATTCATATGTGGACTTGTCAAATCTTTGATATGATAGGGAAATGATGTACTTATTGATTGGTGACTCAGTCTTCTTATATTTGATAGTGGGATACGAAGATCAACATTTAAGGGACTTGATTTGGTGCATGCCTAAACAAAACATTTACTTGGAATCATCTAATGAAGGCACTCTAACTTGTGGAGATATAGGTAAAGTTGCAATAGTTGTTTGGAGGTCTTGGAGAAGTATTCATCACACTTTCCTTGCTGAAGATTGGCTCACTAATGAATTCCTAACATTGATTGTTGGTAGTACTTGTGGCCTCATGTGGAGTAAAGTTCTCAGTCAGGTCGATGATGTCCTGGTTTATAACAACATAATGAGGTGTTACATAATGGATGAATGTGATGGTACAAACATTTGGGATCCTGGTAGTGACATATGTGGAGCATCTCTTCTTTGGAACTATGATAAGTTCCTTCATTTTGGGCATACAAGTGTCTATATTAGAGTGGCACAACAAAATTCCATTAGTGTTGAGATGGAAGGACTTCCAGTTTTTTCATGGGATCCAAGTGGAGTACAATATTTGGTGGATGGAAAGTTTGTGGTGAGAACTAACCACAATAGTCTAAAATACTTCTTGGAACAAAAATAACTTAATGAGCTCCAACAGAAGTGGGTTAGCAAGATTCAGGCATATGATTTTGACATTGAGTTTGACAAGGGGAAGAAAAATGTTGTTGTTGATGCAATTTCCAGGAGGCCTTCAGTTGCTTCCCTTTGTTCCATGAGTGAGATTTCAACTAATTGGAAGTCTCAAATTTTAGTTGATTATTCCAAAAATTAGTTTGTATGTGAGGTTGTGGATGGAAAGGTCTAGGATGATAGGTATGCTATGATTGATGATGTGATATACTAAAAGGATAGAATATATTTAGTTCCTAGATCAAAGTTGAAGGAAAAGATTCAACGTGTCATCCATGATACACCACTAGTAGGACATCTTGGGTACTTCAAGACATACAGACAGGTTCATGAGAGATTCTCATGGAAGGGTCTCAAGGGTGATGTCCTATGTTATGTTTACGAGTGTGTGACTTGTCAGGAGAACAAGTCAGAGCATACTTTCCCAGCAAGAATTCTGCAACAATTGCCTATCCTAAAGCAGAAGTGGGAATGTATATTGATGGATTTCTTTAATAGTATTTCGAGAGTTCAAGGGAAGGAATGCATATATGTGGTTGTTGAAATATTGATGAAGTATGCACACTTCTTTTCTATTGCAATCGATTTCATAGCTTCACAGGTGGAAAAGTTATTCTTCTATGAGGTATTTTGTCTCCATGGACTCCCCAGGAACATTGTCAGTGATCAATATAGTAGATTCATGAGTTTATTTTGGTAGGAACTATTTCAACTTACAGGTATAGAGTTGAATCCCAACACCAGTTACCACCCTCAGACTGATGGGTAGACAGAGATCATCAACAAGTGGGTGGAGGGATATTTGTGTAATTATGTTTCAGGTTAGAAGAGCGCATGGGTGTGTTATATTTAAGCGAGTATTTCTATAATACTACACATCATATGTCTATTAGCATGACTCCCTTTCGAGCCTTATATAGTTATGATGCTTTTTCATTTGTGGATTTGGCACTAGGTGATAGTAGAGTGCCTATAGCTCAGGAGTGGCTTCAGGAAAGTCAAGATATCCTTAAGGCACTTAAGGATAACATTTAGCAGGCACAAAATCAATAGAAGCTTTATGTTAATCGGCACAGGATTGAGAGAACCTTTGAGGTTGGTGATATGTTTTTCCTATGTCTACAACCCTATAGGAAAAGTACACTCAAGAGGAGTGGAGCTAAAAACCTCAACATGAGATATTATGGACAATACAGAGTCCTCTGGAGGATTAGAGAGGTTTCTTATGAGCTTGAATTACCTTTAGAGAGCAAGATACATAATTTTTTTTATGTGTCTTGTTTGAAGAAGGCTTTAGGGAAGTATGTGACTTCATCACCAGATTTTCCTCCCTTGGATGAGGAAAGTATGTGACTTCATCACCAGATTTTCCTCCCTTGGATGAGGAGGCCCGATTGATACTGATTCCTACAAATATTCTTGATATGAGGGAGAGGAGGTTGAGGAACATAGTTATTAGAGAATATTTGGTGCAATGTAAGGACTTGTCATTGGATGATGCCATGTGGGAAGGAGAGATAATACTTCAGCATCAAGCTTTGCAGTTTCTTGGGGGCAAGCAATCCTGGGAAGGGAGGACTGTAATGTCCCTTCCTTAGGAATTCAGATCTGATGCAGAGGTTGACCTATTACGAGGGTTCTCATAGGTCAGCAATATAGATAGGGGACCCATTTTGAGGTTGTGGAACTTTTTCAGGAGTTGTTCAAGCCTTTTAGAGTCAAGGTCAGTTGATTAAACCAGGGATAAATTGGAAATAATAAGTTGGCTTTAATGGAATAGTGAAAGGTTAATAGTAACAACAAATTAGAAAGTGAATAGTGAAAAGTGCACCCCCATCCTAGAACTTAAGTTGTTTTAAAAAGGGGGCCAAGGTCATAATGTAAAATTAGACCCTCAATGTTATTTTATGAATTTTTAGGCCAAATAGTAACCCCAAAAAGGGCCAACCCCTCTTGGAGAAGATAAAAAGGAATTTTTGTCTATTTTGAATTCATTCTTATGACTTTAATTTGAGAGAAACAATAGACTTGTGGGTTTGAAGAGCTTGGAGCTTCCAAGAATGCAAACTTCTGGGAGAATTTGGAGATTTGGACGAAAACCCATTTCTCATGGTGACAATATTTAGCATTATCTAGGTTTAGTGTGGAGTTGGCAGAATTATTTGGGGTTATAATTGTAGATCAATCCATTTTGAGGAAAAAAAATCATATCAGATTGCAAATCAATCCTTTTAGAGGACATTTCTACCATTTTTCAACAGTTGTATAAGTAGTCATACCTTTGTTTGGAATTTTGGCTTCAAACCCTAAGTGTTAAGTGAATTTTTTGAAGTTTTGTAGTTGAGAATTTTCATATAGTAGTGGCACAACTCCTCTCACACCTGGAAACGAATTGGGTAGTCATTTGTAGAGTTGGGAGAGTTTGAATCTGTTGTATCAGGGTTATATCAGACCTAAAATTTTAGTTGCAGCTTTGTAAAAATCCATTTCCTAGTCTTTGGATGAATGGGTATGTTGTAGTTGGCCCATATCTATGTAATTTTAGTCTTTTAATTAATATAATCATTGCATGTTTGGTTATTTATCCTTTATCAACATTGTACATGTCATGCATTTCGTATAAAACTTAGAAAAAAATAAAACGCAAATAAAACAAAACCTATCCTATATGCTGGTCAAAGACTCCAAGAAAACCCAAAATCAAAAAATTTAGATCAGATTGAGGAAGGAATCTTTCAGTAACTTATTCAATTTTTTAGTTTATTGCACTTAGATTAGTTCATTTAGACATATTGCACCCACATCACATCCATGTTTGAATGTATCATTGCATTTTGGCACCTAATCTTATCTTCTTTAAGGTGAAAAATCCTAGGAGTATAAAGCATTTTGGGTTTGCCAAAATCTTTTGTTACATTTTGGTGAACCTCCCTTTAGGATACTTTTCTTTTCTGATTTGGAGTCCTGCATCATACATCTAGCTTGCATGGATTAATTTGCATGCTAGGTTTCAAATTTTGAATTCATGAAAAGTGCATTTAGGTTGCATATTTGGCATCTAAAATCATTAAAATTTTCTAAAATTTTGCATTCTCAACTTAGATCTACCTCTACAATTCAAAAACCATCCAAATCACTTGAAATTTTTTGAAAATTTTGACAAAAATCCCCACTAGGACTTATTCACCACCTTGGGCGAATTAGTCCCTTTTCACCCATGAAATTTCCCTTTATAGAGCTAAAAACCCTATTTTTAAGCTTTTGTTTGGTTCCATTACCTAGTTGTATCAGTTTGTCAAGTTTCTGTAACATACATTTCATTAAATTTAGCTTAACTTAGCTCATTTCATACATGGTTTAAATTTAAAATTTTCATTCTCATATTCTTACATAGCATAATTAGTCAATTATCATCTAAAAATTACATTTCATTTCAGCCTTTTACATTGCATTTTGAGTTAGCATAGATTGTTTTTTCAAAATTTTAGTTTCAATCTTCTCCAAATTTTCAAAGAAAAATTTAATCAATATCATGATCATCACTCATTCAATGCATGTCCTAGTTATGAGAGTCTCTTAGCACAAGAGGGTGAAACTGAAAATTTTAACCTTAAACTCACACCCCCTCATATCTCTCCTATTTGTGTGGATAATGTGATAGAAGAGCATACAAACATAGATAACCATGGTGATCATAATTTTACTTCTCCCAATACCTCTCCTTTTAGTGATGAAGGTATCTTGGCGAAAGAAGATACAATCATTGAGAATCATGAGGATCTTGTTTTCCCTTCTCCTCATCCCCTTTGGGAAGAAATTTTAGCACAAGATAATGAAATCATAGACACATTCCTAAACATCACCTTACCTATTTTCCATTCTCCTTTGGCTTGTGTGAATGATTTCAAGGAAGATAAGATTATAAATGATGAGTATATGTTAGTATCTAACAACCCTCTTTATGATCCTTCCCCTACCTCTCCTATTTTGGAAGACATTAGGGAACAATGAAATGAAGTCATAAATGATCATGATAATCATACTTGTCCCTAGTTGTAAGGAAGATGCTTTGATGTTAGAAAACACAACCAATGAGAGTCATGAGAATCTTAGCTATCCCCTTTCACCTAAGGAAAACCTTATTGAGCAAAATGATTCAACCATTGATTATTCCCCTACTTGTGATGAAGTAATTTTAGAAGAACCAATCCTTGAATTTCAAGAACATTTGGTTTGTTGTTCTCCTAAAAGCTCTCCTTCTAGGGAGAATATCATGGTGTTAAACAATGACATCATTAATCATGTGTCTTAGCTCATGATAAAAAGGTGATTCTAGATTGCCCTTTATTAGAGATACATCAAACCAAGACTGCTGAAGTTATGAATGTGCAAGTGTCTATTAGATCCCTCCTGATCAATGAACCTCATACATATCCTGTGGACCATCCTAAGAATCTTCTAATTCTTTACCCACCTTCACAAAAACAACAAAATCATAACAAACCTAAACTTATCCTTTACCCACCTTGGAATAATGTGTCACAACAACCGAGTCATAATACCATTGCTCATACATATAACACTTGAAATAATCTGCAACCACCATAACCAACCCCGACACCCTTACCGTTGCCTAATCCTATCCTACCTAACCCTTTCTTGCCAGGTCGAAAGGAGTATGATCTTGTCGAGAAACTTAAGAATACTCCTACTAAGATATCATTATGGAACCTTATTCAAGCCTCCCCTCACTATCATAACATGATCAAAACAACCTTACAACAATTTTCCATCTCTTCGAATGTGCAACCAAATGACATGGCAGCCATCATTCACAGAATAAACAATGACATTATTTTCCACCAAAGTGAACTCCCCTCTTTGGACATACAAAAAAAAAATGATCCTTTCATGATCATAGTGCAATACCAATGAAAAGGCATAAAGAGAACTCTTGTAGACAGTAGTTCTACCCTTAATGTGTGTAGTGTGAGCCTTCTGGATAAGATTGGAATTGATCAATCAAAGATTCAACCTAATTCTTTATCTATTAAGGGATTTGACAATGTTGAAAAGAAACTACTCGAGGTAATCATTATACCTCTTATAGTTGGAGTGGCCACATTGAATACACCAATCCATGTTATTCCTTATAAACTTACATGTAATCTTATCTTAGGTAGACCATGGATTTATGCAATGATTGGGGTTCCCTCTACTCTTCATCGTAAAATGAAATACATCTACAACAACATAGTCCACACACTTGACATTGATCCTAAGCCTTATAGTGTCTTAAAATTTGAGAAAAACAAATAAAATCCCTTAAGCACATCAACATCAACTACACAATTGGAACCCACACAACAAAAAGACAAAAAACATCTTGAACAAGTAACAAAGCTGTTAGAAGATGATTTGGATTCCTTTGATTTCGAACATGACTTCATGGGTGAATACAAAATAATCAACAAAGATTCAAATAAGGGAAAATAAACAATGATAATGTCAACAAAAAATTTAGATGACCTTTCGAAAGCATCCACCTCAACCACTTTAGACAAAGAAGAAACTTACACAACAAACTTTGAAGAACTTAATCATGAACAACCACCCGATCCAAAAGCAATGAAAAGGCTTTATCGATGAGGTTATGAACTTATGAAACAACAAGGATATAGTGGAAAAGGATGTGGTGCTAATGAACAAGGTATCTGCAACCCTATAGATCATCTCACACAAAAAACAACTCATGGTCTTGGTTATTGTCCTTTGATAGAAATCGACAAGCCTTCCCTCCATATCAACACCATCACAAAAAATTTATCAAAGCCAACATTAACCATAGTGCATCTTGAACTGATCAACACTAGTGGTCTTGATCATTCTCCTTTGCAAGAAATCAAACAAACAAATACACCTTCGCTTAATGTCAATGTCATCTCACAAAACACTAATGATTTACATTTGTTAGATCTTCAACCCTCCTATAAAGGAGAAAACAAAATCTCGCAATCTACAAAATCTTGCATAGGTATGACAACTAATACTAAGCAAGATGTATCTTTCAAGAAAACCATAGGAACATCTTTTACCATTGATCAAGAGGGTATCATGTCGAGACTCCTCCAAGATCACTTAATAACCCTTCCTCAAATAACTCGAAAGAAATTCTATTACAAGACTTCATGATGTGCATATCATAGAATTCATGGTCATTCCACTAATGAATGTAAGGCTTTGAGTCATAAAATACAACATCTTAAGGATTTTGGTGTTCTTCCTTGCATGGGGACACCTCATTCCTCTAATTGATACTAATTTTCACTCTAGCATGCATTTCATTACTCGCTTCAACTCACCCTTTTCTTACACTCAGTGGGGGCAAGGGGTTATGTAGCCTTGTCCTCGTATGTCACTTGTCATTGCCTCTTTTGACTAGTCATTAACCTTTCATGAACATATAAGAGCAAGCTTGGGATGTGGACGACATGCCTTAAGTTGACACACATGTGACATACTACCTTATTAATGACGTAGCTTATTAGAAATATATGACTTGGCATAGGGCTTTTCGACTAAGCTCTCATGTCTTCCTCTTCTACTTTAAAGAAATTTATCACAATAATGGTGTTCGCAACTGCTTTAGAGTGGGGGCATACATCACCACTCACATTTCATTGCGTGATTTTTTTCTTCTTGCGATGTGTCCTTTTCTTGGTGGTATCATTAGGCTTGATTCCATCCAAGAGCGTGATACTTCTTTTGACACATCCTCTCTTTGAAACATTAAGCATGATGTTCCCTAAGATGATACCTCACACAAACTAAGCAAAATCCATTTGAACAATCCTTGCACTACCTTTCATTTACAATGTCTATGAGTGTCAAGCATACAAAGTTTTTCTTACCTCATGGAGCTCGAAGTTTATTTTAATTGTGGTAACTTATTAAAGTTATCAGAGGTATAACTTTGGTATGGTTGAGTGGGAAAGCCCATTCTGAGGCATGACTTTTCCCCATAGCCACCTTGTGGATTTCTCACCCCGCGGACAACCAAAATTTTCATGGCCCCAGAGTGATTATAATTTGGACTTCTCACCCGACGGACAACCAAGAGTTTTTCGACTCAGAGTGAGTATGCATTATTGGACAAAAAACCTAGATTTGATCCACATCGTGTTGGAAAAATGGTCGAAGCTTAATCCACCATTTCATTTTCACTTTTCTCTTCTTCTTAAGTTCTTTCCATTGCATGATTGTGTGTCTTGTTTGGTTACACATCATTCATTTTGTGTGTATCCTTTCACGCTTATGTCGATTTGACTTAGGATCTTGGATCTTAGGGGCTTGAATGCTTCCTCGATCTTTTCCATCCTAGATCATCCGCATTGGCACGATTGGACCTTTCTTGAATGGCTACTTTAGTGTGAGTTTGAAGCAAGTTCATCCTCTCACTAAAGTGGGGGCTAAATGTATTGCAGAAAAAAATAATTTCTTGCTTGATTTGGGAATAATTGGTGATAAATTGGACTTAATGAGGCCTTGATTTAGTGTTGTGAGGTGTTTTTCAAATCCACATTAGGTCTTGGTCCCTTGCAAACAGAATAAAATGCATCTAACGATGTTTTGTAAAGGTGTTGGAAAGTGTTGTAAAAGAATTTCACACCTAGACTTAATGAACCCATTTTCCCTTAATTCAACAATGTAAAACATATTTAATTACATTTTCACACCAATCTAGAAGGCTTGTAAAATAATCTTAATGTTAATCTAGTGTTGTAATGTGTCCTACACATTCAAATTGGATGTTGTGCCTTTCTAGGCTATGTGGACCTAATTTTAATGTTGTAAAGTGTATTTAATCACACTTTCACATTAAATTTTGTCCCAAGCTCTAATTGACCTTTATATCATCATTAATAGTCCCCTATTACCCCATTTTGTGCATCCCAAGGCATAATTTGATCAAATACCCAAAGGAATCAACATAAGAAATGAAATTCCTCATTCCCCAACATTCTAGCTATCAAAAGGATGCCTCTAGGATTAATTTTCCCATTTGGGTGAATGAGTCCTTGCCAGGTGGGACTGATTCACACAAGGTAGCGAATTAGTCCCATTTGGGTCATTTTTGAGTTTTGAGTGGAAAAATTTGGAATTTAAGTTTTATTTTCTTTCAATCAGCCTTAGAGATCAAATTTATGGGAAAATAAGGTGAATTTACTATAAAATCAAGTCTTTAAACTCTAATTCACATATCTTATCATTCATTCATCATCTATCTTCTCCCTCAAGTCAAGCAAGCTAGGGTTTCATCATTCCAAGTCATTAAGATAGCATTTTCTAGATATTCAAGGGAATATTCTTCATATTGTTGCAGCAATACAAGATCAATCATCATGGAAAGGTATTAATCCCTTCATTTCATGTTCATTCTTCATATTATTTTTTCATTTGGTTTAATTACCTAAAAGGGGATTGACCAAGGAAAATCCCCATGCCCTAACATCCAACATTTATCCTTCTCTTCTTGTGTGTTTGCATATTTAGTCATCTTGGGGGCTTAGAAATCATTGAATATTGTATTGAATTTTTTTTGAAGACATATCCTTGTTGAACAAGTCAAAATATCCATTAAAAGTCACCTACAATGCCGAAAATTAGACTTTCAGAAGCAAACAATTGTCAGGAACCGAAGTACAAATTGAGGGTTCTTGTTTCCTCTTTTGGATTTTTAGAAATTCAAAAGTGGACTCATTCACCATTAGTGGCGAATGAGTTCCATTTCCTGACCTAAAAAGTGTTCTTTGCAGTTTTGGATACCCATTTGTTCGAAACGGGTTCCAGAACAGTTTCTCAGAACTATGACTAATTTGCCCAAAATGGCGAATGAGTCCTTGTAGGAAAAAAATTTAGCATCAAAAACATTTTAGAATTCATTTCCAGTCTCCAACAAGATCTCAACTACACAAATCCAGTTTCATCAATTTTTGTTACAATTTGCCTTCATTTCTAGGTGTTATTGCATATCACAATGTGTTTTCAAACAAGTAACATTTCTTAGGCTTTGCATTAGTAACTCATTTAATTTTTTAGTTTATTGCACTTAGATCAGTTCATTTAGAAATATTGCACCCACATCACATCCATCTTTGAATGTAACATTGAATTTTGGCAAGTAATCTTATATCCTTTTAGGTGAAAAACCCTAGAAGAAGCATAAAGCATTTTGGGTTTGCCAAAATCTTTTGTTACAAGATGTAATTCAATGAAGAAAACACATAAAAAATATATTTCATAAGTGATTAGTTGATTTTAATAGGTTTTTTGTGTCAAATGATAAGAATGTTTACACTTTGGTCATAACAAGAAAACATGTACAACCTAATGTAGTGGTAGAACGAGTGTGTAACTTGTTATCCTCAAATTCAGTGTACTCAATTCGAGGGATAATCCATATGAAACTTGTCTATTTTGTAGCCCACGTACTCTAAGCACGTAAAACAAGGAAAATTGCATTGGTCCTCATGCATGGTCCCCCATCCTAAAAAAATCATTTTGAGCATTAACCTTTGTTAGTTCATCAAAATTCGCATTTTAAACCATGTTGTGAAAATTCGATTTTGGGAGTTAGAAAATTTTCTGCACATGTAGGAGCATTGATTTTTAGCACTTTTACATTTTACATGTAGGAGCTCTATTTTTCTCCACTCTTACATATTTCATGCCTTAGTAATTTTCTGGCACATGTAGGAGCGAGGTTTTTTAGCACTTCTATGTCTCAAAACATAAGTCACATGTAGGAGCTCTGTTTTTCACTGCTCTTACATATTTCATGCCTTAGTCATTTTCTGGCACATGTAGGAGTGTTGATTTTTAGTGCTTTTACATATTACATGTAGGAGATCTATTTTTCACTACTCTTACATATTTCATGCCTTACTCATTTTTTCGCACATGTAGGAGCGGGGTTTTTAAGTGCTTCTACATCTCAAAACACAAGTCACATGTAGGAGATATGTTTTTCACTGCTCTTACATATTTCATACCTTAGTCATTTTTTGGCACATTTAGGAGTGGCATTTTTTAGTGCTTCTACATCTCAAAACACAAGTTACATGTAGAAGCACTGATTTTCACCGCTCTTACATATTTCAAGGTAGAAGCTCTTTTTTTCACTGCTCTTACATATTACATGCAAAAGCTCCATTTTTCATTGCTCTTACATATGTCACATGCAAAAGCTCAATTTTTCACTGCTCTTACACTCAAGTGTCCTTCCCACATGCTAAAGCACTGTTTTTTAGTGCTTTTACACAAAATGCAGTTTCCTCCAAGTGTAAGAGCATTGATTTTTAGTGCCCTTGCACAATTTTTTGAAAATTTTACCAACACCCATAAACTTCCAAAAATGCATTTTGACCTCCATTTCGCCCATTTCGCTCAATTATTCTCGCTCCATTGCTCACATCCATTTGCTAGTTTGCTCGCTTCCACTCTATTCTCTGCCATCATCGCATTCAAGCTTCCCAAACCCATGAAATTGCTCAGATTTACATACAATATGCAGTGCCTTGAAATTTTGATTAATTACATATAAAGTGCAATACCCCATGATAAAACCTTAGTTTTTCCTACCTTTTGCATCAGAATTGTTAAAGCCTACTCTTTCATTCATTTTGATCTCTTTTTCCCAAATTCTAGAGTAGTTTTGATCAAGTTCTTTCCTATCACCAAGCAAGAAGGCTTTGAAGTACAACCAGAAATTTCTTCCCATGTTTTAGTTTTTCAAAGAAGTGATCATCAATGGTTCAAGAAGAATATAAAGACAAACCTTTCTCATAGTTTCAATGAAAAAAATGATGGATTTCAAGATTATTCTAGATTTGGAAGGCAACGAAAAGCCTCCAATCTCATCGATGGAATCAATCTCAAGAATCCACGTCATCATGAAGTTTTCATGGGGATAGATGTTGAAGAAGGCCAAATTTTTCCTTAGATTAGATTTCCTAGTTTTAGTATTTTTCATGCTTTATGTAAATAAGTTTCAACATTTTACATGCCATTTAAAAAAATGTAATTACATGTAAAAACATAGATGTTTTCCTATAATGATAGACAATATTTTTTAATAAGTCGACTTGTCAGGTGAGATTTTCCTAAATTTGTTCACCTAACTTTCCTAAATTTGCTCATCTACTTTTCGTAGATTTTCTCATCTACTTTTCCTAGATTTTCTTTTCCCTCTTTTTTATAAATATGAGAGGATTCTTTTGTAATCTTTATCTTTTATCTTTTGTAACGAAGTGTTGCCCATTTTGAGAAGAAAATACATGAAACTTTGTGTTCATCTTTTTGTATCTATTTTGATCAATAAAGAAGAAATTTGCATACCAGAATTTGTGTTGGATCAATTGTCTTTTGGATTTGATTAAGATTGGCAGTGCTTAGTGTGTGAGATCTAAGGGCTTTGAATAAATTTGTGTAAACTTTGTGTTGTACTCTTTATTTGGATTTGTGATACTGTTTGGATAACTATTGATGGATTATCTACAAGACTTTGTGCTTGTAATTGTTCATGTTGTTCATGGAATTACTGTATCTAGAAGACTTTGTGCTTCTAATACGACACTTGTTACACATCTCAAGGATCCATTGGTGAAAATCTATGGAATGACTTTGTGCCTTCGTGAGATTTTCTTTCTTATTTTATCATTTATTGTTATTATGCTGCTATCTCTAAGCTATTCTTTGAAAATATAGAGATATTGGAATTACTGCTTTATTTTTAGTTTAAATTTGTATCGAATTAGAACCACCAACCATGAAGCATTGTAAAATTTATTCTCTGAAAAGAGAGAGAAGTATGAATGTGACACACCCCCATCTCTTAATTGTAGTGTACATTTTTGTGAATACTTAATTATTTTTACTTAGTTTCAGTAAGTAGTAAGAAGGGCACCTCCCCTTTCTAAGAGGAGAGATTACACCTCACACAATTATGGTTGAAATCAAGGTTGTGTAATCTATTAAAAAGAGATTACATAATTTTCACCCCACATTTTTTTGGCAACTCCACTAGGGACACGATACACATTCAAAAGCCTCACGCTATCATTTGAAGTATACCCATATCCTTTTTCATTGTAATTTATTTTCTTGTAAGTTTTTCAAGCTTTCACCAAGGACATATAAATGGTTGCTCAAGGTCCTTGGGAAAATGCTTTTGGTCTATTGATTCTAGCTCTACCCCTACATGCTCTTCCTAAAGGCTCATGGAAGAACTTTCCCAAGTTCCTTAGTTATGGACAACAACATCCTAATGAGCACATTGCTGCTTTCTACATTGCTTGTGGAGTTCATGGTGTTGAACACTAAGATGTATCTGTAAGATGTTTGTGGAAACTCTCCAAGGTGTCATTGTAGATTGGTTTTATCATCTTGTGCCACATACCATCACAAACTGGGTAACTCTCATAGCCAAGTTTGAAGAAAGGTTCAAACCTCCTAAAGAAACTCATGCTTTGTTGGCTCAGCTCACCAAGTTGAAGACGAAATCTCACATGCCTATGTGTGAGTTCATTGCTCACTTCAACAAGTTGAAATGAAGAATTGCAACTATTGCTCAACCTGCAGCTAAGAATTTGAAATGTTTCTTTTGTAAAAGCTCAAGTTCCTGAGGTTGGTTTCCTATTGAGAAGAGCAGCCCCAACTACTCTTGCAATTGTGCATACCTTGGTGACATAAATTGAAGATGATCTCATTCTTGCTGAGCAAATAAGAATTGAATCAAATGAATTTGAAGAAAGTCCTTCTTTGGATTTATTTTCTTCCATCACAAGGAAGGATCCTATGGTGCAAAGTTTGGAAAATGAGCTACTTGTCCTCAAAAAGTAGCTAGCTCAAGGTGTGTTTTTTGTGCCCTGCAAGGACGTACTAGGAAGGTCACTTTCAAATGTTGCTCATGAATTTGTTGTTGGGAATCAACATAAGTTATCTTCACCTCTGAAGAGGCATGCTCTTGAGGCACCATTAGTAAACGAAGTAGAGAACCATCCTAACTCCAATTAGAGTGATCTTTCTATTCTCTTCTAGGAAAAGGAAGCAAACATAACTGGCGACTCCCAATTCTGGTTTATGCAACCTTAGAAAGCCATTGATGAAAGGATGAAAGTCATTTTGCTGAATTTCAAGTAAATAATTCAGATTTTCCCAAGGTTGAAGATGGTGAACAACATATTGAGGCATGTAGTGTAGTCATATCCTCATCTGAATCACATAAAGGAGATAATTCTGATCAGCATGAGGTTGCCATGGTTGATGAATCAGTTGTTCAAGTAGCAATTGGTAAGAAGCATTCAATCTTTGACCGATTGAGGGGATGTTCCACAAGAAATCTTGCTTGGTTGGAGGCCAATGGGAAGACATAGTTTCCACTTGTACCTGAGTGTGAAGATAAAATTGAGGATGCAGGTAAAGATGTATTTTTAGATGCACAGGAGCAGTTTGAATTCAATGATTCATTTTGGAGTAGCAGTATATCTGATATATTTTCAGAGGTAGTTGAACCTATTCATCTCTTTCAAGAAGCAATGCCTCAACTTCATGTACATGTAGTTGCTAATGATCATAGAAGGAATTGCAAGCTATTGAAGAAAGGAAGCTATTTTGTTGAATCTATGAACAATTTCATTGATGGCTAGTTTTAATTAGGTAGGATTTTACCTTTTCAATAAGTGCATTTACATAGGTTTGCATCTTGTTTTGTAGATTTTCTTTGTGTCGATCATGCTTGAATTTGTTTCCCAATGGATGGATAAAGGAACTTGGATTTTGGAGTTCTTCTCCCTTCATTTGTTTCAAAGAAAAATTGAAGGAAGCTCCCTGGTTGGAGCTAGCTGTTATCCCCGAATTCAACGCTCTCAATTCAAGGGATAACCCATACGAAACTTGTCTATTTTGTAGGCCAAGTACTCTAAGCACGTAAAATGAGGAAAATTGCGTTGGTCCTTGTGCATGGTCCCCCATCCTAAAAAAGTCATTTTGAGCATTAACCTTTGTTAGTTCATCAAAATTCGCATTTTAAACCAAGTTGTGAAAATTCAGTTTGGGAGTTAGAAAATTTTCTGCACATGTAGGAGCCCTGATTTTTAGTGCTTTTACGTATTACATGTAGGAGCTCTATTTTTCATTTCTCTTACATATTTCATGCCTTAGTTATTTTCTAGCACATGTAGGAGCAAGGTTTTTTAGTGCTTCTACATCTCAAAACACAAATCACATGTAGGAGCTCTATTTTTCACCGCTCTTACATATTTCATGCCTTAGTCATTTTTTGGCACATGTAGGAGCACTGATTTTTAACGCTTTTACATATTACATGTAGGAGCTCTATTTTTCACTACTCTTACATATTTCATGCCTTAGCCATTTTTGGCACATGTAGGAGTAGGGTTTTTTAGTGCTTCTACATCTCAAAACACAAGTCAAATGTAGGAGCTTTGTTTTTCACTGCTCTTATATATTTAATTCCTTAGTCATTTTTTGGCACATGTAGGAGCAAGGTTTTTATGCGCTTCTACATCTTAAAATACAAGTTACATGTAGAAGTGCTAATTTTCACCGCTCTTACATATTTCATGTAGAAGCTCATTTTTTCACTGCTTTTACATATGACTTGTTGAGGCATTGTTTTTTAGCGCTTGTGCATCTCAAATCTCAAGTCACATGTAGAAGCTCTATTTTTCACCACTCTTACATATTACATTCAAGAGATCCGTTTTTCACCACTCTTACATATGTTAGATGTAGAAGCTCTATTTTTCACCACTCTTACACTCAAGTGTCCTTCCCACATGCGGAAACACTTTTTTTTAGCACTATTACACAAAATGTAGTTTCCTCCAAGTGTAAGAGTGTTGATTTTTAGTGCCCTTGCACAAATTTTTAAAAAATTTACCAACACCCAGAAACTTCCAAAAATACATTTTGAGCTCTGTTTTGCTCATTTTTTCTCGCTCCATTGCTTACATCCATTTTCTACTTTGCTCGCTTCCACTCCGTTCTCTGTCATCATCGCATTCAAGCTTCCCGAACCATGCAATTGCTCATATTTACATCCAATATATAGTTTCTTGAAAATTTGAGTAATTACATCTAAAGTGCAATACCCCATGATAAAACCTCAAATTTTCCTACCTTTTGCATTAGAATTGTTAAAGCCTACTCTTGTATATATTTTGATCTCTTGTGCCTAGATTTTGGAGCACTTTTGATCAAGTTCTTTCCTATCACCAAGCAAGAAGGCTTTGAAGTACAACCAAAAAGTTCTTCCCATGTTTCATTTTTTTGAAAAGTGATCATCAATGGTTCAAGAAGAACTTAAAGACGAACCTACAAAATGATGGATTTTCAACTTATTCTAGATTTGGAAGGCAATGGAAAGCCTCCAATCTCATCGGTGGAATCAATCTCAAGAATCCACGTCATCATGAAGTTTTCATGGGGAAAGATGTTGAAGAAGGCCAAATTTTTCCTTAGATTAGATTTCCTAGATTTAGCATTTTTCATGCTTTATGTAAATAAGTTTTGAAATTTGACATGTCATTTTGAAAAATGTAATTACATGTAAAAATAGAGATGTTTTCCTTTAATGATGGACAAATTTTTTGAATAAGTCAACTTTTTAGGTGATATTTTCCAAAATTTGCTCACCTAACTTTCCTAAATTCGCTCATCTACTTTTCCTATATTTTCTTTTCCCTCTCTTTTATAAATATGAGAGGATTCTTTTGTAATCGTTATCTTTTATCTTTTACAACGAAGTTTTTCCCATTTTGAGAAGCGAATACATGAAACTTTGTGGTCATCTTTGTGTATCTATTTTGATCAATAAAGAAGAAAGTTGCATACCAGAATTTGTGTTGGAGAAATTATCTTTTGGATTTGATTAATATTGGTAGTGATTAGTGTGTGAGATCTAAGGGTTTTGAATAAATCTATGTAAACTTTGTGTTGCACTCTTTATTCGGATTTGTGATACTATTTGGATAACTATTGGTGGATTATCTACAAGACTTTGTGCTTGTAATTGCTCATGTTGTTCATAGAATTGTTGTACCTAGAAGAATTTGTGCTTCTAATATGACACACATTACATATCTCAAGGATCCATTGGTGAAAAGCTACGAAACGACTTTGTGCCTTTGTGAGCTTTTCTTTCTTATTTTATCATTTATTGTTATTATGTTGGTATATCTAAGCTTTGCTTTGACAAGATAGAGATATTGGAATTATTGTTTTGTTTTTAGTTTAAAGTTGTATCGAATCAAAACTACCAACCGTGAAGCATTGTAAAATGTATTCTCTAAAAAAAGAGAGAAGTATGAATGTGACACACCCCCATCTCTTAATTGTAGTGTACATTTTTGTGAATACTTTATTTTTACTTAGTTTCAGTAAGCAGTAAGAAGGGTGCCTCCCCTTTCTGAGAGGAGAGATTACATCTCACACAGCTGTGGTTGAAATCAAGGTTGTGTAATCTATTAAAAAGGGATTACATAATTTTCACCCCCCATCTCTTAATTGTAGTGTACATTTTTGTGATTACTTAGTTATCAATGTAATTAGATTTCCACAATCCATATGAATTTATGTCTAAATGCTGCTAGATTTGATGAAAAAAGACTCCACACAATCAAATCTAGAAGCATTTAGATGTAAATACTTAATTAGTTTTACTTAGTTCCAGTAAGCAGTAAGAAGGGTGCCTCCCCTTTCTAAGAGGAGATACTGCATCTCACACAACTGTGGTTGAAATCAAGGTTGTGTAATATGTTAAAAAGGGATTACATAATTTTCACCTAACATAACTGTAGATGGGTCCACCTCCCATTTAAGTGATAAATACTCAAAAAGATAGGGTATCCAAACAATTGCAAGAATTATCCAAATACCTTTCTCTATACAAAGGCAAGTAGTAGAGATCTGGTGATGCAGGGTCATCAACAAAAGCCTTGGGCACACCTTCCTTCTCCCCTTCAACACTATTGCTAGTAACTCAAGAAAATTTTACATTGACTTAAGAGAGGACATGGTGAGTAGCTTCAAGGTATGATCTACATCCCTTGCACTAGTTTATTAGTTATGTTCAAAGGACTTTAATGGCTTCTACAACAAATTTTTTTTAGTGGGTAGATCTCTATGAACACCATTGACCTCTCAAACATCACCTTGGGAAACTGGAAAATTGTAGTCCCTAATGCAAGTCTAGAGCACTACATACATGGATGCATTAAGTTCCCTTACAATTTTAGGTGTCTACAATGTCCAAGAAATTTACACAGTGGTTGGAAGGAGGGATCAAGCATGGAGATCAAAGGAAAACAAAAAAAAATTAATGAGCAATGTAGAGAAAAAGATCAAAATTACATTTTGGTATTGCTTGAGAGTAGTTTGAATGTAATTTAATTTTGGGGTGGAGTATTTTCCAAAACAATTTCATGTTTTTTTTGTAGGTGAAGAGTATGAAATTTAATAAAATAAGGATTTTTTTGTTTGTTCAGCAATTCAAAAGTGTTGGAATTTAAATCTGAATTGATTTTCTTGACAAATGAAATTGTCAAGGAAAATTGAGTTTGGTCTAAGACTGGAGTGAGTTATTTTCCCTTTGCATCACTTATAGAAACCCATAAAGGAAAAACATGCATACAAGTTTAAAAATTAAATACAGTGCAAAAATAAAATACCTTCACAAGATTACATAAGATATACCTTGGAACAACCCTCAAAAGGGAAAAACCTAGTCTTTAGAAGCATCCACACTTAATGTATTATTCAGTAATAAAAATATTACAATACACTTACAAAGTCTTCATGAATACTTTTGAAACATCAATCTTCTTCAATACATCCTCCATGTGTCCAAACATGTAGCTACACATCCCATGCCATGCTTTACATATACATTTTTCAAGAGAGATCAATACAAATGGAAGCCAAGACAACAAGCCAACTAGCCAAACAACTCGTCCCAACATGTATTTATTTTTATAGATTCAAGCTCACCCAAAAAAATCACGTGATAAGATAAAACCATGTCTTAAAACCATCAACCCCAACATTTACTTTTTGGTACTATTTTTTCTTAATATTAAATAATTTTCCCATATGCAACCACACATAAAATATCTAACCAATATCACATACAAATTTTTATATGAACCTAAAAAAATATTTAATATGGCTAAATACATCTCTAAAGATGTAACACAAATAAATATTTATTGTACATAATTAAATAATTATTTACTTGTGCAAGGTGTACAATGCCCTTTTCCTAGCAAGAGATGACAAAAGAAGTAGAATTGAATTAGGAAAAATTGAAACTAGAGTTGTGCATATTACTAGACCATTTTTATAGGTCAAAGGAATTTTCATAAATTCAATCCCAGTTCCAATTAGAGACCCAACTTTACATAGAGTTGATAGAATATTTTTATCTTAAGGTAAATTAAAAGTTACCATATTATAATCTTAATTTTGAGGAATTCAAATTTTGATGCCATATCAACCTACATTCATTCTTTAGTCACAAAACTAAGTGCATTTTTTTATTACACTTATTTACATACTTTTAGCATTTAATTTTAAAATATTTAGGTTAATATATGCTTATTTATATGGATTTTATTTATTTAGCCTAAATCACACTTAAGCACATGTTATTTTTCTTTACAACTATAGTCCATAATATTATATACATATTGTGAGACGAGGATTGTCAGTGTGGATCGATTACGCTTTATCCATAATGAATTGAAGCATAATTTACCCAAATAAACCTGCATCTACCAAACAAGATCATTCAAATTAAAAAATTAAACTAAGCATCTAATTGAAAATGAAAGTTACAAACTACACAAAAATAGATAAATTCCTACTATAACCCATTTGAAACTTATCTTGTTTTGGAATTGGTGTCGTGTTGATGTGAAACTACAACCCTTTATGAATCCCTTGATTAGTGAGCCTATTTCAGTCAATTCTATGGAAGAGAATCGATGAAACCATTGTGATTGATGTATGAAAACCTAGATTATGCTAATTTAAACATGATTCCAACTAAGTTAACATGATTTTATGCTACAAATGATCTAATTATGCTATTGCTAAGATAATCTAAGCTAATTCTAAGCTAACAGATGAAAACCCTAATTCATATACAAACTAAGATGGATGCATGGAAGCCATTAATTAATACTCTAAGATATTATGCAACTAAAATTAACTAAAACAAGCTAAAAGTGAGTAAAAGATGAGTGTGAGTGCAAGTGACTTCAACAACATGAGTTTTCAATTGAAATATGGATCCACTTGTCTCCAAATAGTGTCCTATTTATAGGAGAATAGATGAGAGATGGAGGTTGAGATTGAACAAGATTAATCAACGGTCAAAGATGAAGGAGATAAGAGGCATGGATCATGGAATGCATGATGGGATTTAATCAAGGGTTCACAATTGCTTCAAACAAACACACTTTTGACCTATACACACAAGTCAAAGGTGACTTGTTCAAAAGGTTAAAGGTTAAAACTTGCATAAGAAGCTAAGTGAAAATATCCCTTTTTTAAATGGAGGAATAAGCATATTCTTTTGAGATATTCTCATGGGTGAGGATAAAAAGCATTTTGCAAATTAAAAGAAATTCTTAATTGTGCAAAAAGGGATAAGGAATATTCCATGGGAATATCTCATTTTCTTAGAGGAAAGTTAGTTTAATTGTTAATTAAACAAGGTTTAATCACACAATTAGGGGATTTGAATAATTATTTAGTGACATTTATTAATTAATTTAATAAATGGGGGGGAGATGAAAATGATATTTAATTAAATAACTTAGGGTTATTTAATCAAATAAGATGACTTATGGAATTAAATTAAATGTTTTTATTTATTTAATTTAATAGGATGAAATGTTAGTGTGAAGGGGGAGTGAATTAACCTAATTTGATGAACTATGTTAATGGACGAAAATGATGCAATTAATTAATTAGCTAGGATAATTCAATTAATTAAGTGAAAAGAAGATTAATTTTGAGAGGAAATGATGTTAGCAAACCTATTTCGAGTGTATGATATTGCTTAGGGAATTTTTTAGTGTCTACATGTTGCCCCTCTTTGAAGCGAGGTACCTGCTGATTTGGTTCAAAGAATAACTCTTTTTCAATTAAAACTATTGCTTCAATCAAAAAATAAAAAATTTCTAATTTTTTAGGGGCCCCACTATTGAAGGATAAAGCTATTTCCTTGCCCCCTCAAGAAATCAGGTGGAAATTTTGAATTTTGGGTTGATTTCTTAATAAAGGTGAAAAGTTGCCCTGAGGGTCTAGAAAGGCTCTGGGATAAAAAGAATTATGCCAAAAAAGAAAAAAGATGCAAAATTAGGTCCAGATTGAAAAAATTAGTGAAAATGTTGATAAACCCCATCTTGAAAGTGAAATTAGAGAAAAAAATCCTAATTCTCTAGCTTAAATAAGCCAAGAAGGGTCACTTTCTATTCATTTGTGCATTCACACTTAAGAGATTCTTGCTATTTTGAGCTCTGACCCTCTGATAAAATGGTGTGCCAAGAGCTTCCCAGTCACATCTCCGACCAAGTTCGAGAGTTCCAACAGCTTCTAGGCACATGACCACCAGTATGTAACTCCAAACTTGATTTGAAATTTGACTTTTGGATGCATTTATTACGCTTTAAAATTTGAACTTTGGCTACCAAATTGAAATCAGTGACATTGAAATGAGTAATTGAGATGCATATGTATATGATGACGCTAGTTGTGATTTAAAATTAGGGTTTCTAATTTTAAATGGTGATGCATGCTTATATAGTGATGCTTTAGCCGATTTAAAAATTAGGGTTTCTAATTTTAAATGGCGACGCATGCTTATATAGTGACACTTCATCCAATTTAGAAATTAGGATGAGAGTTTGCCAAAGGTTAAATTGCAATGCCAGTGTATTTGGCAATAAATGTTTCAATTTGTGATTTTAAATGCTTTGGGCTTCACAATTTGAAATTTGAATATAACAATGCTATTGAAAATAGTGATTTCTAAGATGTAAATTCCAAATTGAGTCAAATTTTTGCAATTTCCTAATGCAACATGCAGGAGGTTATTCCACCGCTGATGTCATAGGAGCATAGGCCCACCATGTTGGAGAGACTTGGTGATTAATCAAAGTTGTACCAAGAGCACCTATGAGAGATCATCCTCTTGTATGTCGCATATGCACCCATGATTTGAAAATATCTTGCCATGACGACTGGTCTATGCGAGAGATGGCACAATGAGACATCGTCGTTCCACCTTTCGACAAGCAAGATGATAGTAACCTTGGAGGATGTTTGGCAGATCCATCATTTTCTGATTCATGGTGACTATGTGATCTATGATGTTGATGTCAGATTCAATGCTTGCCTCGAGGTTATGGAGATGGAGAACATTGTTTTATCCACATCACATATCAATCTCGAGTCATATAGAGGTCACGTTTTGACCTTTCAATTGATCATTGTAGCCATTATTTTGGGTTCGGTTGCTCTAGATAGATGCAACAGAGGATTTATCCCAAAGTGGGGCTTGGCATGGCATCACATGATGTACAAGAGGACACTCTTTACGTGGGGGCCCGTGATGGTTTCCTCCCTATATCATGATTTGCATGATTTTGTGTACTATGATGGGAGAGCCATTGGTGCAGGGGTGACTCTCCTACACATTTGGGATGGGAGCACATCATCATGCTCTAACCTATTTTTTAGATGGAATACGTCAAGTGAGATGATCTTGTCATTTGGTGATATAAAGGTGCCATTACATTGAGGCATGTCGGACAGATTGGGCTCTTGTATTGATGACAAGTTATTGATGATATGACAGTTTTTTGCTGGCGCCCATGGCTACAGATGCCACCATTGTTTGATGATATCCAACAACTGAATTTTTCTAGGCAGACCTAATACATGTAGGGTCAGAAGCACACTATTATTTAGAGATAATTACTAGATAGGGTGGCTTGATAGTTCAGAGAGATTAAGGATAGGCTAGATTATGGTTACATAGCCATTTTTGTGAGGTCGACACAAGAGGTTCCCACATGGGGACTAACTATTCCAATTCCTGAGGTAGTTGAGAGCTTTAGACAATTGGTGGCTTGGCCCTAGGCCTATGATCAAGGATAGGTGGTAGCTCAGAATACGCCTGTATAGATCTAATAGGTGTGTTCCTTCCCAAGGGAGACCAAGAGGTAGGGAAGCTAGAGGCAAAGGACAGGGTGGCTAGGATGGCCAAGATGGTCAGGTTCTGGGGGCTCCATCGATCGAACAAAAACCTCTAGTTGTACAACAATAGGGACCACATTATCAGGGTGGACAACAGAGACCATTGTAGCAAGCAACACCACCATCGCCACCAACAGATGCTAGAGATGCACATATTCAATAGTTGCAACATCAGGTGCATACATTGACTAGTGAAGGAGATCAAGCCCACCAATAGATTTTGGGTATTACTGCTAAGAAATACTAGGCATGATATTAGGTGGTTGCCCTAACAACCAAGAGAGATTAGACATTACGATGGGTATAGGTCATGACTAGACAGAGAGACCAAGAGGTTGCTCAGTGCCAAAAAATTGAGGCTATGATGGTGGCTACTCATGGTAGGATAGTTTCAACAAGGTTATACAGAGAGGTAGTTATAGAGGCTGCATATTATAGACAACATTATCATCGTGATGTACCAATGACATTGAGATAGCCTAACTTTTCACAGTGTAGTGATGCACAATCGCGAGCAAAGGATCAACCTGAGAGTTAGGCCGGAGAGGGTAGCAGCCATCAGCACTAGCCTTCAATGTATATAAACTTTTTGGTTTTGTCGCCCCATTCTTTATCATAGATATACATTCATGGGATCCTTTTTGATAGCCTCATGGATATTGTACTTATAATTGATATACATACACTGATCCAAATTTTGTACCATGACATTCATTTTTTGATATATATATGATACAGATACGGATGATTTATGTTGTGATGTGTTCACTTTATTTCATGTATGGATGGATATGAAATGTATGCTTATACCTTATCATGTTTGGATGCATTATATTTATGCCTATGTGATATGTGATGATCATGATATGGATAGATGCAATGTTATGTTCTTTTTCATTATCTTTTCATGATATGTTATGGATGGATGATTATGATATGTAGATGTTATGGATGCAAATGTTGTGGATGCATTTCTTTTTGTATATTTTCTATGCAAATTTATGATGATGATGTATGCATATGGATGTATGAATGCAAATTATTATGATATGTAATGATTTAAGATGCTTAGAATAACAAATCTATATTATTCATCACAACTCAAATGAGAATGTAGAATGCATGGTGTGCTATGTAATGATTATACTAATGGATGTTTTATAATTATGCTATGATTATGTGATGCATGTATGTTGATGGTTTTTGGATGCAAGATGGATGCATTGATGATGTTTTTATTGACTACCATGATACCAGGTTAGCACAGAAAGAAGATCGAAGAATAAAGAATGAATGACCGCTGATTTTGATGACTGCTTCAAAAAAAATCCATCAAGTCTATGATCCATCGATACTTTATTAGAGATGCAGGATGATCAGTTGCTCACACTTTGGGATTGGGATTTTTTGTCATTCCTTATTGTTTGATATAACACATAGACATTATGCATCGAGGTATTGATAACTAGGACGATGTTGTATCTAGTGTAATGCACTTTGACTTGGAAAATAGATAGGATAGTTCTTGTTCACACCTTGACATACAGAAACCTCATTGGAATGTAAGTTAGAAGCTTTAAAATATATTGGACCAAAGCAAATTCAATAGTCAACAATATACCCTAAACGACCTTCCCACATACAACTAAGCAAGTATGCACTGGAAGATTATTTTACAAGAGTACCCACAAGCACAAAAAAAAATATAGTGATTGATGCCCCATTCCTCTCTCTAAATTTTTTTGATAGACATCATCAAGAGGTCCTTGGAATGGTTCATTAAGATAAATCATAAGAAAAGCTAAAAGACAAATAGTCAGTGTTATCTATACCTCTTTCCTAGTTTAATTTTAGCTAAAGTGATGTTTAATATTGATGTCCATCGTAGGAAGCATACATCCAAGGACATGTTGATCAGAGGTTGTTTGATGTTAGGATGGTGATGCTAAGATAAGTCATTGATATAAAATTCATTGACGTATTTACCTATGATTTAGACTTTAGATTTTGACTTTTGGGTTCACACTTTACAACTCACTATGTTTGTTTTCTATTTTTTCGCCAAAGGTTGAAGGTGATGATCGATTTATTATGGGTGTAAGTATTGTAGGTGAAAGTGAGATGGGATGGGTGGTTTTGGGTTTACTAGAATATTTCAATGTTTTTGGTATTTTGAAAATGTTTTTGGGCTTTTCCAATGTTTATGTGGATGTTTAGGATTTTCAAATTTTCTAAGGTTGTTTAGGGTTTTCTGAGATATTTGAGGCTTTTTAGGTCTTTTGAACATTTTCTATTATTTTTTGTGTTTTCCATTTTCATATGTTTTTTGTTTTTTCTGAATATTTGAATGTTTAGGGGTTTTCAAGATATTTGGATGCTTTTGTGATTTTGAAGATTTTCCAATGTTTAGAGGTTTTTTGAGAATTTTCGAGTTTTGACCAAGAACCTAACCTAAAATACCTATCCTAGGGGCCTCAGGGGCTAATCAAATATTAGCCTTTCCTATGTTATACACAAAGAGACCACATAGTTCAACTGAATCGACCCATTTACAAGATGAAGATATTAATAGATGAAAGATGTCAGTTTATTATGAGGGACTCCTAAAGGATTGACCTAGGGTGTCTCAAGGGCACATCAATGATGGCCTTCCCTATGTTCAAGCTTAGAGACGACATAGTTCAACTAACTCAACCGATTTACAAGATGAAGATATGAACAGATGGAATACATCAATTTATTATAAGGGACTCCTAAAGGACTGACCTAGGTGTCTCAGGGCCACATCAATAATGGCCTTTCCTACGTTCAAGCTTAGAGATGATGTAATTCAACAAGGTACTATTTTTGGATTTTTGATGTTCGATCTTTTTAGGGATTTTGATGTTTTCTAGATGTTTTGGATTTTTCCTTTACAATTTTCTGAATGTTTTTGGATTTCAGTTGTACAAGTTTTTGCAAATATTTTTGGATTTTCTAATGCGATAAGATTTTATTATTTTTTTTTGGACTTTCTAATGAGATAAGATTTTATGAATGTTTTCGGTGTTTTTTGATGAGATAATATTTTATGAATGTTTTTGGTGTTTTCTGATGAGATAATATTTTATGAATTTTTTTGGTGTTTTCTAATAAGATTGGATTTTATGAATGTTTTTGGTGTTTTCTGATAAGATTTCAGATGACCTTAAGATATACAAGAACCCAATATGACCCATAATAAAATTCTCCCAGTGTGCTAATTTAGACTACTTCGATAAAGGCAGGACAAACTAACCTTTAAAATATGCCAAGTAGTGTTAAAGGGTTCATGATACCTCACATTGTCAAGCCATGATAAGGAAGTAGATGATGGATAAATGATGGTGCAAAGAATGATAGGACAAAAGAGCCAAAGAATAGATGGAAATGCTTTATTTACGCAAGGTGTCTATTTGCTAGGTTTTCACCAAGGTACTTTCCCAAAGCACCACCAAAGTGGTTTTCACTAGAGGATGATTTTTTTCTTTATCTTTTCAATATTTTCACATTTTTTTGGATTTTGATCATTTTTTAATTTTTTTAATTTTCTGATTTACACCCTTCAAGACTAGGCATAAATTTTTTTGAGATGCAAGTTGTTGGTTGGCTCCTGCAAGGATTCACCTTTAGGGGTTGACAGTTGGTATGCTCCTGATCTGTAGCTTGTTGTGATAAAAAAGGGACCCAACTAGTTAGGTTCAAACTTTCATTTGTTATCTTGATTTGGAAGGTTCTTCTGATTCTGCTTTAGGATAAGATCTCTGACTTGGAATGACCAAAATTTGATCCTCTTGTTGTAGCTCCATTTTAATCGATTTTGATATACTTTCAAGTGATTGAGGGAATCAAGACTACGTTCATCAAGTAATTCTAATTCATTCATCCAGGGAACTCTGTATTCTTTCTCAGTAATCAGGTTCTATAATGACACTCGTAATGATGGGAGCTCAACCTCAATAGGAAAGATGGCTTCTAATCCATATACCAAAGAGAAATGAGTTGCACCTGTAGGCATGTGGATACTAGTTCAATACGCCCAGATAGTGGGATTTAACTATAGATGTCAGTCACGACCAGCTTCATTAACTATTTTCTTTAGGATTTTCAAGATTGTTTTGTTTGTAGCCTCAACTTGGCCATTTCCTTAGGGATAGTATGGGGTGGAGAATTGGTGTTGGATATTGAATCTTTGGCACAACTCTTTCACATCCTAATTTTAAAAGGGGGTTCCATTATTTGAGATGAGAGTTTGAGGAACACCATAACGATAGATAAGGTAATTCAGGATAAAATTGGAAATTTCTTTTCCTATTATGTAGGTCATAGGAATGGCTTCTACTCACTTAGTAAAGTACTCAATGGCGGTTATGATAAACTTGTGGCCATTGGATGAGGTTGGGGTGATTTTTCCTCTGAGGTCAAGCCCCCACTACGAAAAAGGCCAGGGT
This sequence comes from Sequoia sempervirens, assembly GCA_007258455.2. Classification (NCBI taxonomy): domain Eukaryota; kingdom Viridiplantae; phylum Streptophyta; class Pinopsida; order Cupressales; family Cupressaceae; genus Sequoia; species Sequoia sempervirens. Next base: position 905,509,671 of record VDFB02281492.1, read on the forward strand.
GTGATCATTGGCTGCAATTCTTGGGTTGGAGCATGAATAAAATCCCCATGTTGTTGACACTAGACACACTTTTGTACATACTGATGAGCTTCTTTTTCCATGGTAGGCCAATAGTACCCCATCCTCAAACGTTTCATAGCTAATGTTAGACCACTAGAGTGGGACCCACATATGCCATCATGTACTTCTATTAAAGTAGTTAAGGCTTCCTCTTGGTTAAGATATCGTAGTAATGTCCCTTCGATGCTTCGATGGTAAAGGGTATCACCTAGGATCACAAATCAGGATTCCTTTTTAACAAAGGTCTTTTTAAGGTTTGACGTGATATCCAATGGGAGAGTTCCTCTACTTAGGTAAGTTAATATGTCATGATACCATGGGGATCTAGGACCAACAATGAAACACATGAATTTAGATTCAGAGATTTTAAAAGTTGGTATGAGAAGTCATTCCACCAAGAATTCACATTGGAGGACGTTGTTCGACATGTCTAATAGTGATCTGATTGTGGCCATGGAATTTGTTGCTTTGTTGTTCATGAGAGGATTCTACTCAAAATTTATGTCTATGAAAAGATCCTTGAGATTCTCCACCATCTTCTTGTAAGAAGTGAGTTTATCATCCTTAGTTTGATAGTCATCATTGAATTGGTTGATAACCAACTATGAGTCTCCAAATAATTTCATCTCTTGAATGTACCACTGAATTGTTATCCTTAGACCTACAATTAAGGCTTCGTACTCAGTTGGTTTGTGATCACTTGTCCTTTGATTTCCTTGCACTCCACATACTCTATTTCAAATTCTATTAAGATCATCACCCATTTAGCCATTCATCGTGTGAGAGTTGCTTTTGATAACATGTATTTTAATGGATTGATCTTTTCAATGAGCTTGATTTGATGCAACAACATGTAGTACCTAAATGTTTCTGACATAAAAACTATTGATAGGCATGCTTTCTCAATAGGTTAATAATTCATCCCATAGCCCACCAAGGTTTTGTTGTTGTAGTATATGGCTCTTTCCTTTCCATTTTCATGTCGCTGAGATGTATAGGATTAGTTGCTTGTTTGGTATTATTGGTATAAGCATTGGAGGTGTCAATAGATAGTATTTGATCTATTGGAAAGTTTTATCACACTTGTCATCCCACTTATAAGTTATCCCTTTATGGAGAAGATGTGAAAAGGGGTGGATTTTATTTGATAGTTGTGCTATAAACCTTCTAATGGATTGCATTCTTCCTTGTAATCCTCTCATTTTCTTTAGTGTTTGTGGTGGTTCCATATCTAGGATGGCTTTCTCCTTTGCTGGATTAATTTATGTCCCTCTTTATGAGACAGTAAAGCCAAGAATTTTCCTTGATGTGACCCCAAACACACTTTTTTGGATTTAGTCGTACCTTGTATTCTTCAATCTATCAAAGATGGGTCCTAAGACTTGTATGTGATCACTTCTCTTTCTTGATTTTTCAAAAATATCATCCACATAATATTCAATTTTTTTGTGGATCATGTCATGAAAGATGAGGGTCATTGCTCTTTGATAGGTTGCTCCTGCATTCTTTAACCCAAATGGCATCACATTCCAGCAATAGGTTCCCCATGGACAAGTTAATGTAGTTTTATGTTGATCCTCCTTGGTGATTATGATTTGATTGTAGCCTAAAAAACCATCCGTGAGTGATAGCATTTCATTCCCAGCTATTAAGTCGACAATGAGATTGATGTTAGGAAGAGGGAAACCATCCTTTGGGAATGATTTATTTAAGTCTTTGAAGTTATTATAGATTTTGATACCCCCAATGGGTTTTGAAATGGGTACCAAGTTTGAAACCCACTCAAGATAATCTATCAGTCGGATAAATCCAACGTTAAGAAGCTTTTGTAACTCTAGTTTGACCAAGAGTGCTATTTGAGGATGCATCTTCCTTAATTTCTGCTTAACTGGTTTGGCTTTAGGATAGAGTGCTAGGTGATGCAAAACCACTTTAGGATCAAGACCCAATATCTATATATGACCATGCAAAGTTGGATCTTCGCTCTTTGAGGAATGCTGCTAGGTTCTTTTGTTCTTTGTCTAGCAAGGATTTAACATAAAAAGTAATTTTAGGTGCTTCTTTTGTTCCCACATTGACTGGAGTGGCCTTTTCTGCTAGCACTGCTAACTTCTCTAGATACATTTCACTAAGGGGGAGATTGAATCCCTCATCCTTGGGTGCCTCAGAGATGTTTTCACCATTGGATGTGTTCTTTGTTTTTAATATTTTAGGATCAAAGAGTTCCACTAGGTGGTTTTCACTCAAGGATTTGCATGTTAGTTGCATTTCATGAATTTTGTGACTTAAGGATTCAATTGTCTCCCCATAGTATGCCCTTGTGTCAAGATCTATGTCAAAGCCTACTTTTTGATCTACCCATGATAAGTTGTCATGGAGTCCCATGAATTCTATGATCGCTTCATCATTTTCAAATAAATCTAGAATTGGTGGTCCTTGTTGGTCCTTATCAATAAGTTGTGGGTATAATAAACGTATTTTGATCGGTTGGTTGCTTGGGAAAAAGGATATTATGGATATCATAAAGAGGGTGTTATTCTCAAATAGGTCAGCAACATCAAGGGGAAATTCATCTAAAGTTGTATCATATGATGTAGGTGACCAAGAGGAAGCCTCAACTCGTTTAGCAAAAATACCTTTGCCAATAAGTGTGACCTTGCTATTAGTACAACCCAAGCCAAGATTATTTATTCATTTCTTAGGAATGATGGGTTCTAGTAAACCATTATCATTCTATCCTAACTTTTCATTCTTGTCATATCCCCAATTCTGCATGAGCTGTAGGCCTTTGTTATCATCTTCCATGGGAAGAACAAGGACAGGTCGTTCATATTGATAGAGGAATTTGTTGTGCAGTTTTTGCACACATGCCCTGCTGAAGGCAGGGACCCTCTTTCGCTTTGGTTTTGGTTTCTTGGCCCTTTCATTTTGAGGTTTTTGTCTTATTTAGGCATGTGCTTAAATGCTTATTTTAACTGCCTAAGTGTTTCCCCAGGTTATTCATTGAAGATCTTTAATTTTTGGCTAATTTTGGGTTTTTGCTCAGATTTGGGATTTTCCTCCTTGGACGAATTTTCCCAGATCTTGTTTGGATTATGGTCATGCACCGTGGTTCAGGGATTCTTGGTCTTCATGGATTTTCGCATGGGTCGGATTTTCCTGGGTTATGTCTGGTCATCAGGTTCCTGGGTTTCCGTTGATTGTCTTGTCAATGGCATTTAACATCATTTGTACCTTTGGCGGGCGAGGTATTTAATCGATTTCGAATGATTATGGTGCCATCATGCTTATTGTTGTTGTCGATTGGGTTGAATATTGGTTCTTGAGGGGTGCTTGATCAGGTTTGGGGCCTTTGATGTTGTAAATTATGGATTTAAGTGATGATTTCTTATGCATTCCTGCATCTATTCTTTGTGGGCACCATTGGTCTTCGCATTTGCTATTTCTAAGATCGATTCCCGTGTCACAATGGTATGTTTTTATTGCCCTGCCTTTGATTGAGAATTATGAATAGCACGTTGATGTTATGAGAGCTTGTGAGATTTGAATTTCTACCTATTTGATCATTTCATGCTACGGTTGTTCAGTATTGCGTTATTTTTCATCTCCCAGGTGAGTTTTGAGCTCATTTGTCTATCTACATTTTGATTAATCTTGCTCGAGAGTAATTAGTAAACCCTAGTAATGACTTAGCAATTGAAACAACTGAATTTTGAGCTTTCCTGTGCACTAATGGTGGATGTATAGGGTTTAAACTTAGGGCATCGCCATTCATCTTTAGTTTGCTCTTAAAATTGACGTAGAATGTAAAGAAAATCTATGAAAGGTCCATTCCTGACTTGTCCTAAGTTAAATTTTTGAAATTCATGATTGATTTGATGTTTGGGTAAAATCGTAACTCTACATCGCAGTCCAGGGTTTTTCGTCCCTCCGAGAAATCCATCCCTTCCAGATTTTTTTTGCTGAGACCCTCCATACTTCGTTGAGACCTTTCAGCGAGCTCTCAACTCTTGCCAAGACCTTCACTTTCGGCGAGACTACCAACGGTCGCCAAGACTTCATGACGAAGCCTTCCTTTCTTGGCAAGCTCGGATCTTCTTTTAGGGAGACCACATGTTGTCGGTCAGAGGTTATATCGATCACCTTGTATTTTACTGAAACCTTCCTAAGTTCATATTTGATTGCCATGACAGTATCATTTCTCACACCGATAAAGTCTTCTATGTCCGTCGGCAAGACTGGAGTTATTTGTCATGACCTCACCCCGACTACCCTTTGGTCATATTGATGTGTTTGCTATATCGTTTGTCAGCAAGACACTACAACTTCACTGAGACCTCATATCGAAAAACTTTAATCTGGCTGAAGTGTTTGCTTGGACCACAAAAGTCTGTGAGACAAAGAGGATTCACCGTGACCTCACCCCGACTACCCTTTGATCATATCGATATGTTTTCTATATCGCCAATCGGAAAGACATGCCCCACTCGGTGTGACCTCATTCTGAATGAAATTTATTTGGCTGAAGAACATGCTTTTGCACCGATTGGTTCAGAGTTTTTCCTTATCCATGGATTTCCATCAGGTCTGGATTTCAGTCTGGATTTCTCCGAAATCTGACATCTCTCTGATTTTCCAAAGTTTGCAATCTAGCTCGTTCTTTGCGGAAATCCATCCCTCACATATTTTCCCGAAATTTGATGAAATATAAAGGAACGTGAGATAATTAGATTTGTTTATGATTTGTGATTCATTTAATGATTATCTCATGTCATATTTGGATTTCCAGTGTAATTTATTGATTGATCATGATCGGGTTTAATGGTTAAGTAGGTGTTTCCTGGTTATTTCGTTGGAATCTGATCGGTCTGGAATTTCCCGAAATTCCTCTCTGGCTCAGATTCCACAGATGGTCTTGAAACACAAAATTTTTTGTGGTCATCTCATATGAGATTTGATAACACTCTGGCTATATGAGATTCATTCCAACATTGTATTGATGAATTAACCTTGCTCTCCTGTGGTTTTTTACTATGATTTCCATGATGAGTGCAGGCTGAGTCTAGCAAGGTAGTGGAGGGATCTGCAATGTCTAATGTAGAAAGGATCAAGTTGGATGTTAAAATCAGGATCCCTGAGAGTAAAATTGTTAGAGTAAAGGTTTTAACTTAATTATGTTAATTAAGTTACCTTTATTCCTCTCTTAATATTTCACTTTAGTTGCATATTGTCACATTTAATAATTATATTAATTATTAAATGTCTACCTATTAGGGTTTCTTTAGGATTGCACAATCTCCTTTTATAAGGATTGACCATTGTATTTTATTCACTCTTTGATTAATACATTTTTCATATTTTAGAGTTTCAAAACCCTCTCTTGTTTTTTTTCTCCATTCTCTTGCCTGTGATAGGTATCTCTTTGCATGCAGGTGTTCTTGGGCTCTGAAGTTGGTTTTGTCAACTTCTACATGGTATCAAAGCAGACCTACTGCAGCCTGTTCTTGTTTTGAATATTTTGGATCTATGAGAGTTTGATCAGGCTTTCATAGGTTTTTAGTTTGATTTTTTGTGGATCTCGGGGTTGCCTAATTTTTTGAGCATTTTGGGTCAAAACGGACCTCGCCAATGAGTCTGCAGCGCCCTAAAACCTCTATTTTCATAAAAAATTCATCCAGTTTTGCCACAGTCAATTGAAAAGGAATTTTTTTTTTTGCCCCAGAGCCGTACGACCCCAGGGCATGCAGTTCGAGGTGAAAATTTGTGAAAAATTCAAAAAAAACAAAAAAAAAGGTTTTCTAATTTAATTTTTACGTAGCCAGTTAAATTTTAGGCCGCCGCCCACTGGCCACCGAGCGGCCACTAGGTGGCCACCCGCTGGCCGCTTCGGCTAGCAGAGCTGCCCAGTGACCGCCGACATAGTCTCCACCGACGGCCACCGGCCAGACACCGGGGGTCAGCCTGAGCGCTGCCAACGCCCAGCTCCGGTGTCCCACTACACCCCAACCACCGATCCTATTAGTGACTGGGGGCTCTGACCAGGCACCCATCCGCAACCCTCTGGTCATCCACATGACCATGGGCTGAAGATCTTTAGCCCCTGAGGGCTTCAAGAGCATTGCATGTGCCCTTTTAAACCAACTTTCAGTAAAATGGGCGTATCTCGGGTGTTTTAGCTCAGTTTTTCAAATGAAAATAGGCATTGGAAAGATGGTTCTGGCGTCGATCTGATGGAGTATGTATGGTTACCTAGTTTTTATTTTTTGATGCTATTTTCCTTAGTAAAAGTTAGATCATATTTTTTGCACTTTTAGGGGCATAACTTTTGCGTCCAGACTCCATTTTTTGTAAACGAATAGGCGTTGGAAAGGTGGTTCTATTATCTTTCCAGATATGTCATTTATTTTTCTAGAATATTCCCCAGGTACATTTTAGTTAGTATTTTGTGTTTTCAAAATTTTACCAATTACTTGGACGTTTTGGCACCTGGAAAGGATCTGTTTGCGTGAGATGGCATATTTTGATCTGCTTTATATGTATTGAGATCATTAGTCTTTGTTTTTTATTTGAATGAGTATAATGGGTTTTTCTATTCATCCTTCTATGATCAACTTGGATAAGGGTAATTATGAGTCATGGGCAAAGGGCATACTTACACATTGTAGGTGGCTTAATATTTTGCCTTATTTGTATGATCTCATACCTACACCAGACACATCAAGGAGTTTATCAGCATGGGTTATTATTCAAGATCATATTGTAGGGGTTATTGGTTGTAGTGTTGATTTTGACACTTTGTGTGCTTTATCTGACATTCGTTGTCCTCACACACTTTGGCACCATCTTTGGGAAATTTTTGGAGATTCTAATATCTCTCCATTCCCAGAGGATCTCGCTACAGATTGTCTCATCCCTCTTGCAGATATAGATTTCATACCCTATGATAACTGTACTCTAGAGGAGCTTGAGTATCTCACAGGTCTTGCATGTGACGATGGTTTAGAGACTTGTATTTATGTTCCCACTCTTGAGATTGAGACTACATCAACATCTCCTATTGTTCCTAATCAGTTTGACATCGCCGCATCTTTGGCCCCTATTGTTTCAAAGCAATAGGACATCATACATCTTCCAGACATAGCTACTTCAGATTCATATCTTGCAGGCATATCATCCTTGTTTGTAGAATCCTATATTGCATATCTAGAGGATTAATTTGAGGATATTCATCTCCTCTACCTTGAGAGTCAGGTCATCACTGTATGTCCACCATTATATGTGCATTCAGAGGTTGCATTTCAGGATTCTCCATATCAGTTTGGATTTGGCATCATTTGTTTCAGTTTAGACAGAGAGATTCTTCAGCATCCTATCATGGCACACATCTTGAGACAGATTGGCTCATCACTCTTCATAGGGTTTCTTCAACATCGTCCTTTGGATCCATTTCTTCCCAAGGGGAGGAATATCATTTTCTGCTTTAGAATCTCCTTTTGGATTCTACATCAGGCATCTACCATTGTGACAAGAGTTTCTTCATTGTGGGGGGGCCTTCTTCTCTCTTTCTATCTCTCATATGGAGACCATTGTATATGTACTTATATGATAGAAGATGTCTATCGGGGGTATCATGTAATCCACCTCCTATCCTTCTTTCATTAATGCGTTTTATTCCTTTCTTTTCTCTCTTTTGGAGTAGAGTTTTTCCCATGAGGTTTTCTCTATTTCTCCACTTTATAGAGATTTGGTTGTATTCGGGTGCCTGATCATGCCTAGTTGTCGGGACCCTCATTTTTACTTTCATAAATTGTAGTTACCTTTGCTTTCTTGCACATGTTTGTAGCTGCACTCTTGCTCATCTTAAGGGGGGGTGTTAGAGTAAAGGTTTTAACTTAATTATGTTAATTAAGTTACCTTTATTCCTCTCTTAAGATTTCACTTTAGTTGCATATTGTGACATTTAATAATTATATTAATTATTAAATGTATACCTATTAGGGTTTCTTTAGGGTTGCACAATCTATTTTTATAAGGATTGACCATTGTATTTTATTCACTCTCTAATTAATACATTTTTTATATTTCAGAGTTTCAAAACCCTCTCATTTTTTTCTCCATTCTCTTCCCTATGGCAGGTATCTCTTTGCATATAGGTGTTCTTGGGCTTTGAAGTTGGTTTTTTCAACTTCTACAAAAATCACTTATGTCTGGTCGGAAGTAACAGATACAAATGTTGGCCTCTGGGACTATGAGGAGTTTAAAGAAAGAATGGCAGCTAAAGATCTTCCTTTGGTGGCCAGAAGGATGAAGGAGTCAGGTTTGGCACATGAGGCCAGTTTCCCTCAAACGGTGTAGTGTTATGATCTTGTCCTTGAGTGTGCCATCCATTACAACCCAAGTACACAAAGAATAATTGGTCCTCAAGGGAGAGTTGTGGTGAATATCAACCATGTTTCCATTGCCCAGGCTTTTGATATGCCAGAACGATCTCATGTGGTGGCATTTAGCATGATGGCAGCCCAAGAATTCTAAGATGAACAAACTATGAAATCACAATAGTTTATCAATTCCTGGATGGAGAAGCCAAAGTCTCACTATTCCAAGTTTCCAAAGCAACTCTTCAAATTAAAGTTCAAGAAGGAGTACTACGATGCCATCACATTACTCAGCAGGGTGGTCGGATTAAAGAGTGTTGGCATGTTCGAGAATTGGATGTGCCATGCTATTGTGAGGATGGAACAGGATAAGATTGACTACCATTGGGTGAGAGCCATTAGTTGGTTGATCCATGAGTAGCTATCCAATGTGTTGCAGACCAAGACCTTCACAATGACTTCATATCTAGTCTATGCGCTTGCAAGATTCCATCCTTACAAGGGATTGAACACAAAGGGAATCATTGGAGAGGATGTTATTTATGAGGTTTTCCCTCAATTGCATTTAGGAAGCCCAGACTATAGGAGGGTGAATGATGCATTCACCATGTACATCACTAGATTGCTTCAAGGTGTAGAACATGTGAGGATTTAGGATCAAGCCAAGGAGCTCATCAAGAAATATGGGGCTTGGTTTATTCAGTTCCCAACTTTCTCCTACATTCGGATTGATGGTTGTTAGAGGGCCCCATATAGACTTCCAAGGTATCCCATTGATCACATTATATTGTTGGAAGTAACTAGATAGATTTGTGACTTTGATGCTATTGTCAAGAAAGACAAACACAAGACTGGTTTTGGTGGGGACTTCCCTTTGAGAATTGGCACTGGAGAGGCATGTCCTTCCATCATTTCCACCCAGGATTCAGAAGAGGAAATGAGTACCTTTGGTTTGTCTCTCCATTCCAGGAGATCCAAGTTTGATATCACAGGTGAGGCCCAAAAGAAGGCCAGTAGGGAATATGGCCACAAGGTCAATTTAGAGGACTATTGGGCAAACTGCAAGGATGAATTTGAGGACAAGAAAAAGATGTTCTCCCGACTCCCAGTCGAATCAGTCTGACTATACAATGTGAAGGAAATTCCTGATCAATTGGAAGATGATGGAAATTTGATCCAGGATCATGCTTATGAGGTGGTGAAGGATAAGCCAATTAGTGATGTGGATTGGCTAGAAGAAGAAAAAATAGAGTTGAAACAACTAACAGATTCAGTAATCAAATTTACTAGGATGTGGCTAAGGCATAAGCTATGGGAGCTGGAAAATAATGGTGTACAGTGTACCTATGCGCTAATGGGAGATTTGGATCCACACTCCACCTCTGAAGAATCTACCAAACAGGATCCTAAGGGAAAGGGTAAGTTGGATTCTCCATTCAAAATAAAAATTAAAGGTGTTCAAGAGGAGGAGGTCCAAGAGACAGAAAAGCAGAGAAAGTCAAAGGCTAAAAAGAGAATAAGGACTAGGAAGTCTGGCCAAAAAGGGACTGAGGAGCAGAATCCAGAGGTTGATGTTCCAATGCCTAAGAGGAGAAGAATCATAAATTTGTCGAAGAAGGCAAGCTCCGAGCTAAGGAAGGAGGAGGTTACCCCGCCAGTGGTAAATGTTGAAAGTTCAGGGGAGAAGGCCAAGGTGTATACAATGAAGTCTAGGACTCCTTCTCCTAGGGACAGTGTGCCTAAGGTAGACCTCCCTCTGGTGGTTTCTTATGAGCAACAGCATGATGATGTGCCTTCCACTCATGGAGCTCAAGGAAAATCAATTTAATCTAGGGATATTGAGGATCATCTGGACACTGAGGGAGAAGAATTTCATGAAGGTGATCTTCATAGTGCAGAGGAAAAAATTGAAAGGATAATGCAATCCACTTTGGTTGCATATGCAGATTCCCCTGTTAGAACTGAAGAAGTCCCTCCAAGAGAGGAAGAAATAGTGAAGGTTCCCTCCCCTATATATGAAGAAGAACATGTTGAAAAAGAAGAAAGTAAGATGGATGAAACTCCTGACAGGATGAATTTGAGTGAGGAAGTGGCTAGGGAACAACAGAAGGAAAAATAGGCTGAAGTACAATTGGAATCCACTGTCCCTAGTTGGTTGGACAAGGAGATAAAGAGAAAACAAATTGTTGTGGAAGATAGTCCACCGAATTGGGATGCACTACTAGCCAAGATTGGAAAAGACAAAGGTAAGAAGAAGGCTAGGGTGATCTCGAGGATTGAAAGAGATGACACTCATAACAGGGTTGTTCACATTGCAACCCCTACTCTAGATAAGAACAGGGTTGATGTGGCTAGAAAAGATTATAATGTTCAAAATTTCAATCTTGGGCCTACATCTGTTGAATAGGATATTGAGGATTACCAGCGTTCTAGTGCAGTCATCGTGGGCAGGCTAAGAAAGGAAAGAAAGAACAAGCATGAGTTGAAGAAAGAGAATGAAAATATTAAGAGATGCTTGGAGTATTTGATGGGCCCTTGCAATCTATTAATCCCTTAGTTTCTACTGCAAATCCCTTGCCTAAGGAAACTATCACTGAGTTTGAAAGAATGAAATCCTCCACTCTTGCCACTACAATTTGGTTGCAAGGGGTGTGAACTAGAGGAGATAATGCTATTAATGACATCCTTTCAACTAGAAAGGATGCTATCATGGCAACTGATTGGTTGAAGGCGGTGTTGGCCCAGGATAGGGAAGATATGGATCTTTTGCTACAGAAAAATAGAACTATCATGGAGTACACCTGGGATAGGTTGGTAAGTGATGGAATTCTTCCCTCCTCCAGAGCTGCCAAACCATGGGAGTGGTATGAGGCATTGCAAATAAGGCACAAAGTGTTGAAGAAAATTTACAAACAAAGGAAGCAGATTGATGATACTCTATCCAGTGTTCATAATGGATCCATTGCCTTCTTTGAAATTATGATGGGAAGAAGGAAGATCGCACCCAAGTACCCGAGTTTGGAATAGTTGAGGAAGTGGTGGCATGATGTTTATGCCCCAATTAATGATGGTTTCATCTCTGAGCACCAGTTAGATGATGTGGCCACATACATTGTTGTCATTGACATATACCTAACATACAAGGTGGATTGGAATAGGTCGGTAAGGCAATCAATGGAGGAGATTGCATCGATTGAAATATGACTTAGGGTTTTTTCGTTACCACTTGTGGCTGACTTGGATGGGGTGCTCTTGAAAGTCCATGAAGGGCCAGATCGAAATAGAGAAAAAGGGGAAGGCAATTAATGCCCAACTACATCAAGATTTGTGCTTCCCCATTATCGCACCCTGCATTGGTTTAAACTACATTGGGAATCTCGGACCGACTTGGGTGTAGTTCATGCATTTAATGCATTCCTTCATTCCATTTTGACTTTCTCTTGGCCGGCTGGTGGTGCCTAATCAATGTTGTGAAACTCTTGCTAGGCTGACGGGTTTCTGAGGGGGATTCTATATATTTGGCATTTCACCTCATTTGTAGGGGTTAGAATATAGAGATTGGTATAGAGCCAAGATAGTTAGAAGCAAATTAAGTAGGGAAAGTTAGCAAGTAGTTGTTCTCAAGCAAATATTGTAACAGAAAGCCAGAATTGTTGCTACAGTGGACAATTTGAATGCAAGAAATGACATTGTGATTTGGTGCCATACTTGTTTTCTCTTGTCTTGCATGGTTCTTGTTATTCCATCTTTAAAATTTCTTTGAGGAGATTAATATTTAGATTAGATTCGATTCAATAATGTTTGTGATTTGATACTCGAAGTGTTACAGTAATCCATTAGTCCATACTTTTCGCAACCAACTGATTGTTAGTTGCTTTGCAAAGTTAGCCTGGACTTCATATTCATTATGCTTAGTTTGATTGTGAGGATTTGTTCATTTCAATTGCAATAGGGTTGTTTGAATGAATGTTCATGATTTAAAAATATTAACACCTCAAAAGATTGCACTGTTTTCTATGAGATTGCAGATTCATCTGGGTCAAGTAGAGATCAGTTTTGAGGGATTGGTCCATTTCGAGTGTTGGTCTTTTTCATTATTAATCTTAGGTTTAGTACTAAGTTTACAAATCTCTTTAAAACTCTTATCTTTTTCTATTTCTTTGATTATTGGGTTAGATTTGGGATTGGAGTATCATCATATTGTTAGATTTGATAAGTTGAGATACAATATTTTGCTTGTTGTAAGGTCCCATTGTGATTACTAGCATTTTCACATTTTATCACTAACTTGTTTATGCATTGTCAAGACTTGACAACAGAGACCTTGGGGTTATCTCTTAAGGCTTGCTGATAGAGATTTACCTTTCAAGAGAGATAGGATATTATATTCTATCTGAGTTGTTGCTGTGCAAAAAATATCAATAAGATTGGTGCTAGAAGGAGGGAATGAATAAGCAAGCTAGATCAATTTTTGAACGCCATCTCTCTTGAGAGATTTAGAAGAAGATCAAGATCCGCTCCAGGAGAGGAAGAATTTCAGGAGTTACCTAGCCCCACTAGGTCTAAAAGGATCGATAGAAGGGGAGAAGCATCATCATCCCATTGACCTCCCTCATCTCCATCATCCCCATCTTCATTAGGTTCATTCGAGTCTGAGGGAATTCCCAGTCCACAACCTCAGCTAGTCATAAATCAGCCATTACCACCCCCACCTCCACCAATGGATTTCCTAGCAACCAACCCATGTCCATTGAGCTTTGCTGTTTACAATGTCATGCTCAAAAACCCTAAACACTTCTATTCAAAATTCCATGTCAATGATCCTAATAGAATTGTCGAGGAACACATCAAGATCTTTCAGACTGGTCTTAAGGATAGAGGGATAAACCATGAGGATGTAGCCTATAGACTCTTTCCTTATTCATTGGGGGAAGATGCATTCTATTGGTATAGTCATTTACCTGCCAGATCTATCTAACATTGGACTGAGTTAGAGATTTCATTTTTGCAAAAGTTTCAAATTTCCATTAGTTCTAATGAGCTTTACCATTAGTTCATTAATGTGAAGAGGGAGGTCAATGAGCCTATAGGGTCTTTTAACAATATGTTTCATCATGCTTATACCAGACTATAGGCCCCTTATGTTGTTGATGAGCCTACTGCCCTAAAAGTTTATTATGAGGGACTTGATAGTTTGATAGCTACCTTTATGAAATGGAGCAATAACCCTCCCACTAGTCTACTTGATGCATATACAGAGGTTGTGAAAGTTAGCACTAATCTAAGGCAACATCTATTTGGGCCTTTACCTTCATTAGGACCCGTTGCTCACTCTAGAAAAGTTCCAGTTCTCAGCTAGGCTTTGGCAAACCATACTCCAATCATGAACTCGGTACCTCAGTTGCCTCTGGTCCCTCACCTAGGACCTCCCATGGGAAAAGTTCCATCCACAATTAGTTACCCTCAGCAAAATGTGAATCAACCTCTACATATCCAACCTTAGGCTAGTTATCCTTCATACCTACAAAATTCTGAAGTCTTGAACCAGTCACTAAATGCCAGTGCCGTAGCAGGGTATTACCAGAATAATGTGAATCAGCCTCCACACAGTAATCCTGACAAGGAAAGACTAGATGCATTTTCTGAACAAATAAAGAAGCTGAATATGGAGGTGACTTACTTGAGGAACTAGAACAGTCAGTTGCAAGCTGCTTAGAGAAATATGTAGTCTAATCATAACAGAGAGAATCCACAAGGACAACACTTTGATAGAGGGAAACATTAGGACCAAGGCTACAATAATGATAGAGGATATAACTAGAACAGAGGTTACAACAATAATAGGGGATTTAATAATGACAAGGGGGTATAATAATGACATAAGACAAAACTATGATAAAGGAAAACCATCGAGCCAGAACTTTGACAGAGGTGGTGGACTAGGATTTGATAGAAGGTAGTAATTAGGACATAATAGGACTTGGAACACAGGACCCAATAATCGAGGAGTCCCCACCCCATTGGATCAGCCAGTTAGTCAACCTGTTAATCAGTCTGCCAGTCAACCAGTTAATCAAGAGAAGCCTCCTAATGGTGTATATCTAGCTGAGGCTGCTTTATCAGGGTGGTGTAGGCTCCACAAGACTAGCCAGCATTTTGAGTTAGACTGTCAAGAATTCCAAACAACAACCTCAATCTTTTAGTACAAAGTGGAGAACAATGCAAGTAGTCAGGAAATAGTACCATCCAATCCTTATGATTCACCGGTGTTGGTACTGAATTATGCTCCTTTCCCACAAAGTAAGGAGAATGCACCCAAAGAGGAGTCTGACCAGTTGGAGGAAGAGGCAGACCAAGTATGCAATGGGGATGAAATGACATAATTATTTAATGAAAGTCCAATAAATGATAATGGTCCCAGGGATGAAGAAGAGGCTTTTGTTGAAAAAGTGTAGACCTTCCAGAGACCTATCAAGAAGTATGACTTGAGGGAATTGCCAAATAGGTGTCCAAAGTCTGGAGGCCCCTTTACTACTTCCATTCCACCAAATAATTTCAACATGCCTCTAGACCCTAATGCTAGCAATAATCCATCACTGCCTCAGGTGTCCAAGCAATATTTATCTCAAGAAGGGCATACTGATGTGCCAAAAGGAAGAAATTTTGATGTAAATAAGGATAAGATGATCGAATACTCAAAAGAGGCCTCTACTGATCTAAGTGAGGATCAATTGACCCTGTATGTTGCTGAAGAACTCAGAAAACTGAAGGTAAATCTATCTGCATTTGAGTTATTAAAAGTCCCATCCATTAGGAATGCAGTCTTAGGGTCTTATAATACAAATTCCATGTCACAAGATAAATCAGTTAGTGAGAATGTCAATAGAGAATTTGGTTCTCAGTCATTAGGAAGACAAAATCAGATTCATAATAGTGTCCATATGCCCCTTGGAGGTACTAGGAAAGAAAAAGACAAATCTCAATTTTCTCAAGTAGATACTCCCTTGACTCTGTTTCAAGGGAAGACAGACACACCTCCATTCTTGATTTCTGTTCAAATATTTGGTAAGAATCTGTATAATTGTCTGCTGGATTCTGGTGCTTCGACCAATGTTATACCTTTCGGTATATATCGAGCTATGAGAATTACTCCTACTGAATCATAGAAGAAAGTTACACAATTGGATAGGACTAAAGTTAATGTTGTAGGAGAATTAAAAATGATTCATATGCAGATTGCTTCTAATCCTAGAATCCAACAGGTTATCAATATATAAGTAGTTGACATCCCTAATGCTTATGGCCTAATCCTAGGAAGAGACTTCACTAGAGCCTTGAATGGATATGTCTTGACTGATCATTCCCATATGTGACTTCCCTGGAAGGGAGTGCCAAACCAGATTAGAATTAAAAGAGAACCCAGAATGAGATACATGATTACATAATATCAAAAGACTTCAACTGAAATTTTGATATTAGAAGTAAGTATGGGTAACTATATGCCCGTAGCCCCTTTTGAGGAGTCAGATGTGGAGGACGTCCTCATGTTCCACACAACACCTATTGACCTTACAGTAGAATCCAGTGGTACTGAAGTCCCGATCAAACCAGCTGAAGAAGATAGTGATTTGGAAGATAGTCAACTTGGTTTGCTGGATAATTTTCAAGAGTTCATCCAGAAGTGCATTGAAGACCAGGTTTATTTGGGAAAAAGAATGAACTTTGGAGAGTTACTTTTAACTAATTGGTGCAGGGTGCATAATGCTTCTCATTTAGAATTGGACTGTTGCTTATGCCAGGCTGCAGTGGAACAAATACAGAAACATATCAATCCCACTCTAGCAGTTAAAATTGATATCCAGAACGTCCAAGAAGATCCAAAAAGAAAAAAAGTATTGCCTTCTAAAAAACCATCCAATAGTAACAATGCAAGTAATATAGCAAGGGAGTCTACAGCAGGAGGATGCTGGACTTTAAGATTCGATGGGTCCAAGTGAAAGAGTGGAGCTGGGGTAGGTTTCAAGCTAATTAGTCCAAGAGGTAAGACATTTTTTGCTGCTCATAGGCTTTAATTTCACTGTATGAATAATGTGGTACAATATGAGGCCCTGGTCCATGGACTGTTAATAGTGTTGAAGAAAAAGGTTAGGATCTTGCAAGTTTTTGGAGATTCTGAGTTAGTAGTCATGCAAGTTAGGAGACAATACTCTTGTCATGATAGGAGAATGACTAACTACAGAGATAGAGTATGGGATCTCATTGAAGGGTTTGATGCCTTCAACATTTAGTTGATTCCACAAAATAAGAACCAGACAACTAACTCTCTCGCTTAGACAGCTAGTACCTTGTAGCCTCTGTCTCTTTCTGGACTAAAGAAATTTATAGTGGAGCTAATCCTAGTACCCTTGGTACTTGATAATATCACCAAATTCCATGTATTTGAAGATGACAAGCATATCTTAGATTTTATTACTAGTACTGATGTCTTTGCTTCTCAAATCATTGATGAAACTGAGCTCCAAGAAGCTGAGATGGACTTGGAAGGGGTAATTAACTTGAAGACCAACACAATTCCTAGGGGAATGGTGCAACTAGAGAGGATCTTTGACCTGGACAAGATTAGAGATCAAGAATAGGATACCAGGAAAGAGTCTATTAGTGGAAAATGTGACAAATATAATATAGGATCTTAGGAGGATGTCAAAAATGTTTTTATTGGAAAAGTATGCACTCCAGAAGAAAGGAAGGGAATCATCGATGCACTACATAGATATCCAGATGTGATAGCCTAGAGTTATGAAGACTTAAAGACTTATGATACATCAATCATAACCCATACTATTCCTCTCAATTCAAGAGTAAAGCCTTTTAGACAGAGGAAAAGGCCCATCAATGCTTTACTGGAACCCATAATATAGAAAGAAGTACAAAAATTGTTGTCTACAAGAATCATATTTCCAGTCAGACACTCCACCTGGATTGCCAACTTGGTGCCAATACAAAAGAAAAATGGTGAAATCAGACTGTGTGTATACTTCAGAAACCTAAATAGAGCATAAAAAAAAGATAATTATCCGGTGCCTTCACTGGATGAAGTGCTCCAGATTGTCAATGGATCTCAGATGATGTCCTTCTTGGATGGTTATTCGGGATACAACCAAGTCATGGTGCAGTATGAGGACAAGCACAAGACTGCTTTCACCACCAAGTGGGACACTTTTTCCTATAGAAAGATGCCTTTTGGCTTAATTAATGTTGGAGCCACATTCCAAAGAGCTATGGACATTGCCTTTAAAGACATAATTGGTAAGTGCATAATCATTTATATGGATGACCTAACAGTCTTTTCCAAGAAGAGAGGTGATCATATCTTAGATTTGTGCAAAGCTTTTCAGAAATGTAGAGAGTTTGGGATATCTCTCAACCCAAAGAAATGCATCTTTGGAGTAGCAGAGGGTAAATTGTTGGGGCATGTTCTTTCTGAAAAGGGGATTGCCATTGATCCAAAATGCATAGAAGCCATTCTTAAGATTCCACCACCTACCAGCAAGAAACAAATGAAATCATTCTTTGGCAAGATCAACTTTGTGAGGAAGTTCATCACTGGGTTCGCATAAATAATTAAGCCCCTGAATGCAATGTTAAAGTAGGAGGCCAAAGTTGAATGGAATGTAGAGGCACAAGAAGCATTTGTGGAAATAAATAGGGCTATTGCTGAAGCTCCTGTTTTGGTAAGTCTAGACTATGCTAAACCATTCTATATATATTTGTTTGTCTCTGATCATTACTGTGCTGCTATGTTAACTCAAAAATTGGATCAAGGAAATGAGCATCCCATAGCATTCATGAGTGCACCATTGAAGGATGCAGAGCTAAGATATCCAACTGTGGAAATGAAGGCTTATGCCTTAGTCAAGGCTGTAAAGAAATTTAGGCATTATATCCTCAGAAACAAAATTGTTGCAATCATTTCTGATCTTGCAGTTAAGCTATTATTGATGCAGAATGAGTTGGGGGAACACAGAGCCAAGTGGGTAACTATGTTACAAGAGTATGATATGGAAATTCAGCCCATGAAGTTGGTGAGAGGACAAGGGCTTACACAGACAATGGCTGAGACAAGTCTTGACCTTACAACCCAGAACTACAATTTAGAGGATGATTCTCCTGGTGAGTGGTATGATGATGTTGTTCATTACCTCCTGACCTAGAGATGCCCTGATCATCTCAATTCAGTACAAAGAAAGGCATTGTGCTTAAAGAATGATAGTTTCATGTTGAAAGGAGCTGTCTTGTATAAGAAAAATCATGAGGGTATGTACCTGAGGTGCCTAGGAAAGGCAGAGTCTGAAAGAGTGATGTTGGAATTTCATGACATATATGGTATAGGTCATGGATTAGCACCCTCCATAGCAAACCAAATTTTGAGAGTTGGCTACTATTGGCCTACACTGTTCAAAGATATACACAACCACGTCAGAACTTGTCATGTGTTTTAGACTGCAACCACCAGAGAGAAGTATGCCGCACTCCCACTCCAGCCGGTCTTTGAGGTAAAACCTTTTGCACAATGGGGAATGGACTTCATAGGTCCAATCAATCCACCTTCTTCTACTAGTCATAGGTATATCCTTACTGTCACTGATTATTTTACAAGATGGACTAAGGCTCTTGCTTGCAAGCAATGCACTTCAGAGGTAGTTATCAACTTCATCGAATCAGGTATCATTAATCATTTTGGATGTCCTATGTCTCTGGTTTGTGATAATGGTCCTGCATTTTCATCATTAAAGTTTTCTAACTGGGCTTTTGACCATGGGATTATAATTAAATTTGCATCCAACTATTACCCTTAGGGAAATGGGTTTACTGAGTCATCCAACAAAAATCTCCTGACTGTTATCTGCAAATTGTTAGAAAGGAATCCGAAGGACTGGCATACCCAACTTAGATTTTCTCTTTGGGCTGATCGTACCAAATATAAAACTTTCATAGGGATATCACCTTACCACCTAGTTTATGGGTTAGAACCCATGTTTCCCATTCAGTTAAAGATCCCTACCTTATAGTTCATTAATGAATATTATGATGAGGGAGATAAACATGAGGCTAGACTTGTTGAATTGTTGCACCTTGAGAAAAAAAGAGATGAAGCCCTGGAAAACTTTGTTAAACATCAGAGGGTTGTCAAGAGATGGTTTGATAAAAGATCCAAGGTTAAAGCTTTTAGGATTTCTAACTTGGTTCTTTACTGGGATAAAGCCCATGACCGTAAGGGAGAGCATGGAAAATTTGATAAACTTTGGCTTGGCCCTTACCAGATTTCAGAAATTCTAGGAGATAATGCTTTCCGTTTGAAAACTCTCACTGGAGAGGATATCCCACTGGCTGTCAATGGGCAGTATCTAAAGCATTATTTCTAGTCTTGAGCTATTTTCAGCTCCTATCTTGTATATAGTTAGATTAGGTTTCCCTTTCTACTTTGCTTTTGTTTGTTTTGGTTAGTGTAGGGTTTACTTTTGGTTTTTTTAATTTTTTCTCTTCTCTTGCTTTGGAGGTTTCTCTGTTTTCACCTGGATGTATTACACCTGCGTGGAAAATGTCATTGTCTGGGATTGTTCCAAGTATTTTGTTGGTGGACTGAAGTCTTGCATCTTGAAAGGATGGTTGAAGTCTTTACTATCATCAACAGTCTTAATGTCAGATTTATAGAAGATTGGTCACTGGCTTTGATCTGAATTTGAAGTAATCTGAAATCTTATATCTCTCATATATCTCAAGAATCCTGATGTTATTGTAGGAATCCTTGTGAAGTTTTGCTAGGTGAAAAATCCTATTTATGCTTCATCACCACTGTGGTTCTCAGCCCTGAGTGTGAGTTGCATTATTCACAAGTTGAAATGAAAGTGACATAAAAAATATCAAAAGAAAGAAAAATGAAATATTGAAAATCAAAATAATAAATTCAACTTTTCAGGGGTATGAATATCTCTACTAGCACTATGGACGCCTGGCTGGCAGTAGAGTTATGTTTAGGAGAGTCACAGCGATAACCTCGTCGAGGCTTGATGAGGGTGCAGCCCAAGACTTAGAAAATAACCCACAAACAAGAGAATAATTTTATTATTTAGAAAATAGAGCTTCTTACATGCAGAGGATCTCAAATCCCCAAGTTCTACAACACATGCAAGTTACAGAAAGCCACAAAATCACCTTTTCGCAATATACGAGCTTGTCCCCAAAAAGTTACCCAAAAATTAGAAACCTGCCCATAAAGAGAGCTCCTCTTTAGTTTGGAGCCAAAAAAAATTCAAATTTGAGTTTAGGTGGTTTGGCGCCAAAAAATTACAACTTGAAGTTCAAATTTCAAAAGAACATTTGCAATTATATCTTCTAGAAAGTGCGCCAACTTCCCGGGGCCATAACTTTTGATCCAGGACTCTGATTCACCAACCGTTTGAACCATTGGAAAGGTCTCGAAGTCAATAACGCGTTTGAAATTTGCTACACCAATTTCAAAAAGTTTCAGGGCTGATCCAGGAACTCTAAGTGCCTCAAATCTAACTTGGAAGATTTTCAGGTGCAAATCTGGGAAACTAAAACTGCAATATCTTTCAACCCAGAAATAGAAAATAAAAACTATAAATTGGTAATTTCATTATGATGAAAAGGGTATCCAAAAATATAAAAACATCTAAAAACTAAGAAACTTGAAATTTAACTATTCTTGGGTGATGCAAGATTGCCCTTACGACACTAGATGCTCCTGCATCAGACACCCAAGGTAATTTGAGAAGTGACCCATCACGTCTTAGATGGTTGAGGAAAACCCAACCAATCAACCGCTACCTTAGATAGCCAAGATAAATCTTCAACAGACCTTCCTCTCCATTTCACCAGATATTCTTCATACTGCCTATTTCTGGTACTCCTTCCCACATGACTATCCAAGATTGCTTCAATTTCCTCCCTTTCTGGAGTAGGTGCTGGAATGCCATACTGCCCTATTGCTAGTGCTTCCTCTGTTCCACCTTCATAATACTCTATCAAATCTGAAATGTTAAACATAGGGGAAATGTTGATTCCATCAGGCAACTCTACCTCATATGCATTCCCTGAGTCATGCTTCTTCAAAATATTATAGGGACCAAATTTCTTCATCTTCAATTTGTTATAGGTTCCCACTGAAAACCTTTCTTTCCTCAAGTGGACCATTATTTCATCGCCAGTCTAAAACTCCTTATTCCTCCTTTTCTGATCTGCCTTAGCCTTATATTGCATATTCATCTTATTAATGTATTCTTGTACCTTCTCATGTATATTATTGATGTGCTCTACAAAATCTTCAGCGTTAGCACTTATTTTCTTCTCTTGGTCCATCTTCCTCAATTCTGGAGCTATTCTGGGGCTACCTCCATACACAATATGGAACGGTGATCTACCAGTGTTTCTATTGATAGAATTGTTGTAAGAAAATTCTACCTGGGGTAAGATCAAGTCCCATCCCTTGGGTTTATCTCCTACCAAACATCTTAGTAGGTTACCTAGACTCTTGTTAACAACCTTTGTTTTCCCATCTGTTTGTGGATGGTGTGCAGAACTGAACTTCAACTTTGTCTTTAGCTTCTTCCACAAGGTCCTCCAAAAGTACCCTATAAATTTAGTGTCACGATCTGAAACAATACTCTTTGGTAGACCATGTAGCCTCACCACCTCTTTGAAGAACAAGTCAGCAATGTGGACTGCATCATGGGTCTTCTGACATGGAATGAAATGTGTCATCTTTGAAAACCTATCAACCACCACAAAGACTGAATCATTCCCTCATTGTGTCCTTGGCAATTCAAGAACAAAGTCCATACTTATATCCTCCCATGGCTTCTCTGGTACAGGTAAGGGCTGATATAAGCTTGTATTCTGGCTCACTCCTTTAGCCATCTGGCATACCCTATAGCTTTGTACAAACTTCTTCACATCCTATGATAACTGAGGCCAATAATAATGCTCACTGATAATGGCAATGGTCTTATCCCAACCAAAATGTCCTACCATTCCTCCACTATGCTTCTCCTTTATCAAATTCTCCCTCATGGAACTCCTTGGGATACACAATTTACTTCCCTTAAATTACATGCCATCCTTGATTATGAAATCCAGCCACCTTGTTCTGTCCACTGTAACAGGTTCCTTGCAAGCTTTCCAAGCCTCTGCGAAATCAGGATCTTCTGCGTATAGTGTCTTAAGTTCATTGAACCCAACCACTTCAATCTGCATCTTTGTCATCAATGTATGCCTCCTACTTAAGGCATCTACAACCCACTTCCCACCCTATGTTTCAAAACAAAGGTATAACTTCTACAAAAACTCTACCCATTTCTATATGCCTCTAAATTTAATTTTCCCTGACTATTTAGGTAATCGCAAGGCCTAATGACTTATATAGAAAAAATTCCTTCCGCAACAAATAATGCTCCTATTTCTTTTAATGCTTGAACTATTGCATAAATTCTTGATCATATACATAATACTTTCTCGCATCATTTAAATTTTTACTGAAATAGGTAAATACGCCCTTCTGGCTCAACATCACCCAATGGCACAACCACCGCATCACAATCCACCAAACACCTTGTTGAACCGGAGGGCTAGAACAGTTGCTATGTTACCTTCTCGGGCTTCAACAGTTCAAAACTTTACACCTGCTCCAATTTGAACTTCTTTTATATCCCTCTCATTATTTCAGTTAGGGGTCCACAAATACTACTGAAGTTTCTAATGAGCTTTCTATAAAATCTAGTCAAACCATGGAAAGATCTCACCTTGGTAGCAGTTCTTGGGGTAGGCCATTCCAGAATAGCCTTCACCTTTTCTGGGTCCATCTTGAGACCTTCTGCTGAGACAACAAACCCCAAGTACACTAACTCCCTCTTCACAAACTGCACTTCTTCAGATTAATCAATAGTTTCTCTTCTCCTAACTTCTCAAAGGCTCTCTGAATATGCATCAGATGCCCATCCAACGTCTTACTGAAAATCAAAAATATCATCTAAATACACACAACAAAACTCTGCAAATTCTTTTAGTACCTTTGCCTATGAGTATGAATGTGCTTTGGTGCATTGCTAGCCCAAAAGGCATGACTCAACCACTGTACAGGCCCCTTGTCTTGAAGGCGCTTTCCATTCATCTCCCTCTCGAATTCGATCTCGTGATATCCACTCTTTAGATCAACACCTTTTGTGAAGTACTGACTTCCACTCAAATAGGCAAAATAGGTCATCCCATCCTTGGTAAGGGAAATTTGTAATTTTGATTGTTATCTTGTTTATGGATCAGAATCTGTACACATCCTCCACTCCCCATCCTTCTTTGGTGCTAGTACTATAGGTACTACACATGGACTCAAACTCTCATGTATCAAACCATTTCTCAACAACTCTTGAACTTCTCTATTCAACTCCTCATTTTCTGCTGGAGTCATTCTATGAGTTGCCTTATTTGGAAAACTAGCTCCAGGAATCAAGTCAATCTGATGACTGATCTTCCTTATTGGTGGTAAACCCTCAGGTACATTATCAAAAACAATATCCTAAAACTCATCCAACATCCCTTAAACTTCTTCTGGAACCTTCTCACTATCCTCTTTACTCACTCTAGGAATCAATGCATAAATACACATGCTCATGCTTCCATAATTCTAAATTTTTTTCTTCCATCTACATAACAAATTTAAAGCACTATCGCGATACCTTTCTTTTGGTCTCCTTTAGGGGTTTCAACTTGTGACGAACCCCATCCTTTGTCAAGGAATAAGTGTTTGCATGGCCATCATGTATAGCTCGCCTATCGAACTACCACGACCTCCCCAACAACATGTGACATGCATCCATGGGGATGATATCACAAAGTACCTCATCATGGTAGCTCTCAATCTTGAACTTTACTAGGAACTGCTCATTGACCAAAACTTTGTGGTCTTTCTGCAACCAGACAACCGATATGGATGTGGGTGCCTTTCCCTCTTCAGCTTCAACTTTGTGACCATCTCTTCTAACACCAGATTATCGGTGCTCCCATTGTCAATAATGACATCACAACATTTTCTTTCACACTTGCACCTTGTGCAAAATAGATTCTTCCTCTATTCTGGTTCCTTTTCCTCAGTCACCAGGGCACTCCTAATCACTAGGGCTTCTCCCATTTCAACATCATCTAAATGTTCAGATTGGGCCTCTTCATCTGCATGTGCAACCCTTCCATGACCTTCTGGCCTTTTGTCTGCCCTTCCTTGGTGTTGTGGACATTCATAGGCTCGATGCCCTTCTTCACCACACTGGAAACACTTGCCTTTGAAACGACCTCTTCCAGATCCTTGTCCATATCTCCCTCATCCTCTACCTCTTTGATCACCACTGTTTTGATCATGAGGGTGGTAGAAGTTGTCATTCCTTTGGCTTCGGCTAGTACCCACATCTCCTAATTTTTCTTTCATCATCATTTCTACTCTCAAGGTCTTCCCACTTCCTCCAATTTGACCTCCTTGTCCTTTTTGCTTGCCATCAAATCTTTTGTTCAAATTCTCTTCCACCTTCAGAGCAAACTGATACACATCCTCAATGGTGGTTATTCTGACTAGGCTTAACTCATCCTGAATGCTCGGTCATAACCCATTAAGATATTAGGAAACCTTCTCCTTATTGGCCTCCGTGGTGGGCTCCATTTCTTGATGATTATCTTGTGAAAATATTTTGTATATTCTTTCATAGATCTACTTCTTTGCTTCAACTCTTGCAATTTCTTCAATAGATCTAACTTGTAGTCCACTGGTATGAAATGCTTCTTCAGTTTCTCTACCATGCAATCCCATCTGGTGATATTGCCTTTTCCTCTTCGATTTCTTTCCAACTGAACCTCTTCACCAAATATTGGCATGGCTCCTTCAGCCTACGCCAAACTTAACCCGATCTGGGTCCTCTATTTTCTCATACTCAAAATATTCTTCTAGCTCGTTGATCCAGTCGATCAACTCTTTCGGGTTCAGACTTCCAGAATAACTGGGGACTTCTGCTCTGGGTCTTTTCCCGATCTTCTAAATGGCCCTTATTAGCCATTTGGTCTTGATCAATTGCTTCTTCTTCCTTTCTACATTTGAACCTTTCTTCCTCTCCTTCATCCTCACTTTCCTCCCTTGGATTTAACCCTTCTTCTCAACTGCTCTTGCAACACATCAATCTGTCTTTGGAGGGCTGCTAGTGCATCTCTTCCACTAGCATTTATGCCACCTTGACCACCTTTGGAACCACCACTTACTAGGCATCACCTTAGAGGCATCTTTTCTTGACCTCACTCCACAACACCACGGGTCTTGGTGCGTGAACTCCGCCCCACGATCGGGCGTAGCTGTCCACATGCTCAAGAAAAACCCTCGCCTAATACCACTTGATGAGGGTGCAGCCCGAGACTTAGAAAAATAACCTACAAATAAGAGAGAATAATTTTATTATTTAGAAAAATAGAGCTTTTGCATGCAGGGATCTCAAATCCCCAAGTTCTACAACACATGTTATAGGTGCTATAGAATCAATTTTCACACATTATATGAGCTTGTCCCCAAAAAGTTACCCAAAATTAGAAACCCTATAAATAGATCTCCTCTTTAGTTTGGAGCCAAAACAACATTCAAATTTGAGTTTAGGCAGTTTACGCTGAAAATTACAACTTGAAGTTTAAATTTCAACAGAACATTTGCAATTGTATTTTCTAGAAAGTGTGCCAACTTTCCGGGGCCATAACTTTTGATCTAGGACTCAGATTTGTGAACCGTTTGAACCGTTGGAAAGGTCTCGAATTCAATAACACGCTCAAAATTTTCTATGCTGATTTTGGCAAGTTTCGTATTAACCGGAACTCTAAGTGCTCAAATCTAACTTCGGAAAGATTTTCAGGTGCAAATCTAGGAAACTAAAACTACAATATCTTTCAACCCAGGAATAGTAAATAAAAACCATAAATTGGGAATTTTTTTATGACAAAAAGGGTATCCAAAAATGTAAAAACATCTAAAAACTGAGAAACTTAAAATTTAACTATTCTTGGGTGATGCAAGATTGCCCTTACACCACTGGATGCTCCTGCATCAGGGCTATGGACGCCTGACTGGCAGCGAGGCCCTATCCAGGTTGCTTTTGAAGTTAGAATCCTTACGTAGCCTGACTTGACTGAACTTGGTCTCTGTAGTAGCTTAAGGAAGGAAATGAACTCATATGCAAACACTTGGATCCTCAGTTTATTGAAGGTTCGATCTATCCTTTGGTTCTAATTTTTTCAATCTTTGCATTCTGATTTGTTTGTTTGATGGTGGGACCGAAACTAGAGGTTTTGGGTTCTCGATTCCTATTCATCATCAAATGCTCTAGAGCATTTTCCCAACAGAAGTCGCCATTATTTGTTGTGCAGTTTTTGCACACATGCCCCACTGAAGGCAGGGACCCTCTTTCTCTTTGGTTTTGGTTTCTTGGCCCTTTCATTTTAAGGTTTTTTTCTTATTTAGGCATGTGCTTAAATGCTTATTTTAACTACATAAGTGTTTCCCTAGGTTATTCATTGAAGATCTTTAATTTTTGGCTAATTTTTGGTTTTTGCTCAGATTCAAGATTTTCCCAGATCCTGTTTGGATTCTGGTCGTGTGCCATAGTTTGGGGATTCTTGGTCTTCACAGATTTTTGCATGGGTTAGATTTTCCCGGGTCCCGTCTAGTCATCGGGTTCCCAGGTTTCTGCTGATTGTCTTGTCAATGGGATTTAACATCGTCTATACCTTTGGCAGGTGAGGTATTTAATCGATTTTAGATGATTATGGTGCCATCATGCTTATTGTTGCTATCAATTGGGTTGAATATTGGTTCTTGAGGGGTGCTTGATCAGGTTTGGGGCCTTTGGTGTTGTGAATTATGGATTTAAGTGACAATTTCTTGTGCATTCCTGCATCTGTTGTTTGTGGGCGCCATTGGGCTTTGCATTTGTTGTTTCTAAGATCAATTCCCATGTCACAATGGTATGTTTTTATTGCCCTGCCTTTGATTGAGAATTATGAATAACATGTTGATGTTATGAGAGCTTGCGAGATTCGAATTCCTACGTATTTGATCATTTCATGCTACGATTGTTCAATATTGCGTTATTTGTCATCTCCTAGGTGAGTTTTGAGCTCATTTGTCTATTTGCATTTTGATGAATCTTGCCCAAGAGTAATTAGTAAACCCTAGTAACGACTTAGTAGTTGAAACAACTAAATTCTAAGCTTTCTTGTGCACTAATGGCAGATGTATAGGGTTTAAACCTAGGGCATCACCATTCATCTTTAGTTTGCTCTTAAAATTGACCTAGAATGTAAAGAAAATCTATGAAAGGTCCATTCCTGACTTGTCCTAAGTTAAATTTTTGAAATTCATGATTGATTTGATGTTTGGGTAAAATCGTAACTCTGCATCACAGTCCGGGGTTTTTCGTCCCTCCGGGAAATCCATCCCTTCCAGATTTTTTTCGCTGAGACCCTCCATACTTTGTTGAGACCTTTCGGCGAGCTCTCAACTCTTGCCAAGACCTTTTCTTTTCACTAAGACTACTAATGGTCACTGAGATCATGACGAAGCCTTCCTTTCTTGGTGAGCTCAAATTTTCTTTCGGGGAGACCACATGTTGTTAGCTAGAGGTTATACCGATCACCCTGTATTTCACCAAAACCTTCCTAAGTTCATATTTGATCACCATGACAATATCATTTCTCACACCGATAAAGTCTTCTATGTCCATCAGCAAGACTGGAGTCATTCACCATGACCTCACCCCGACTACCCTTTGGTCATATCGATGTGTTTGCTATATCGTCGGTCAGAAAGACACAACTTCGTTGAGACCTCATATCAAAAAACTTTAGTCTAGCTGAAGTGTTTGCTTGGACCCCGAAAGTCGGTGAGACAAAGAGGATTCACCGTGACCTCACCCCGACTACCCTTTGATAATATCAAAATTTTTGCTATATCGTCAGTTGGCAAGACATGCCCCACTCAGTGTGACCTCATTCCGAATGAAATCTATTTGGTCGAAGTAGATGCTTTTGCACTGATTGGTTTAGAGTTTTTCCTTATCCATGGATTTTTGTCAAGTCCAAATTTCTTCAAAATTCGGCGTCTATCTGATTTTTCAAGTCTCCAATCAAGTTGTTCCTTCGCTGAATCATTCCCTCAAGCGATTTTCCCAACTGATGAAATATAAAGGAACATGAGATAATTGATTTGTTTCTATGATTTGTGATTCATATAATGATTATTTCATGTCATATTTGGATTTCCCATGTAATTTATTGATTGATCATGATTAGGATTAATGGTTAAGTAGGTGTTTCTTGGTTATTTCGTTGGAATCCGATTGGTCTAGAATTTCCCAAAATTCCTCTCTCGCTCAGATTCCACAGATGGTCTTGAAACCTGAAATTTGTTGTGGTCATCTCATATGAGATTTGATAACAATTTGGCTATATGAGATTCATTCTAATGGTGTATTGATGAATTAACCTTGCTCTCCTATGGTTTTTTACTATGATTTCCATGATGAGTGCAGGCTGAGTCTAGCAAGGTAGTGGAGGGATCTGCAATGTCTGATGTAGAAAGGATCAAGCTGGATGTGAAGAGCAGGATCCTTGAAAGTAAAATCACTTATGTCTAGTCAGAAGTAACATATACAAATGTTGGCCTCTAGGACTATGAGGAGTTTAAAGAAATAATGGTGGCTAAAGATCCTTGGTGGCCAAAAGGATGAAGGAGTCAGGTTTGGCACATGGTCGATTTCCTCCCATGGTGCAGTGTTATGAGCTAGTCCTTGAGTGTGCCAGGCACTATGACCCAAGTACACAAATAATAATTGGTCCTCAAGGGAGAGTTGTGGTGAATATCAATCCTGTTTCCATTGCCCAGGCTTTGATATGCCAGAACGGTCTCATGTGGTGGCATTCAGCATGAAGGCAGCCCAATAATTCTATGATGAACAAACTGTGAAGTCACACTAGTATATCAATTCCTGGTTGGAGAAGCCAAAGTCTCACTATTCCAAGTTGCCCAAGGAACTATTCAGATTAAAGTTCAAGAAGGAGTACTATGATGCCATCACATTGCTCAGCAGGGTGGTCGGATTAAAAAGTGCTGGCATGTTTTAGAATTGGTTGTTCCATGCTATTGTGAAGATGGAACAGGAGATGATTGACTACCATTGGGTGGGAGTCATTAGTTGGTTGATCCATGAGCAGCTATCCAACGTGTTGTAGACCAAGACCTTCATAGTGACTTCATATCTGGTCTATGTGCTTGCAAGATTCCATCCTTACAAGGGATTGAGCACAAGGGGAATCTTTGGACAGGATGTTATTTATGAGGTTTTCCCTCAATTGCATTTAGGAAGCCCAGACTATAGGAGGGTGAACGACGCATTCACCATGCACATCACTAGATTGCTCCAAGGTGCGGAGCATGTGAGGATTTCAGATCAAGCCAAAGAGCTCATCAAGAAATATGGGGCATGGTTTATTCAGTTCCCAACTTTCTCCTACATTCAGATTGATGGTTGCCAGAGGGCCCCATACAGACTTCCAAGGTATCCCACTGATCATATCATACTATTGGAAGTAACTAGGAAGATCTGTGACCTTGATGCCATTGTCAACAGAGACAAGCATAAGACTAGTTTTGGTGGGGACTTCCCTTTGAGAATTGGCACTGGAGGGGCATGTCCTTCCATTATTTCTACCCAGGCTTCAGAAGAGGAAATGAGTACCCTTGGTTTTTCTTTCCATTCCATAAGGTCTAGGTTTGATATCACAAGAGAAGCCCAAAAGAAGGCCAGTAGAGAGTATAACCACAATGTCAATTTAGAAGACTATTGGGCCAACTGCAAGGATGAATTTGAGATCAGGAAAAAGAAGTTCTCTCGACACCTAGTTGAATCAGTCCGACTATACAATGTGAAGGCAGTGCTTGATCAGCTTGAAGATGATGGTAACTTGATTCAAGGTCACGCCTATGAGGCGGTGAAGGATAAGCCAATTGGTGATGTGGATTGGCTAGAAGAAGAAAAAACAAAGTTGAAACAGCTAACAGATCTAGTTATTAAATTTACTAGGATGTGGCTAAAGCATAAGCTGTGGGAGCTGGAAAATAATGGTGTACAGTACCTATGCGCTTAATGGGAGATTTGATCCCCACTCCACCTCTCAAGAATCTACCAAACAAGATCCTAAGGGAAAGTGTAAGTTGGATTCTCCATTGAAAATAAAAATTAAAGGTGTTCAAGAGGAGGAGGTCCAAGAGACGTAAGCGCAGAAAGCCAAAGGCTAAGAAGAGAATAAGGACTGGGAAGTCTAGCTAGAAAGGGACCGAGGAGCAGAATCTAGAGGTTGATGTTCCAATGCCTAAGAGGAGAAGAATCATAAAGTTGTCGAAGAAGGCAAGCTTCGAGCTGAGGAAGGAGGGGGTTACCCCACCAGTGGTAAATGTTGAAAGTTCAGGGGAGAAGGCCAAGGTGTATACAAGGAAGTCTAGGACTCCTTCTCCTAGGGACAGTGTGCCTAAGGCAAACCTCCCTTTGGTGGTTTCTCATGAGGAACAACATGATGATGTGCCTTCCACTCATGGAGCTCAGGGAAAATCAATTGAATCTAGGGATGTTGAGGATCATCCGGATACTAAGGGAGAATAATTTCATGAAGGTGATCTTTATAGTGCAGAGGTAGAAATTGAAATGATAATGCAATCCCCTTTGGTTGCATATGCAGATTCCCCTGTTAGAACTGAAGAAGTCCCTCCAAGAGAGGAAGAAACAGTGAAGGTTCCCTCCCCTATATATGAAGAAGAACACGTTGAAAAAGAAGAAAGTAAGATGGATGAAACTCCTGAGAGGCTGAATTTGAGTGAGGAAGCGGCTAGGGAACAGCAGGAGGAAAAATAGGCTGAAATGCAATTGGAATCCATTGTCCCTGGTTAGTTGGACAGGGAGATAAAGAGAAAACAATTTTTTGTGGAAGATAGTCCACCAAATTGGGATGCACTACTAGCCAAGATTGGAAAAGACAAAGGTAAGAAGAAGGCTAGGGTGATCTCGAGGATTGAAAGAGATGAAGCTCATAACAGGGTTGTTCACATTGCAACCCCTGCTCCAAATAAGAACATGGATGATGTGGCTGGAAAAGATTATAATGTTCAGACTTTCAATCTTGGGCCTACATCTGTTGAACAGGATATTGAGGATTACCAGGGTTCTGGTGCAGTCATCGTGGGTAGGCTGAGAAAGGAAATAAATAAACACCAAGCATGAGTTGAAGAAAGAGAATGAAAATCTTAAGAAATGCTTGGAGTATTTGATGAGGCCCTTGCAATCTATTAATCCCTTGGTTTCTACTGCAAATCACTTGCCTAAGGAAACTATCACTAATTTTGTAAGAATGAAATCCTCCACTCTTGCCACTACAATTTGGTTGCAAGGGGTATGAACTAAAGGAGATAATGCTATTAACACCATCCTTTCAACTGGAAAGGATACTATCATGGTGACTGATTGGTTGAAGGTGGTGTTGGCCTAGGATAGGGAAGATACAGATATTTTGCTGCAAAAAACCAAAACTATCATGGAGTACACCCTGGATAGGTTGGTAAGTGATGGAATTCTTCCCTCCTCCAGAGTTTTCAAACCATGGGAGTGGTATGAGGCATTGCAAATAAGGCAGAAAGTGTTGAAGAAAATTTACAAAGGAAGCAGATTGATGATACCCTATCCGGTGTTCACAATGGATCCATTTCCTTCTTTGAAATTATGATGGGAAGAAGGAAGATCACGCCCAAGTACTTGAGTTTGGAATAGTTGAGGAAGTGGTGGCATGATGTTTATGCCCCAATTAATGATGATTCTATATTTGAGCACCAATTAGATGATGCAGCCACATACATTGTTGTCATTAACAAATACCTAACATACAAGGTGGATTGGGATAGGCCGGTAAGGCAATCAATGGAGGTTATTATATCGATTGAAAGATGACTTAGGGTTTTGCCGTTACCACCTGTGGATGACTTGGATGGGGCACTCTTGAAAGTCCATGAAGGACCCGATTGAAATAGAGACAAAGGGGAAGGCAATTAATGCCCAACTACATCGAGATTTGTGCTTCCCCATTATCACGCCCTGCATTGGTCTGAACTACATTGGGAATCCCAGGGCGACCTAGGTGTAGTTTGTGCATTTAATGCATTCCTTCATTCCATTTTTACTTTCTCTTGGCCAGATGGTGGTGCCTAATCAATGTTGCGAAACTCTTGCTAGGCCGACGGGTTTCTTAGGGGGATTCTAAATATTTGGCATTTCGCCTCATTTGTAGGGGTTAGAAGATAGAGTTAGAATATAGAGATTGGTATAGAGCCGAGATAGTTAGAAGTGAATTAAGTAGGGAAAGTTAGCAAGTTGTTCTCAAGCAAATATTGTAACAGAAAGCCAGAATTGTTGCT
This sequence comes from Sequoia sempervirens, assembly GCA_007258455.2. Taxonomy (NCBI): domain Eukaryota; kingdom Viridiplantae; phylum Streptophyta; class Pinopsida; order Cupressales; family Cupressaceae; genus Sequoia; species Sequoia sempervirens. The sequence continues at coordinate 905,542,650 of VDFB02281492.1, forward strand.
ATAGTGGACAATTTGAATGCAAGAAATGACATTGTGATTTGGTGCCATACTTGTTTTCTCTTGTCTTGCATGGTTCTTGTTATTCCATATTTAAAATTGCTTTGAGGAGATTAATATTTAGATTAGATTCAATTCAATAATGTTTGTGATTTGATACTCGAAGTGTTGCAGTAAACCGTTAGTCCATACTTTTCGCAACCAACTAATTGTTAGGTTCTTTGCAAAGTTAGCCTGGACTTCATATTCATTGTGCTTAGTTCGATTGTGAGGATTTTTTCATTTCAATTGCAATAGGGTTGTTTGAATGAATGTTCATGATTTAAAAATCTTAACACCTCAGAAGATTGCACTATTTTCTATGAGATTGCAGATTCATCTTGGTCAAGTAGAGATCAGTTTTGAGGGATTGGTCCATTTCGAGTGTTGGTCATTTTCATTGTTAATCTTAGGTTTAGTACTAAGTTTACAAATCTCTTTAAAACTCTTATCTTTTTCTATTTCTTTGATTATTGGGTTAGATCTGGGATTGAAGTATCATCATATCGTTAGATCTGAAAATTGAGATTTAGTATTTTGCTTGTAGTAAGGTCCCATTGTGATTACCAGCATTTTCACATTTTATCACTGAGTTGTTTATGCATTGTCAAGACCTGACAATAGAGACCTTGGGGTTATCTCTTGAGGCTTGTTGATAGAGATTTACCTTTCAAGAGAGATAGGATATTATATTTTGTTTGAGTTGTTGTGTAGAAAACACCATCAACAGAATTTAGAAATATCTTCCTCATTGAAATTTTCCTAGTTCAAATCCCCCCACTTGGTGAAGGTAGTATCTTCCATCTTGATTTTTTTGAGTTTTTCGGTGCTAGATGTGTGTTTCCCATGTGACTAAAGTGAAATAGGTAACTCTCCCAAGACAAAGGATTCTTTCAATAGTTTGTAGTCTCCACAACCATCATCCTGGATCATTGCTTTGATGTCGAGTATACTTTGCACAATGGGTCTTTTTGATGCTAAAGTAGAGGATAAGGATGATGGGTCAACAAATGAGCTTGATGGTGTAGGCCCTTCATCAATTTTTTAGGTATTTGGGGTATCTTATAGAACTTGGACTCAAGAATTTTGTAGTAGTAAAAAGGCTTGGGACCTCCATGGATAGTGATTTCTCTTCCTTCAAAAAGAAATTTCACACACTGATGATAGGTTGAGGCTATAGCTTTTAGAGCATGGATCCATGCCCAGCCAAGTAAGATGTTATAGGGAAGATCAAGATCAAGTACTTGGCATGTAGTTTCTAAAACAAGAGGTTGCACCTAGATTGGAAGTGCAATGATTCCTTGTGATACCTGTTCTTGGTCATCTTATGCTTTGATGGTAGTACTTTTTGCTTTCTTAATAGTATCTTCTAAATAGCCCAAATGTTTGATTAACTATAGGGTACAAATTTCCAAACTAGTACCTCCATCTACCAAGACTCTTTTGACCTTATTTTTATGAATGGAAACCTCAAGGTGTAAAGCACAATTATGAGATGGTTGTGATAGTAGGTCTTGCTTGGAGAAGGTGAGAAAATGGTTGGTGATGTGGCCTACCATAGCTTGAAACTAACCAGTATCAATATTTTTAGGAACAAATGACTCAAACAAGGCTTTCTACAATATTTCCCTATGTGGCAGGGATAAGCTTAAGAGTTCTACGATAGATATCTATGTGGGGTTTTGCTTAAGATAATCTAGAAGATTTTACTTTCTAGGATTAAATGTGGGAAAATTAGGTTGTGTCCTAGATTGACAGGGGACTCCTTGAACGGTTATTTTGCCTCGTCGTGTGGCGACTCCACATTTTGTACTAGATCCTTTTATGGTAACAATAGTCATAACACTATTGTAGGAGGCAACTACATTGGAATAGGTATGTTGCACATTGGTGTAATCCTTAGATTTTCCATTATTTTTTACTTTGTTATGATCCAGCATAGGATTCTTGTATATCTTAAGATCCCGATTCCCAACTGGTACCTCAATAGATATGGTATCATTTACTATGAGGTCTTGGATGATGTTCTTAAGTTTCATGCAGTTTTTTGTTTTATGTCCTTTGATTTTGTGAAAGTCACAAAGATCGTGCTCATTATACAAGGATGGTTTCTCTTGTGGTTCTTGGTAGTTTTCAAAGTTGGGAAGTGCTATCAAATTTGTCTCTACCAACTTCATGATTTTTTCTATAGGTTTTGATAACTATGTGTACTTTTGTTTGGGATAGCTATTCCTGTTAGCGATTCACCTTTGTTGCATGTCGATATTATTGGTTTGATTTTTCTGAGGAGGTGTTGTTTATTGCACAGTTGGTTGGATGTTAGTAATTTGATTGTTCTTAGGTCTAAGAGCACTTAGTAAGACCTTATCATCTACCACACCATCATTTGTTACATTTTTTTTCTTTGCCCAGACACAAGGTTTCTCATTTGAACTAGTTGAAGGATGGTTGTCTTTGTAAGATTGAGTATTTCCTTGTGACCTTAGAGCTCTTTCGATGTTAAGGGCTCTAGGGACAAGTTCGCCATATGATGTGATGCACTACATTTTCAAGTGGAATGATATATTTGGATCTAGATTAGCTATGATGATTCCCACTTGTTGCTCATCAAGAAGAGGCCACTTTCTTTTACTATCTCTTTGTCTCCATCATTGTAAGAAATTAGTGAAAGTTTCCCCTTTATTTTGTTTAAGAGTGTATAATTCTTCTAGACTGACGTCCATGTCAAGATTGAAGGAGTAGTCATCGATGAATTTATTAGTGATTTCTTGAAAAAATTTGATACTAGGAGGCAGATGAGAAAACCAATCCATAGCATGACCTGTTAAACTTCGAGGGAAGAGGTGCATTAGATATGAATCATTGTAATCCACCTCCATGCACATGACATTAAATTATTTGATATGGTCCACAAGACTTCCTCTCCCTTTATACTTATCAAATTTGGGGATTTCAAAACCAGGAGGGAATGGTATCATTGCTATGTTTTGGTCAAATGGATAAGGACACAAGTTTTGTGTATGGGGATTTTTGCTCTTGCCCATTCAAAGGTCCTATATTTCTTGTGAAAGTGCCTTGAATTGTGATGTTAGAATGTCTTGAGGGTTGGGTGGAGGAACATATGGTGGGATGACAGATGATTTGTATGGGGTGTATGGTGGTGTGAGATTCTGTGAAGATGATGCAAGAGCATCAAGACACAATTATGCCTCCATGTGAAACTTTTGGAATTTGATTCAATTTTTGGTGTCTCAAACTTTTCACAAGGTTTTAAGGGTCATTTTCATATGTTTAGAGGCCAATATTTAATGTTTGTGTCAAATTTTATAAAAATGTAAAAGTTGTCATACAAAAATGCAAAATTGCAAAAAAAGATGTAAAAATGGGGAAGGTGAAAGGTCAAGTTAGTTTTCATCATTGGGGGTAGTTATAAAATCAAGAGTCATGTATTACATTCCTTTAAAAGGATTTTTAAACACTTTGGAAGGCGTGAGTAATTGTGTAGTTGACTTTGAGCAAATAAAGGCACTATTTTTTGGTGTTTTCTTTAGAAATTTGGTGTTTATAGTCATTGTATGGCTCTGTACACTGTCATATGTAAGTTTAAGTGTTTGTAAATAATGGTATTAAAAATCACCTTCCTATTCCTTTTTGTTCCATGCAGATTGGTGAAGTTTAGAATAAGATATTGCAAATTTTGTAAAAATAGTTGAAAACCCCTATTAGGGTAGACAGAGTTATAGAAAATTATGTTTCTCCTTTAATAATGGATGGAATCCTCTATTTTTTTTGTGAGATTAATCTTCTATATTTTTCCTTTCATATTTCATAGGTTTTGGGGAAAAAGTGAAAAATTAATGTGCAGCAAAAGTGAAGTTTCAGACTATAATTTGTGCATAGACTAGTAAAAATAGAGGTTCAAGTGGGTTATAACCTAGGGTTTGTATAAATTCTTATAGGAATTTCCATCTAATGATTTATTAAATTTTAACAAGTCAAATAATGAATGTTTTCAGCATTGGTTAGGTAAGTTGGTGATTGGAGATAGTATATTCAATAAGCCCTATTTGTAATGACATAATTAGGCCTATTTTGGCTAATGGATAGTCTAGTTTACATACTATTCTTCAAAGAAACTAGTGTTGATCTTTTGGTATGTTTTAAAACATTCAAATGGATGTCCAAAACACTTCTTATAGTTTGGAATGGAGCCCTGGTTGAAAATATAATTCTAACAATACATATTAAGAGTGCTACTAGAGATAGGACAGTCAATGAAGGAAAGATACATCATTTGAAAGGGAAGACTTTGTAAAGAGTTTGATTTTGTTACTTTAACTTAATTGAAGATGTCTCAAGCATAGAGTTGAATGGTTGTGTTTTAAAAGTCCAAGTTTGGGATCAATAGTGTCATTGTTATGCATTTGAGGATAGTTTGGTAGAAGTGATCATAAAGTGATGATTTAAGGAACTTGGTTGTTTCAATTAGTCATTTTCAAGATGATTAAGGTGTTTGAAGGTTATGCAAGAATTTGGAACTCTAATTTGTGAGTTTGGATGGTTGGAATTAAGTGCTTGTGAAGAATAAGTGAATTTTGAGATGAGTAATCAGACAAAGAATGTTGAGTTTTGTCAAATGAGAGTGAGATAAGTTGCTTTCTTCCTCTAGCATTGCATCAAAGTGGTATCAGAGCATAGAAGGTGCTGGGTAGAAAGTTGTGGTTGTGTTTTGTGTGTTGTGGTTGTGTGTAGGGTAAGAAGAAATTGGTTGCTTCCAAGAGAAGGAAGAGAAAGTTGAGAAAATTTGAGTAGAAGCAAGGAGAGACTTGCTTGAGAGTAGAGAACAAGATGGAGATATTGAGAAGGAATTTGTAGGAAGAGGAAGAAAGAAAAAAGAGAAAGAGGCAAGGAAAATTTGACAGAGAGATAGCTGAGTTGAAGCAAGAGTTGAGAAGATTTGATGAAGAGTTTTAGAAATCCATGATGAAGATGAAACAAATGATTGAGTAGGTGTATAGACAAGCCACCAGTTGGAATTTGAAAGTGAAAAAGAGAGTTGAATGGCCCATTCAATAGATTGTCAAGAGAAGAATAATACAAGCAAAATTAACAGCAAGAAGGAAAAAAGATGGAGAAGAGTTTCAAGATGCTAAATAAGGATTCTTTGATGAAGAAAAATGTAGTGCAGCCATTTGTAAGCATGAAAATAAAGGATAAATAGCGACAAAGGACCTAATTTTAGAGAGTGAAGAGCATATTATGGAAGAATTACTTTTGGAGGTTTATAGAGAATTGAATAAGGATGGATATATTGTGATTGAACTAATGTGTCATTTATTTGTTATGCTAATTTTTTGGATAGGGAACAATTTAAAGATCAAAGGACAAAGGGAGAAGCAAGATGTTGAGATGCACCAAAGCATAAAGAATTTGATTTTAGTTGGCAAGAAAGATAGGAAGTTGATTTGCATGGACAAAATGAAACCTAAGGTGAAGATGAAGACCAATGAGAAGAGATTTCAAGGTGGACCAAAAACAAAGCATACGAGGGTGCAGATTTGTTGACAACTTCACATTCAAGGGGACCTGAAATTCTTTTTTCTAGGAGAATGATGTAGGATCATCAAGACACAATTATGCCTACATGTGAAAATTTTGGAATTTGATTCATATTTTGGTGTCTCAACCTTGTCACAAGGTTTTAAGGGTAATTTTCATATGTTTAGAGATCAATATTTAATGTTTGTGTCAAATTTTGTAAAAATGTTAAAGTTGTCATACAAAAATGCAAAATTGCAAAAAAAGATCTAAAAATAGGGAATATGAAAGGTCAAGTTAGTTTTCATCATTGGGGGTAGTTAGAAACTAAATATTCATGTATTACATGCCTTTAAAAGGCTTTGTAAACAATTTGGAAGGCATGGATGATTGTGTAGTTGAATTTGAGAAAATAAAGGCACTATTTTTTGGTGTTTGCAGTCATTGTACGACTTTGTACAGGCTCATATGTAGGTTTAAGTGTTTTTAAATAATGGTATAAACAATCACCTTCCTATTCCTTTTTGTTCCATGTAGATTGGTGAAGTTTAGAATAAGATATTGCAAATTTTGTAAAAATAGTTGAAAACCCCTATTAGGGTAAACAAAGTTATAGAAAATTGTGTTTCTCCTTTAATAACGGATGGAATCCTCTGGTTTTCATGAGATTAATCTTCTATACATGTCCTTTCATATTTCATAGGTTTTGGGGAAAAAGTGTAAAATTAATGTATGGCAAAAGTGAAGTTTCAGACTATAATTTGTGCACAGACTGGTAAAAGCAGAGGTTCAAGTGGGTTATAACCAAGGGTTTGTATAAATGCTTATGGGAATGGCCATCTAATGATTTATTAAGCTTCAACAAGTCAAATAATGATTTTTTTCAGCATTGGTTAGGTAAGTTGGTGATTGGAGATAGTATATTCAATAAGCTTTGTTTGTAATGACGTAATTAGGCCTATTTTTGGCACGTGGACAGTCTAGTTTACATACTATTCTTCAAAGAAACTGATGTTGATCTTTTGGTATGTTTTAAAACATTCAAATGGATGTCCAAAACAATTTTTACAGTCTAGAATAGCCCTGGTTGAAAAGATAATTCTAACAGTACATATTAATAGTGTTATTAGAGATAGGATAGTCAATGAAGGAAAGATGAATCATTTAAAAAGGGAAGACTTTGTAAAGAGCTTGATTTTGTTACTTTAACTTAATTGAAGATGTCTCAAGCATAGATTTGAATGGTTGTGTTTTAAAAGTCCAAGTTTGGGGTTTGTGATCAAATAGTGTCATTGTTATGCATTTGAGGACAGTTTTGTAGAAGTGGTCATAAACTAATGATTTAAGGAACTTGGTTGTTTGAATCAGTCATTTTCAAGATGATTAAGGTGTTTGAAGGTTATGCAAGAATTTGTAACTCTAATTTGTGAGTCTGGATGGTTGGAATTAAGTGCTTGTGAAGAATAAGTGAATTTTGCGATGAATAATCAGACAAAGAATGTTGAGTTTTGTCAAATGAGAGTGAGATAAGTAGTTTTCTTCCTCTAAAATTGTATCACTATTTGTTTCAAGGGATGACTTTGTGGTATGGTATTGGTATTCCCTTCTGCATTGTTTGAGATACCTAATCCACACTGCTTTTTGTAATGGTAGGAACACTTGTGGTACTCATGGATCTAGATGAAGAAGGAGGCCCTTGATATGTTGAATTCGTGTTTGAGTAATGAAGATCAAAAGGTGTGCATATCTATTTAGGATCTTTAGGAATGAGAGGAGCACCAAAGATAGGTGTCCAAGTGGTTGTGTTAGATGGAGGATTGGTTTCAAGTGTTCCCACAAGTGTATTGTTTTCAAATGAAAGAGAATTTCCAAATTCTTTAGCAAGGCTTGTTCAATACTAGGGTTGCAGGTTTGATTTAGCCCTAACAATGGAGTTATGAAACCTTGTGTTAAATTCTATGCCACAAACATTGGGGAGATAGGAGCTATATTTTCAAAGGCTTGATGTTCCATAATTTCTTCCCTAGTGAATTCAAATGGGTTTTTTGTGACAACTTCTATCTCATATGGTCCTGATGGGGACGAAGGTTGTTGTGATGGTGTAACTTGACTTCTTGAATCAAATTCTAAAGGATTTGGATCACTTGAGGTGAATGTAACTTTGGATTTTTCCATGATTCTCTTATGTTGTGATCTAGTCTTTACCATAAATTTTTTGTCACCTATGGGAGAGTTATGTTGAGATTTGTGATGTTTGAACTCTCTAGTTGACTCAAATCTAGGTAAAAGAGACCCTCTAAGTCTTTTGGGAGCAATGCTGATAGTGGGAGATGAAAAGGTGGATGATGTGGGGAGTGATCTTTGCAAATATTTTGTCACAACAATTTTGACTTACTCTTGATGTTTTAATGTTGGGATAAAGGATGTTTATGAACTTGTAAATCTTTAGGATAACTCATGACCTTTAAGATGGACTAGTTCAAAGATGATAACTAACTTGTCTAAATGCATGGAAAATTATGCATTTCACATACAAAATAGGCAATTTAGATGGTTGGTTTGATTTGATGTTTAAGTCACAAAGTGTTGGTGTAATCAAAATTTTGCAAAGTTGGATGAAGTGAAAGATGAATTTTGATGAAGGGTTGAGTGAGATGTTTGACCCAATGTTGACTTTAAAGTGACTCTTTGTCTTGAAAATCCCAAGGTAGTGATAATGATGCTAGACCTCTAAAATGTTCAAATCCTAAAGATCCAATGCTGATTTAGATGAGAGGATGGATGGGGATGTTTAGACCTATTTGGATCCTCCTAGCTCGAGCATAAAAGTTTCTTAACAAGTAGTAGCAATTGCAATAAAGTATTGAATCCCATTTCCTACTAAACTATGCACTATGATATCTACATTTGTAATGATGGGATGGAGACCTTCCCCTATAGATTTTGATCGTTCAATGGATCATTTAAGGGAATTCAAGATCATGTTTATGTGAGAAATTTGAAACATTGGAAAAGACCAGGATTTGACAGTAATAGAAGGAATACAAGTTTGGATTGTGTCTTGAAGTATGTTTGTATAAATTATATAACAACCTAGTCCTAGTTTCGCAAAGTGCCCAAAGGTGTTTGTTAAGATATTTTGGACTAAGATTCCTAAGTCTGAAATGAGGACCTGTAGACCTCACTTTAGGGATCTTGACTTTACGTGAGACCATTTAGAAATAGTTTAAGTTTGTGGAAGAAAGAAATATATTTATTGCCATGTGGGTGGTGGTAATGTGGGCCTTCCAGCCTTAATATCAGCTTGTTCCTCTTCTTTGTCTAAAATGGTTTTTGTGTTTCTCCACTGGGTATTTGTTTCTTTTGTTTTAAAAGTGAAGCTTCTCAAACTACTAATGAGATTGGTTTGTTCTCCATTAATAAGTTCAAAGTTTGGCTGAATTATAGCACCTAGAAGATAAGGTTGTTCAATAGGAGAAATTTGTCTCCAAATAGTCATGTGGGGTTCATTTGTCAATTTATCTTGCTTAAGTGAATTGATTTTACAAACACTTGTCTTGATTATGTTTCCAAACTATATGTTTATGTCAAAAAAATCATAACTTTCACAATGTCCATTTCGTGAAAATTATGAGATTAAAGCCACAATTTCCTATGTTGTATTTCGGAAAATATGGATTTGAGATTAATGTCAAGATAGCAGTAATATCAAGGCTAACTCAATAGATCAATATTTAAGCCAAAGTGTTTGAAATTTTGAGGATGATAGTGAATTTTTGTTTTTTTATGATTTTGAAACCAAGCAAAGTGTTAAATTGACTCCCCACTCGGATTTCTCCAAACACTAAACAATGTGAATAGTAGAGTCCCCACTCGGATTTCTCCAAACACTAAACAATGTGAATAGTAGATTCAACAACACTGGCTCCCCTCCATGGCAAACACTTCTTGAGACCACCAAATATAAAAATCCTTAAAATTTAGAGATCAAAAGAATTTTTTCTATTTCTACAATTGAATAGTATGAATGTGGGGCAGCTTTAGAACGATTGTTCTTGCACCAACAAATATTAAGGATTTTTGGCTTCTAAACAAGGGTTCATAATAAGGGCTTCCAGTTTAGGGGGTGCAATGATAAAATCCATCAAGAGGTCTCCCAACCCTTAGAACAAGGGCTTTATGCATCTTAAAGATATTGGGGGAAAGATAACATGTATTGCTTCCCATTGATCACAATTTTCATTGCAACCACACATTTATCTCATGGTTTGGAAGAGCTTGGCATTAGATCGTTACCACTTGGTTCATTCCCTTGGGGTGAGTAATTTTTCCCACCAAGGCAGGACCTCTAACGATAAATAATAGTGAGGAAGTACATCCATAGCTCAATCATCTTTATTTATATGAACGAAGCGAGAACACATTCTATGCCTTTTTTTCACTCTCGCAAGGGGGTTCAATTTTAATCCAAATTGAAAGATGTAGGTGATTTTGCAAAGTGTTAAGGAATGTTTTTATTTCTCAAGATCACCAAATGGTGCAAGAGAATTGCATACACATCCACTAACAATGTTGAAAAACACAAAACATAGCAAACAGTTGTAAATTTTAACCCCTCAAAGCAATGATGAGTTCATTTTAAGCACCAAATGAAATATGAAGCTGCCTTGTTCAATTTTAAACCCAAAAAAAATGATAAGAGGAGTGTTCAATTTTAATCCCGTTTGTGTGTTCATTTTAAAGCCAATTAAAATTTAGTGTGCTTCCTAAAGAAAAAAGTAGAAAGCATAAAGTTGGGTTATAATTTCCCCAAAGTGTTAAAGGCTTGTTACAATCATAGAATTTTTAAGATAGAAAATCTTTCTTCACTTTCGCTCCATGTTTTTCAACCTACACAACCCTATTAGTCTAACAACTAGAACATAGTCAAAAGTGCATTAGTGGTCAGATAATTCAAGGAAATTAAAACACATGTCAAAAAAATGATTGTAAAGTTTCTTACCCTATTTGGATGTTGTTGAACATGATAGCATCACAATTTGAACTATGGGCATCGCTCTGGTGAAAATGGGCATCGCTTGATATTAGAACAAAGAGCATGATATTATCACAATTTTGTCTGGTGTCATTGCTCTCAGTAGCATCATAGTTTGAAATTTGTTGGTGTCACTTTGGTGAAGTTTTGACATCACCGTTTAAAATTTTTGATACCTCCAGATTAAATTAGTGTCACCATATTTAAATCAAAATTGGTGTACTAATTCAGCATTAGGATTTCAATTTGTGATGGCAATGCTCTTTAAAAAGCATTTCTATTTGTAGTTTGGGTGTCACTATATCCTGCAAAATAGAAAACAAATGAAATTCAAGCTAAAAAAGTGTTAAGTTAACAGTTTTCCCTTCTTCTAGTGCCAAAATGTGAGATGAGGATTGTCTGTGTGGATCGATTACGCTTAATCCATGATGAATTGAAGCATAATTTACCCAAATAATCCTGCATCTACCAAACAAGATGATTCAAATTGAAAAATTAAACTAAGCATTTAATTGAAACTGAAAGTTACAAACTACACAAAAATAGTTGAATTCCTACTCTAACCCATTTGAAACTTATCCCATTTTGGAATTGGTGTCATGTTGATGTGAAATGATGACCCTTTCCCAATCTCATGATTAGTGAGCCTGTTTCAGTTGATTCTATGGAAGATAATCAATGAAACCATTGTGATTGATGTATGAAAACCTAGATTATCATAATTTAAACATGATGCTAGCTAAGTTAACATGATTTTATGCTACAAATGATCTAATTATTCTATTTATAAGCTAATCTAAGCTAATTCTAAGCTAAAAGATGAAAACCCTAATTCATATACAAACTAAGATGGATGCATGGAAGACATTAATGAATGCTCTAAGATATTATGCAACTAAAATTAACTAAAACAAGCTAAAAGTGAGTAAAAGATGAGTGTGAGTGCAAGTGACTTCAACAACATGAGTTTGCAATTGAAACATGGATCCATTTGTTTCCAAATAGTGTCCTATTTATAGGAGAATAGATGAGAGATGGAGGGTTGAGATTGAAAAAGATTAATCAACGGTCAAAGATGAAGGAGATGAGAGGCATGGATCATAGATTCTCATCAATGGATGAAAATGCATGATGGGATTTAATCAAGGGTTTACAATTTCTTCAAACAAACACACTTTTGACCTACACACAAGTCAAAGTTGACTTGTTCAAAAGGTTAAAGGTTAAAAATTACATAAGAAGCTAAGTGAAAATATCCCTTTTTCAAATGATGGAGGAATAAGAATATTCTTTTTGAATATTCTCATGGGTGAGGATAAAAGATATTTTGAAAATTAAAAGAAATTCTTAATTGTGCAAAAAGGGATAAGGAGTATTCCCTTTGCTTAGAGGAAAGTTAGTTTAATTGATAATTAAACAAGGTTTAATCACACAATTAGGGGATTTGAAGAATTAAAGTAAAATTTATTAATTAATTTAATAAATGGGGGGAGGGGAGAGATGAAAATGATATTTAATTAAATAACTTAGGGTTGTTAGAAACCAAGATCTAAAATGCAAACTAGAAAAGTCTTCCACAGAAGAGAAAAACAGAAAAAGCAAGAGCTTTGCAAAAATATATGCAAAATAATATTATTTAGGAATTCAATAATTACAAGATATGATTTTCTTTATAAAAGAAAAGATGCATAACCCTAATCTTATCTTGAGCAACAAGATAGCTCAACAAGATAAGGATGACAATAATTACCTAAGTAAAGTTATGCAAGTGCAATTAAATATTAATTACAATAACACCCCCCCATAAGTGCAACTTAGGGATACTAACAAAGCATGCACCTAAAACTAAGATGAATTCAAGAAAGCATGAATGGGTCCCAAAAACAAGGCCTAATCAGGTACCCAAGTACAAATGCAATAATGAGGTAGAGAAGGAAAACCTAGTGGGACAAAACCCCCCTATAATGAGATGACTATTGCAAAGAAGCACTTGAAGAACACTATGGAGTAACACTGGAACCACAATCTAAAAAGCAAGGAAAGATACTTCTATCTACAAGAAACCAAAAATAGAATCATAATAATGCGACAGTAGACCCGATGCCACAGAACACTAGAAAACTCACAAAATGGAACAATCTTGGAATCTGTGAAGCAACAGTAGATGAAATGATGACAAAATCTGGAAACCGTGTATCTTGATGCCAATGCCAAACTGTGACTAAAACTCTTTCATAGAAAAAATTACCATGAAGACTCTGGAACATTAACCATAAAAACATGGCCCTCAAACTAAGAAAGATTTGAACCAATGCGGATCAAGAAACATAAACTCTCAATCTAAAGTGTGAACTGATGAATCTGATATGTGTCAAACTATAACAAGATGTCGCCAAAAGAAACTAAGAAACCAAATAACCCATGCAAGTTGTCAACAAATCAAGATGGAGATGGAGATCAAAGTGCATGCACACTCTAATCAAATTATTATGCAAGAAACCCCCCTGATGGAACTTTATCTCAGTTCATTTATTACAATAACCCAATGATTGTAAGAGGAGAGAATGCTAAACATGCATAAATAGAAAATAAGATGATGTGGTACTGAAATGAAGTGAAAATATTCAGTTTCACCTTTCCAACTGCCAAAACATCCAAGTAATCTACAAAACACCCATCGGGACAAATATAGAATAATGATAAACTTGGGATAGATACAAAAAAAAGTGAATGGACATAAATGTAGAGCTCCTCAATACCTTTCCAATGCCATAAAGAAGATGAAAATCGGAGACCATGGCAAAAAGTTATGAGCTTGGAAGCCATAAATGAACATCTAACTTAAAACAAAAATAAATGTAGCTAAATAGAAAAATACTAAAAAATAAACTACACCACAGGAAATTTCTTGGAACTAGCTTTCCGGTGATATCTCGTTTGCCCAATTTTGATACCGTATGCCCAAGTTATGCCAAAAAGAAAAAAAATTGCTCCTTGAAGACAAACTGGGGTTAGGAGGAGGCTTGGAGTGTCGTATGACCAGATGACATCAGCACTTCATGATGTTAAATTTGATGGCCATCTGGCTATCGCCAGAAAAAATTGCCCCCTACCAAAAAAGATCTACCAACAACCTGCATGCTGATTAATGATTTCACACCGGAATATTCGATATAATATTCCCTACGCCACCAGATTTCCTCTCAGATGCTTATCAAAGCCTACGCGGGACAAGGCCATTGAGGGGACCGCTGGACAGTCATTACTTTATGAGGGTGGTCAAGCAGGAGAGGCCATTTGATAGCCTGAATGCCGCGCAGAGGAGCACGAGGCCCAATACGTACGGGTATAGCTCTAGGCTGCGACATTACATACCCACAGCAACAAGTACCGCTTTGATTTTTTTGAAAGATTTTTTTGATAATATTTTTTGATTTTTGATTTTAAAAAAAAGCTAATGTATATTTTTTTTTTTTGGCATGTAGGTAAAAATAATTCAAAAAAACTTGGTATTTTGTTTCTTGGATTGCGTGCACAAAGGCCATACACAGACCTTATGACTTCTTTTTTGCCTCAGAAGCTCCCGATGCCAAAATAGGTCAAGTTATATGTTGATTTTCATCTCTCAGATGCTTTGGATGTGATGGTGAGGTTCGATTTTCCTGAAAATGCACTAGAAGCTTTGCAACTCCTAGATCTGGCAAATCTTCAAACCCTCATAACTCTAGCATAAAATGTCAGATTTAGGCGAAACAAAAGTCGATCTTGACTTTTTCGATAGCCCTGAACTTGAAAATGAGCTCATATTTCCTCCAACATGTGCCAAAAATAACCATGCAAGATTACCCAAATAGAGAAACAATCTCAAGGTATGAAACCCTCGAGGAATCCTGAACGAACTTTGCACTAATTTTCTCAAAAAACTCAGAATGGGTTGCAAATAAAGGCTCTGATACCATGTTAGAAACCAAGATCTGAAATGCAAACTAGAAAATCCTTCCACAGAAGAGAAAAATAGAAAAAGCAAGAGCTTTGCAAAAAGATATGCAAAATAATATTATTCAGGAATTCAATAATTACAAGATATGATTTGCTTTATAAAAGCAAAGATGCATAACCCTAATCTTATCTTGAGCAACAAGAAAGCTCAACAAGATAAGGATGACAATAATTAACCTAGGAATTAAATAATTACCTAAGTAAATTTATGCAAGTGTAATTAAATATTAATTACACTAACAAGGGTTATTTAATTAAATAAGATGACTTAGGGAATTAAATTAATTTTTTTTATTTATTTAATTTAAAAGGATGAAAATTTAGTGTGAAGGGGGGGTGAATTAACCCAATTTGATGAACTAGGTTAATGGAGGAAAATGATGCAATTAATTATTTAGCTAGGTTAATTCAATTAATTAAGTGAAAAGAAGATGAATTTTGAGAGGAAATGATGTTAGTAAACCTATTTCGAGTGTATGATATTTCTTAGGGCATTTTTTCAGTGTCTACACATATTTATACAATTTTTATATAATGCTATTGGTCACATGATCCATTAGAACAA
>VDFB02281492.1:905557922-905652239 GCA_007258455.2 Sequoia sempervirens
CTTAGAACTATCTATCTATATAACAACGAATGTAAATTGAAATTTAGTAATTTGCCCCATACCTCCCCTATTAGAGCCATCGAGGATTCTATTGCAGTAGAAACACCAATATCCATTGCCCTTGTTACGTTGGGCGGTGTTTCTGTCACCAACATCTGAAAATAAAACAACAAATTATTCAATCACAAAATAGTTATTGAATTTGAAGTAATGCTTTGAGTTTGAATGATGTGTAATGCAACGTAAGCAACAATATGATTATCATTTTTTAAAAAAGCAATAACCTCGGACAATCACATTGAAAAAAAAAAGACCCTTTAGGACAAATTTTAAGTGAAAAAGCGTCAAAACACAATGTAAAATATGACAACCAATATGAGAAGAAGAGATGATCTAGTCAAAAGGAGCTTTGATAGTAGGCAACTGAGTTAAGTATGACAAATCCAAGTATCACTGTTGCAAGGAATGGAGTAAGAGCTAAATAAAGGTACAACGACAATAAAAAATGATGGAGCTAACTTGTCAAGGGCCTATTCTTCAAAACCCTTATTAAACACTTGTCATAGTTTAAGATATGCAATAAATGTTTGACAATGAAATTAACCTTTTGAGGATGACAGTGATTAAATTGAGGTCTCCTTTTACCATGAAAAGACTGAATATTCTTTCTTTGGCCTATCATTATGATTTTTAAGTTTCCTCACTTGAGTTAAATATAATAGTCAAGTGTTTATACCAAAGATGATAGAGAAAATAATCATGAAAAGGAGAATATGATGGAAACAGTGCCTAGACACCATGCTTGTACATATGTTAGTTGATAGGTTTTTTTTGAGTGCAGGAGTTGCTAGCAAAGTGATGCCCTAGGTGAGCTAGTGCAGGTCCGGCTAGGAAAAACTTGATGTGCAGGTCACAAATCTTGCAGGGGTGCTGAGCCATTGAGGATTTTCTTCTTGGAGGAGGTAGGGTGGTGTGTTACCTTGTTACTACATGAAGGAGGAGGCTCCATCTGTCCATTTGGTGTGTAAACAAATGGGAAGTTTGCTAACTGTCAAGGGAAGGCTTAAAACCCTAGTTTTTGCTCCATTTCATGTTTGAGCTTTGTACAGATAGTGGAAGGTTGAGACCTCAAGAATCTTTGAGTGTTGTCCATGTGAACCAAGAACCTTGGAAAAAGAGTGGGAATTCCTTTTGATATTTGTGAGTTCTAACCTATTTTGTAGGTGAAGGAGACCTAATAGGGCTCAAGGGCTACTAGCCTTTCAAACACTAGCTAAAGGATTGGTGAGATATGGGAAGAAGTCTTGGAGGTTGTTCAAACACCTTGGAGGATAGTTTGAAGTCTTTAAGACGACACTACCCTGTAAGAGCGATGGAGCAGTTGAGGAAGATTGGTCTTTAGTATAGTGTAAAGGATAAGGAAGAGTTGTGGCAATGAACCAAGGTGGACTTGGTGGTTGGAGTTTGTGATAGAAGAGGGGTTGGTCAGACAAACCAGGGGCACCTAGTCATGAGTAGGGACTTATAGGTTAGATTGGTGAAGCAAAGCACCAAGGAGGTCTTACAAGGAAAGGCCTAGAGCAGGAATCAGTGATTGATTCCTCCAACCCCTCTCCCTATCAGATTGGTATCAGAGCAAGCAAAAGATTTGGGATTGATCTTGTATGTCAAAGACAGAGTCTAGTGGTTCTAGCATCATGGTGACAAATGCTGAGTTGACCAAGAGGGTTGAAGAAACAGAGGAAGACAATAGGGTATTGAGAGAGAAGTTAGACCAACTTGAGCAAGCACTAAATGTTATGCGGTTTGATGGAAGAATAGCAAAAGAAGAAGAGGTTGCAGAGGAGGATAGAATCCCTGAACCTGACCCTATATTGAAGGAGGATCCCTTCTTGAAAGCATTGAAGGCTTTGAGTGGAAAAAAAGCACTTTGGAAGGAGTACCAGCATCAAGAAGTGGAAAGATGGAGGCTGATTTAGTTATGGATTGGATAGAGGGAATGGAAAACCATTGGAGGTGATGGAGCCATTGAAGCATTTCATAAGGTAATGGTGTATAACTGAAGACTAAGAGGTTCCGGTCACTTTTAACTTTGGTGGAAATCTATCTCGTATTGGAAGAGGGAGAAGGAAGGAAAAGCAGCCTATCACTACTTGAAGGGAATCGGCTTCAAGCCAAGGTGAAAGAAGCATACCTACCTGAAGACTATGAAATTCAGTTGCATAAGAGGAGACAGAGTTTGAGGCAAAGAGATCAGGATGTGAGTTCTTATACTAAGGAGTTTCAAAGACTTTGCATGAGGTCCAATGTCACAGAGGATGAAAGTATCAAGGTGGAAAGGTATCTCAACGATTTGAAGTGGAACATTCAAGAGGAGATGGTTCTCTTAAGCCCTAAAACAGTGCACCAATGTTATCAATTGGCATTAAAGATTGAAGAGAGGAGTAAGAGGAAGCAAGATCAAACTTATAAGGGTAGAGGCAAAGGCAGAGATCAAAGAGATCAAAGAGGAAAGCGTGGTGGCTACCAAGGTAGAGGCAATGACCAAAGAAACCAAGGAGAGTCAAAACTCACAGAGCATGGAGGTGAAACATCTACAAGAGGTGGATATAACAGGGGTAGAGGACCTCAAGGAGGTTCAAACAGAGGAAGAGGAGTAGGCAGGTAGGAGCCTTTCCTTGTATGTACCTACTCTAGGCCTTTCCTTGTAAGACCTCCTTGGTGCTTTACTTCACCAATCTAACCTATAGGTCCCTACTCACAGACTAGGGTGCCCCTTGGTTTGTCCGACAACCCCTCTTATCATTCATCACATCATACATTGACCTTCTTGCCCTCCTAAAGTTTGACCACATCCATTACCTCCACATAAAACTGGACATCCTTGGTCTTCATGGTTCCCACGCCGTGATATGGTTATGCAAATGAAAATGAAGAAAAGTAATCATCTCCTTATCCATTGGCTGGAAGAATGCATTCTTAATGTTTTGATTCATGATATCAGCTCTCTCTTTTGCTCTCATGGTTGAATATCAAAATCTAGTATGGTGGGCCTCCAAAGTTCTAGTCATCTTTCTTCCTCTTCCATCAAATGTTGTCCTGATCCACATGTCTGCCAGCCTAATTGGCTTTGTTTTTGAAAGCTGAAGTTTCTCCTGAGTCACCAGTGTAGCTCTCTCTACTTTCCAAACTCTTTCATTGCTACATATCGTCTTTGGGATTTAGTCATTTGTACCACATGGTTGATGTGCTTTGAATCCTTGCATCTAAGGGGTTTAAAACCTTAGGGGCCTTAGATGAGAAAAAGAAGTAATGTTTTTCTTTTCTTTTTATGTGAGGACCTAGTAGTGAGATCAAAGAGGACTGATGAAAAATGAAAAAGAAGACAAAAATTCATGGACTATACTATATCACCTACATGCTAGCTAACAAGGACATGAATGTAGTAGATTTAGGTATGATAGGGTATTGCAAGGTATATTTGAGGAATATATAAGAATGAAGAAGAATTCAATGGATCAAATTAGTGTCAAATGTTTTCCTAAAGATCTCCCCACACCCTATTAGGAATTTAATCATTTCTAAGCATTTTCCACGTCCCTATGGGAAAGTTTGAGGAGGCTCCAATAGTTGAGAGTTTAATGAGTAATTATAACTTCTTTCCATGCAATCATGATTAGTTAGAGAAGATATAGGAAACTTGATGAGCTATGCAACAAATGAAGAGAATATAGGGTATTTTGACCTAGTCTTAAGCATCTCCAAGCATCTAGGAGATATTGAAGGAGTCTTGGCTGATAGATAGGGTCGAGGGATAGAAGTTTTATTTTGGTTACATTGACATCATGGTGACATCCATAGTCTTATTCTTGGTTACGTTGACATCACAAAAAATTATATAGGATGGAGTAGAATGTAGCTCTACCTTTGTCAGTTCCATGCTAAATTTTTATTATATATAGCTTGCTAGTGTAGGAATTCTAAGACAAACAATCATGGTAGGACCATTCTTAAAAGATTTCAAATAATATCCTAGTGAACCCATATACTCTTATGACTATATATACAAAAATCTAGATTAAACTTAGAATTCATTAACTTTAAGTTCTCTTTATTCTATATTACCTCAATGAAAGTTTGAGCAAATCTACTCGCACTCGGAGGTGTTTCCTTGAAACCTCCAACAACACCCTGTTCAACATCCAAAATCACATATTAAAATACCATTCGTAAAACAATGCTATTAACACATGTAATAAATTTATAATTGTTTACTAACTTTACATACCCCACTGATAGGTGTACTTGCAAAATAAGTAGATTGATTGGTACCCGGGTCAACACTGGACCCTACAATTTTATTAAAATAATAAAACTAAATTAGTTAATCTTGCATTTCACAATCGAAATTTAATAAACTAAATTCAATGAACATGTTGAATTTTACCTGACTGTAATACCATATGCATCATGCAGAATGTCAGCCCCTCTCCATCCCCGTAGATGCATACATATCAAGCTGCATAGAAGCATATGGATCCTGCGTAGCACCCTCCTGAGGGCCGGTAGGGTCATACGAACAAGTGGCTCCACAAGATCGACACACATGGCCTCGAAGGCCACCACCTGAAGACTCCCCTGGATTGCGCTATACAATGGGGCTAGTGTGGTGGATGACACTCTGAGTCAAGGATGTGATCGCTTCAAAGTCTCTACATCAGCACTCTCCTTTGCAACTGCAAGCATCACAATCTGCTCACGAGGCGGCCTAGCAATAGGTCATCTCCCCTGTCATGTAGGATCCGGCTGTGCACCGGGCCTATCCTGTGCTGACCCCCCACCTCTCCCCTAAAACTCCCTCATATCAAAATAATTCGATTTGGTTCAATACAAACTCACAGTATAATTTCCTAAGAAAATATTGGGGGACTTCACAGTTATTGCATGGTGGGTAATCAAAGACCATATACCATCATTAAAAAATGGTTCCTAATCTCTTGGTGGTGGCACCAATGAATAGGAAACCTCTTTGCATTGAGGGTGAGATTTTGATTTGTTCTAGGGTCAGAAATAGAGAGCACAAATCGCCTTTAGTAATCTTTAAATCTTTTACTTGTTTATATGATAATTTGTCTGCATAATATGCCCTCGATGTTTGCCTCCTATTTTTCCATCCAGATATTTGTTGGGTAATTGCATTTACATTTCTTAACAAATCCTTCAATGAATCTGCTAGATGTATTCTTTCTATGGTTGAAGAATTTTGATCACTCAACCTACTAATAAGATCCTCAACTTCTTTTCTATTGTTTTCAATTTCACTCCTCAAATTTTCTTGAGTGCCAGGAGGGTATTGAGAGAATGGTGGGGGAGGTTGATTTTGTTGTTGAGGCTGATTTGGTTGAGGATTTTCCTCCTCTTGTTGAGGATTTCCTACAAATTAAAAAAAAAACATTCATTTCTAAACTAAAACAAACAAAATCAATTTAAAACTAACAAATTCAAAAAAAATACCAAACAATACTTACCTCTTGCATCTCTTCGTCATTGTGGCGCCATATTTGTGAAGAAATCCATTTGTTGTTGATGAATTTTGAAGAAATCACCTCTCCAAGAACGCGAGCGCGTATAACAGGGTTTTTGGCCGCGGGCGGAGCTAAAACACAAAAAAAATGAAATGAGAAATGATATTTGGATTCGCTTTTTTTTGCTTTTAAAAAGACATAACGAGAACACGTTATAATGCGAATGTGTTATGGATTTTTTTTTTCTTGTTTGGCCACAAAAGTGCGACCATCTTGGTGCACTTACCCTTAAGTCTTAATACAATAATCAAAGAACAATACAAAAGGCCTATAGTCTTTTTCACTTCTTTATGTGATTTTTTGAACTCATTTTCTAAGAGTTGAAGTAGTATATATAGATGATCATTCCATCGCTTGAGATCCAACAATAGAAAAGATTCCAGGCACAAGCAATGATGTATGTCGCAATGATTCCCTAAGGTCATTACAACAAAAAGATTCTGAAACATAGTATCAAACAAGATGCACCCCTCTGCAAATGATGACTATAGTCCGAGTTTGGAAGTAGAAAAATTTCCATGAAGAAATGTGTCACATGCCCATAGAGTTGGTTAGGATACACGACACAATGACAGGGCTTCATATTCATACCTGCCTTCCTTGTGATCAAATTCCCCATGAAGAAGACATGTGGAGAATTCTTTGTTTCAAGCACTGATTGTGGGGTCTGCCAAAAGGTTTCTCATGAATTGATGCAATGTGGCACACAGGAGAAACTTGAAGGAAGAGCAAAGGAGAGAGGGTTCTCAAAGGCCCATGCGACTGACATGTGGCTAAAGGGTGGGGCTCGATAGAGAAGCAAGGGGAAGAAAACCTTCCAAGGAGAATGCAGCAGAAACGTGGAGCATGCAGCAAAAATGCTTCAAAAAGGGGCCAAAAGATATTCAAACACATGAGGCGCAGGGTAGGGCCAATGCAAAAATAAACCATGACCACTCGGAGGGAGCTTAAGGATTTTAATCCACAACTTTTGGTGACTATCAGGGGCATTTCACATGTGGAATGGGAACCCAAAATTTTTGGTGTGAAGACCAGAGCCTTATCCATTGGGCAATGATTAGAGCTTCGAAAGCTCAGTCTGCAGAGGTAGCTAGTCGGCCTCAGATGAAATCGATAGGGTATGCAATTTATCTTTTGCCTCATGCAAATCGATTATTTCTTTGAAGGGTAGCTCCATGGAGATTTCGTTCCTGACTTGAGTTGAAAGAGATGTCACGCTATCTGACGGGTGGCGCCTTCAATTTTTGCAACATTGGGAGGTTGACTGAAATCTTGAAAGGTAGATAAATCCCATTGCTTTTCCTTGATCTTTACGATGATATATTTTTTTGTGGATACTGAATCATCAGAGAGAAAAGAGGAAGGAAAGCCCATTTGATTCAAATGGGAGAATTGTATCCGCATTTTGTTCATAGTCCGACTTAGTGTTGCCGAGCAATTGCTAGCCTAGAGGAAGGCTGCATGACAATAGATGAATTCTCTCGCCTTCTTTGCAACTGACCTCTGATCTTCAATCCATGCATTCATCATGTCTATGTTCTCCACCGCGTACAACTTGTCCAACATTTTCTCTACCTTGAACACCTTTTTCGCAATGAACTATGCACGTTGCTTCATCGTTCCACACACTTCCTTGCTTAAACCTGTCGCCTCTGCCATGAATTGGAGTGCCAACTGAAGAGTCAAATAGAAAGAATTGAATCTCTCCCAATAGGAGATATATAACTACTGGGATACTAAAAGGAGATCCTATTGGATGTTGTGTTGTGTTGTTGATATATGGTTTTCATTGATATCAACACTATTAGCATTGTTCAATTAGAAGTTGTATATGTCGAGGATATTGAGAAAATTATAATAAGAAGTGCTACAAGTCGTCAATGGTGAAGTGAAGTTCTTTTTGTTGGTGTGATTGGTATGTTACTGTTAAGAGGTTGTGGAATAAAGGGTTTCTTGTTGAGTATATCTAGTTTATCCATATCAAGTTTCAGAGATCTGGTGGATATTTGATCGAGTTATGAAGATTTGTATTCTGATAGTTTTTTTGTTACTTCAGTTTGTGTTCCTGAATGAAGATCATGTGATTCCAATAAGTTTAGTTGTTTTGGATGCTTCTCTGATGTTTCATGATGCTTGTGGATGTTTCTAGTTCATTCTTTATCTGTGTTGCACATCCACATTGATCGTTGTGCTCGTGATCTGAGATTTTCTCTTGTGTGTTCATGTTTTTCATGTTCTTGGCCAACAAGGTGTTGAAGCATGTTGTGGATCTTTGAGGAGTAATTAATTGAAGTGAATCGTGTTTGAGGATGTTATTTTCAATATTCACTATGTTATGGTTGACCTTGGTTGATTCACATGAATAATCTTTATTGATTTGGGTTGACTGTTTATATTCATTTTATTATTTCTTTGGAGTTGACTTATAGTGATGTAATTTCTTGTTGCAAATATATAAGAGCGTTTGTTTTATCATTTGAAGGAATGTGTGTGTGAGGTGTAAAATTCCTATGTGTGAATAAAGTTCAGAACATTCGAAGGCAGGGCAAAGAGAGAAGAAGAGAGAAGAAGAGTGAAAAAGAGTGAAGTAGTGTTCATGTGCTTAACCAGAACTGTAACCAGGCATTAGTAGATGCTACTTTTCTCAGTTCAAAGTCTGATGGATTTAATTAGAACCTTTCTATAAGATAGTGTGTCTTCCTTTGGGAAGTAAGCCTATTTTGTATTTGAATAGTGAGCTCTAGGCAATGTTCCTGAATGCATGTGCATTCTCCATTCATAATTCCTTATACTTTTAATAGGGTATAATCTTGTGGACTGACCTCCACCGTGGTTTTTCCCCTAAGAGGGTTTCCACGTAAAAATCTTGGTGTTATGTGTGATTCTAATGTGTTGTTCATTTATGCTTTCATGCTTAATGATCAAATCTGAGAATAAGGTTAATAAGTTGAATAAGTTTGAAATTCGGTGACAACTGATTCAACCCCCCTCTCAGTTGTCTTCCCTTGAGTTTCCAACAATTGGTATCAAAGCTTGTGGTTCCTTAGAAGAAGTTTAACAACTTGAGGTGATTTGGGATGACAACTTATAAGAAGGATAGTCTAGATTTGATGGAACAAATTATTCTTCATGGAAGACTCGAATGGAGTGCCATCTGAGATGCATTGGTGAACTCTACTGGAGCATTATAAGTAATAGATATGTTATTCCACTGAATAATACTTACACTAAGTATAATATCAGGGCTAAGGAGGTGTTATTGAGTGCTTTGACTGATACTGAGATGACAAATGTGATGGATCTAAAGAATACTTATGAGATCTAGAAAAAGTTGGAAACCTTGTATGAAGGTGATGCTAATGTGAAGATTGCTAAACTACAAAGTCTAAAAGGGAAATATGAAAAGTTGAAAATGGGTGATGATGAAAATGCTACTACTTTCATGCAAAGAGTGAGTGAACTTGTGTGTGGTATCAGATGTGTTGGTGGACAAATAGATGGATTAGAAATTGTTGCTAAAGTGCTTAGATCCTTGATTAATTCTTAAAAATTCAAGGCTAGTTCTATTGAAGAGCTATGGACTATAACAAATGTTACCAGAGATATGTTGATTGGTAAGCTTATTGCTTTTGAGTTGAGTGAATTTGGTGATGTACTTCTTAAGGTTGAATCTGCATTCAAGGCCACTACTTCTAGAAGAGATAGACAAAGATATGACTCGGGTGAAAGTTCATCTAGAAAGACATTCAAGTATGAGGATGAAATGAGACAACTCGATGAATAAGAAAGAGAGCTTGAAGAACTTGAAGCATTGATTGTGAAAAGAAAAACCAAAGGAAAAGGTAAGTATAAAGGAAAGTTACCTATTAAATGTTTCTTTTCCAATAAGATAGGTCATTTTGCATCAAGGTGTCATGAGAGAGTTTCCAAGCAAAGATTTAACAAGTCTAAATTCTAAAAGAAGTTTTACTATGCTGTTGATGAAGGTGTGACAGATGATGAATCTGATAAAGGAAATGCAAGTGAAGATGAATTTGTGTTTATTGCTATCAAGGAAAATAATACTATGTCTACTGAATCTGCTAGTTGTATGTATGTGGAGAAATCCCTAGCTACTCGAGTTGAAGAGAAAGATGAATGGGTAATTGACAATGGTTGTTATCATCTTATGACAGGAGATAAAAGTAAGTTTGTGAATTTGGTAAAGTCTGATGGTGTTGTTGTGAGATTTGGTGATAATACAGTTGGTGTGATCTATGGAAGAGGATGCATTTCTCTTGATGGTAAGCATAATACTAATGATGTCTTGTATGTTGAAGGTTTGAAGCACAATTTTTTAAGTGTTGGATAGATGGTCGATAAGGATACAATCTTTAGTTCGTGAATGGTAAGTGCAAAATATTGGGAAATTCTAGAAATGTGATTGCATTAGGTACAAAAACAAAAGGTAATATTTTCCACCTAAGTGCTGCTAGTAAAAGTTGTTTGATTGCTCAAATTGATGAAAGCTAGCTGTGGCATAGGAGAATCTGTCATGTTAACTTTGATAATATTGTCAAGATAAGTTCCAATAAGGCTGTGAGAGATCTTCCTAAGTTGATGAAACTTACTAATGCCATATGCAAAGAATGTCAATTAGGAAAGCAATCAAGAATTTCATTTCAAAGTAAACAACAAAATTCAAATGGATTGTTGGATCTTGTGCATACTAATTTGTGTGGTCTTGCTAGAACTAGAAGTTTATAAGGATATAGGTACTTCATGTTGCTTATTGATGACTATTCAAGGATGATGTGGGCTACTTTCATAAGGGAGAAATATGAAGCTCTGGAAAAGTTTAAGATATTTAAGGCTATGGTTGAGACAAAGACAAGATTGGAGATTAAATGTCTGAGATCAAATAGAGGTGGTGAATTAACTTCTAGTGAGTTTAATTCTTTTTGTGAAGAGCATGGAATAAAGAGACAGTTATCTACACTGCAGACCCCTCAACAAAATGGAGTTGTGGAAAGGAAGAAAAAAATAGTTCTAGATGCTGCTAGAACCATGATGTTGGAAGGAAATGTACCTCATATCTACTAGAGAGAAGCTATGAGTACTACTATGTACACACTTAATTGGGTACGAATCAAAGGTTATACTGGTAAGACTCCTTTTGAGCTATGGACTAGTCAAAAACCTATTGTTAGATACTTCAAGATATTTGGAAGCAAGTGTTATATCAAAAGAGATGAGGATATAGAGAAGTTTGATGCTAGGAGTGATGAAGGAATCTTTCTGGGTTATGCTACTAAAAGTAAGGCCTACTAGTGTTACAATAAGAGATTGAAGAGAATGGTTGAAAGTGAAAATGCTAAGGTTAATGAAGACTTTGGTACACTATCCCGAACCTGTGGATATGATTTTGATGATTAGAATGACAATACAAACAAAGGTCAGACTTCAAATCAAGTCCAAATCATTCCGGTGAATGAAGAAGATCAAGAGGAAAGAGAAACTAGTGGAAGAACAGAAGAGAGATCAAAAGAGATTGAAGTTGAAGAACATTCTAAAAAGACTCCGAGGTATGTAAGGTTGAATCATTCAGAAGATCAAATTATTGGTGATAAGAACAATGGTGTCCAAACTAGGAGAAAGGTTGTAGAAGAATATTGTTTGATTTCAAAGATTGAGCCTAACGATGTGAATGAAGCATGCAAAGATGAACATTGGGTTGAAGCAATGAAAGAGGAACTACAACAAATTGAAAAGAATGATACATGGATTCTTGTTCCCAGGCCTAAGGATAAAAATGTAATTGGAACTAAATGGGTCTTTAGAAACAAACTGAATGAACAAGGTGAAGTGGTTAGAACAAAGCAAAACTCGTATGCAAGGGATATTCACAGATGGAAGGTATTGATTTTGAAGAAACCTTTTCCCCTGTTGATAGAATTGAAGCTATGAATTGTTTCTTGCTTATTCTGCTTATAAAGACTACAAAGTTTATCAAATGGATGCCAAGTCTTCTTTTCTAAATGGTGAACTGGAAGAAGTGTATGTTGAACAACCTAATGGATTCCAATTAACTGATCATGGATATATGGTTTTCCAATTGAAGAAAGCATTGTATGTACTCAAACAAGGCCCTAGAACATGGTATGCCTGATTGGATAAGTACTTGGTGAAGCTTGGATTTAACAAAGGTATTGCTGATAGTAATTTGTATTTCAAGAATGATGATAAAGATTTGATTGTGGAAGTTTTTGTTGATGATATTTGGAGGAGATGATAGCTTGTGTATGAAGTTTTCTAATGAGATGCAAAATGAGTTTGAGATGTCAATGATTGGAGAGATGAAATTATTCTTGGGATTGCAAATTACTTACTTAGATAAAGGGATTTTTATATCTCAGCCCAAGTATGTGAAAGAATTGTTGAAGAAATTTGGTATGGATGATTCAAAGCCAGTTGGTACACCTATGGTGAGTGAATGCAAGTTGACAACTGATGATGATTCTTTGAAGGAAAATAAGACAAGATATAGATCAATGATTGGTGGATTGCTTTATTTGACTCAAACTAGGCCTAATATCATGAATGTTGTATGTATTGTTGCTAGATTTCAAGTTGATCCTAAATAATCTCATGTGATTGCTGTGAAGAGGATTTTCAGATACTTGAAGGGGATAGTTGATTTTGGTTTATGGTATTCTAAAGATGATGATCTTACTTTGAGTTCCTTTACTGATGCCGATTGGGCAGGAGATGTGAATGACAGGAAAAGTACTAGTGGTGGAGCATTTTTCTTGGGAAAGAAGCTAATTTCATGGTTAAGAAAAAAGAAAAATGTTATTTTTTTATCTACTACAAAGGAAAAATACATTGTTGCTGCTAATAATTGTACTCAAGTACCATGGATGAAACATATGTTGAAGGATATTAGAGCTGTGTATGATGAGCCTATTGCTATATTCTATGATAACTCAAGTACTATAAACATTTCTAAAAATTTGGTGTTGTATTCCAAGACCAAGCATATATCTATCAAGTTTCACTTTTTGAGAGAGAAAGTAAGTGAAAAATAAGTTATATTGGAGTATGTGCCTACTAAGGAACAAATTGCAGACATATTTACCAAGTCGTTGCTTAAGGATACTTTTTAGTATCTCAGAGGGAAGTTAGGGGTGATTACCCCTCCTAATCAGAACTAAGGATGCATTGATTTGCATCAATATGTGCATTTCATGATCATATTTTGATCTGGATTGATGTTGTGGTGCCTGCTACTCAAGGGGAGTAGTTAGATGTTCAAAAGTTTAGGTGTTTAGATATGTGGTTCAAAGCTTGTATAGAAGAAATCTTTTCCAATGATGTCAAAGGGGGAGAAGAGCAATGTGAAAAATCTTTGTGGGGAGGAGAGTTGAGGAAAGAAGAGTTAAAACCTAAGGGGGAGTAAGTGTAGTTGTGTTGATGGTATTTTTCACATCATGTGTTGCCATCAATGCCAAAGGGGGATATTGTTGGATGTTGTGTTGTGTTGTTGATATGTGGTTGTCATTGATGTCAAAACAATTAGCATTGTTGCATTAGAAGCTGTATATGTCAAGGATATTGAGAAAATTGTAATAAGAAGTGCTACAGGTTGTCAGTGGTGAAGTGAAGTTTTTTACGTCACTGTGATTAGTATGTTGTTGTTCAGAGGTTGTGGACTAAATGGTTTCTTGTTGAGTATATCTATTTTATCGACGTCAAGTTTCAAAGATCCACATGAATATTTGATCAAGTTATGTAGATTTGTATTTTGACAGTTTTCTATTACTCGAGTTTGTGTTCCTGAATGAAGATCATGTGATTCTAGTAAGTTCAGTTGTTGCGGATGCTTCCCTACTATTTCATGATGCTTGTGGATGTTTCTAATTTGTGCTCTATCTGTGTTGCACATCCACATTGATCATTGTGCTCATGATCCGAAATTTTCTCTTGTGTGTTCATGTTTTTCATGTTCTTGGCCGACAAGGTGTTGAAGCATGTTGTGGATCTTCGAGGAGTAATTAATTGAAGTAGTTCATGTTTGAGGATGTTATTTTCGGTCTTCACTATGTTGTGGCCGACCTTGGTTGATTCGCATGAATAATCTTTATTGATTTGGACTGACTATTTATAATCATTTTATTATTTTTTTGGAGCTGACTTATAGCATTGTAATTTCTTGTTGCAGATACATAAGAGCAATTTTTTTTATCATTTGAAGGCATGTGTGTGCAAAGTGTAAGAGTCTTGTGTGCGAATAAAGTTTAGATCATTTGAAGGAAAAGTAGAGAGAGAAGAAGAAGAGTGAAGAAGAGTGAAAAAGTGTTCATGTGCTTAACTGGAACTGTAACCAGGGATTAGAAGATGCTACTTTTCTTAGTTCAAAGTCTGATGGATTTAATTAGAACCTTTTTGTAAGATAGTGTGTCTTCCTTTGGGGAGTAAGCTTATTTTTTATTTGAGCATTGAGCTCTAGGTGGTGTGCCTGAATGCGTGTGCATTCCCCATTCATAATTCCTTATAATTTTAATAGGGTATAATCTTGTGGACTAACCTCCACCATGGTTTTTCCCTAACAGGATTTCCATGTAAAAATATTGGTGTTATGTGTGATTCTAATATGTTGTTCATTTATGCTTTCATGATTAATGATCAGATCTAAGAATAAGGTTAATAAGTTGAATAAGTTTGAAATTCAGTGACAACTGATTCACCCCCCCTCTTAGTTGTTTGCCCTTGAGTTGCCAACAAATTTGACTGAGGAGCAGGGTGTTGGGGAGGATTTTTCAAAAGACCAATTTCCATCTCCTTTGACTCGACATCCTACATCAACTTTTCAATTCTTTTTTCATAATGGAGAGTCGTTCCTACAAAGTCCTTAACTCGGCAAGCAATTGTTCCTTAGCTTGGCCTCGGGTTGTGGACTCTTTTTCTAGGGAGAACTTTACTTCTTGGATCTCCTTCTCAAACTAAGCTTGTCGGTCCTGGAACTCCTTGTCTTTTTACTACATTTCCTGCTCCAATTGAGCTTGTTCATCCCAAAGATCTCCATTCTTATGTTGCTTTTCTCCATTTTCTTGAGCCAACTAGTCTTGCAATTCTTGGTTTTTCTGCTGCAATCCGACAACCAAGTTGGGTTCAAGGGACTAGAACTTTGCAAGATCCTCTTGGATTTTGGCCTTTTCTGCCCGTGCTTGTTGAGACATTCGTACAATTTCAGAATCCTTAGCATTTTCCTTTTTCAGTAGTGTCTCCAACCTTTTCTTAATGTTCTTGATCTCCTCTTCCTTCTTCTTCAGTTGGAAACTATGCTTGGGAAAGTTGGTAGTCACCACTCACTAGGTTTCCTCCATTAGCTCAACTTTGTCTTGTGGATGGGCTACGTGCAAATTGATCTCTACAACATAGATCATATAATCCTCGGGTTGCATCTCCCCTTGCAGTTTGATGGTGTTTGGAGTCATGGTTGCAAAATGCAATGACCCATGAACTTCATTGAAAAGGGTTTGCATGCATGGCTCGACAGGTTTCACTGCATCTTTTTCTTTTCTCTTTTGAACCTTGGTAGCCCATGCTGCTTTAGTTCTATTGCTTTTCCCCATAAATTCTATTGGTGATTTAATTAATTTTTTGATGAAGGGTGCACCAGGTGGAAGAGAAAAATGGAATGAGAGAGTTGTGGTCCCAAATGGCGTCTTCTTGGCAAAGAGACCATTAATGGGGAGAACGGGCGTATGTGATGCCAAGGTCGAGTTTGGGAAGTGGTGGAAGGACTCATAGGGAACAGTGGCTATAGAGGAGATGTAGAGGTAACCATCTGCTGGGATAGTTGAGTAGGAGCTAACACGATGGTAGTAGAAGGTGTAGCAATGGCGGGTCTTGAATAGGCTCTGACAAAAGGTAGAACAAACCGCGAAGGAGTAAAAGCTGCTTGTCCGATTTGGGAGAATTGAGAGAAACCTCTCGTAGGTGTGGAAGCAAAAAAGGGAAGGCCAACACTTGAAGTAATGGGAGATGCAGAGGTAATAGGGGTAACTAAGGATTGTGAAGTGAGAAGAGAGGGAGAGAAAGATACCTGAGGTGCAAAGGACTCTGATCCTTGGCTCGTTGCAGGTTCTTGCGAGCTTTCCCCTGGAGTTGCATTAGTGCGCAACCTCTTCTTGAGTGGAGAATTGTACACATTTATGACTTCTTGAGGTTGCTGGGCTACTCTAGATCTCTTCACAGCCCATGTACATGGTAGTGAGGCCTCTAATTGTGATATAGTCACTTGCATGCTCA
The DNA here is from genome assembly GCA_007258455.2 of Sequoia sempervirens. Classification (NCBI taxonomy): domain Eukaryota; kingdom Viridiplantae; phylum Streptophyta; class Pinopsida; order Cupressales; family Cupressaceae; genus Sequoia; species Sequoia sempervirens. The sequence goes on from VDFB02281492.1 coordinate 905,573,801, forward strand.
GTGGAGTTTTGACGGGCTATTCCACCACTTTTCCTATGCTCCGTGTTTGGGAAATTTTCACCTCTTTTCTCTTGCTTATTGTCATTGCTTCCTCTAGGTCTACATCCTCATCAATGCTTGCATCAATATCTTCATTCCCTTTGTTCCATAGATAATCAATTTTTTCATCCTTGTCTATCTGCTGGAATAGGGCATCAAGGCGTTTGGTCTCTTGACGATAAATCCAGAAGTGTGCAATCTTTCCTCACTCCATTGCCATTGCTTGACCAATTTCTTATGAAGGGTCACCCCCATTTTACACTTGTCACTGAGCTTCTACAAAGGAAAATAGAAAGAGAGCCATGGTGACCTCTTATCATCAATAGGAACATAGGCCAGGTCCACAAATAAATCATCCCGGTCCCTTGACTGTGGATTCCGTCTAGCTTTATAGTAAGGCTGGGAGTTGTAAGTCACTTTAACATTCAACTTTTCTAAGTCATTATTGGGATTATAATCCCATTTGTCACAAATTAATACCATCCCTAGATGAGCCAACTTTGCCTCTAGTAGACCATGTGTCTGCTTCTTTAACATTATCACTGTTCTAAAGCTCAAAGGGCATTTGAAAGAACCTTTTTGCTTCTTTCCTCTACAAAAGTTGACGCTAATAATCACTAGTTTTTGAAATACCTTAACGGCCAACACCTTGTCTATGATGCATACTTGGAGCCAAAATGGTTCCTCGTAAAACCATGCAGCCTAACAAAAGTAAAATCCTCCCCAAGGAACCAATTGCAAGGAGGAGTAAAATTATGCATCCACCTAGTTGGCTTGGAAAAAAGCCGATAACCCTCACATCCTTACTAAAATCTTTCAAAATTAGAGCCAGGAAACACTTAAAATATGCATAGTAATAATAAGTTGCGGAAAGGATGAGATTCCACACAAAATTTGGCCTTCTTACCCCTTTTTCATCAAACATAGCCAAACCCATACAATTTCTAAAGAAGTCAGGGTTTTGGTGTAAGAACATGTGAGCAAGAAGAGAAGAAAACCTAAACCTATGATGTGTGTTGTATTCCTTGAATTGGTTTAGCATCTCTCACAAAATGGCTTTTGCGAAGTCATACTAGAATAAAGAATGTTGTTTTCTCAACTGAAAACCCAGACCCATTTGAAACTCCAGAATGTCCTTGTCACTATCCATGCCACAAACAAAAGCCATCATAGAGAAGGCATGTTGCAAGTTTGCGTTGAAAGCATTGTGCAAAACTGGAAACTATGGTAGCTTCGTTGCATCTCCCCCAGGCTTTTTGTTTCTTGATTATAAAAGTCTAGAGCAAAATTTCTAGTCCTCTAGAAATCTTTCGCGCCCTCTATAGTGAATGTCTCCATCCTTTCTGCTCTGGAGCCCTTTCTAGTAAGGTTGCATAGCATATTCCTAATAGCATCCACACTAATCACAACCCTCAGTTTTCGGCCTTCAACGGTGCTAGTATTTGGGTTGAAATGCTGAGCACACTCGTGTACTAATTCCAGACAATGATGCACAAAAGGAACCATATATTGTGGAAGACCACAAAACCACAACTTGTATGCCAAGGGCTCTTGGTTATTGGTATTTTTCATCCTCTCGCAAGCACCTTCCCTAAGACTCTTAGGGTTGGTTCCAAGGATAGGGTCGTGAATGTTATCTGATTCTTCCTCTATCAAGGTCTAGTTCCTGTGAGCTTTGTTGTCTATGGCTCGCATGTGAGGCCACTTGGGCTTCTTTGGTATCCTAGGTGAAGTGTAAGAGATGCCATCAAAAATATTGGCCATTGGTACTGCTATCATGGCATCAAATAAGCTTTGAACCACCTCACTTTGTTCTTCCATTTGAGGATTCTAGGCCATTCCAAGAATTTGTAGGCTTTGCGAACACTCCACTTTCTTGCAACTCACTTGGGTTCTTCAACAAACTGTGCACTCAAAGCCCTTCGCAATGAACAACAAACTCAAAAAACTCTTCATGGTGTTGTTCTTTTGCATGCAACACTTAGCCTTTCCTTATTCAGGTGTTAGAAATAATAGTTGTTTCAAGCAATAAATTTGGCACATACCACCCACTCTTTCGTGCATGCAAAATGAATTCCCACTCCTTTAAAAAAGACAATAGTTCATAATGACAATTAGTCATCATGACCTATGGTACCATCCCTTGGGAAATTGAGCCACAAATTGAAGGCTTATGAGACCATTCACATGCTTTTCAATTAATAACTTGAAAAGAATGATTAAGCAAGAAGGAACAATAATTACACAAAAATATTTGAGTTCATCCTTGGAGAATGAAAAAATGCTCATAGCGTGACACCTAGCACTTGACTGTGTAGACTCTCAACTATGTCTGCCACCAATTTAAGCTGATTAATTACTTCTTAACTTGCATGCAACAATTCATACAAAACAAACACAACTTGGTGATAATTTTGAGTTTGCACCCGGTGATATTTTCAAGTTTTCTCTTGGTGTGATTTTTGAGTTAATATCCAATCAACATCTTGCTTATCACATGCACTATACCTTAGTTTTTTCTATAAATAGACCTAAAGACAATAACAAGAATTGCACTTGGTAATTGGGATTATAGATAGACACAATGAATACTTCAATTAGGCTAACTAGCAATAGGTTGCAAAGAACTTTTTTAGGTGAAATTTCTAGCAGACGTTTAAAGTGCATGACTAAGAACAAGCATTCTATGGAAATAATTGTGATGAAATGGGTACTGGGGAGGGATTGTATAGAGTGCGAGGAAAATTATAGAGTAAATACTAACATTTGCTCACTTTGTTGCCTCTTTGCTTGACATATAGGTGCCCAAGCAGATGATACTATGACTCACCATGGAAATATTCCCAAAGTGCTACTTCAAAGGCCTTAGTGAAGTTGTGACGAATGCGGTGTATGGCCTTGGTCCTCTCACAACAAGTGATCTCCACCGACACATTAAAGAGGATGTAGTGGTGCCATGGGTACCATTCCTGAGTGGATTTCACATTATGATGATTGGAGAGCACCGCCAGAGAGTTTCTTATGCTTGCCACGTCCTACTGCAATGTTGCAACGTAGTAATTTTCTATGACATGGAGTGGTACACCGACTTTAGAAACCTGGTGTTTCCTCCCCCACTTGTTATTGTCATCCCTATTGTCCCTGCTGTTGATAATGTGGTTCTTGATGTTGCTAATGTTGATGCTGCCCCAATTTGAAGAATGAACTCCTTTCTCTTGTTTTGTATATATGCCTCAGAAGGTTTTTAATACATATACTCGAAAAGTTGCTTCGTATATATATATACTTGAAAAGTATGGCCTGAGAGCCATTTTGCATTATAATGTTCTAAAGTATATTTTACTTTATAATGAATATAAAACTCCCTTTTTCAAATTTTTGTCTCTTTTATTCTTCTCTGATTCTTGCATCATGGGTTTCATTTAATAAAGACCGAGCTGAAAAAAAAACAACAAAAATTCACATAATTACATATTTAAACTGGCAAAAGGATTGACAAAGCTAATTAAACAATTTGAGATGAATTTCGTTAACTTGAATTCCCAATGTTTCTTTTTCCATATTTTTTAATTCAAATGCATTATGCTGCTTGCATTGAATAATTTGAAAAGGGAATTCCCACAGACTATCAAATTTTTCATGTTGGCCAAGATTTGCGGCCCTCTTGTTGAATTTTAGCACTAAGTCTTCGCATTTAAGACCCTAGTCAGAGGTCTTCTTGTTAAACCACCTCTTCACCAGCTATTAGCAGTTAGACATGGCAGTCAAGGATTTTTCTCTTTTCTCTTGCACCTCCAACAACTTGGCCAACTAGACCTCCATGGCTCCATTTTGTTCAACTTCTAGAGACTTGAGAAACTATAGTGTGAGAATTTCCATAGATATAGGCAGTAGCGCTTCCTTCCCATATACCAACTTGTGTGGAGAAGTCTTTAAGAATTTCTTGGGGGTTATTCGGTTTTCCCAGAGCACTACTTTGAGGTTCTGATGCCACTCTCTTTGATGCTCTGACTCGATTATTTTAATGATTCAGAGTAAATTTTTATTAGTCGACTCAGCTAGATTGTTTCCCTGCGGGTAATAGTTTAAATACGTCTTTAGGAATATTTTGTGCTTAAGTGTGAATTGACATACCTTCGAACCTAGGAAGGATTTTGCATTGTTGGAGATGATGGTCTTTGGCGGGTTGAACCTTATTACTAGCTCTTTGAGAAAGTTCACAATCTTCGCTTCCATCGCATTCTTCAGGGGCATGGCCTCAGTCCATTTGGTAAATTAGTTTGTAGCTATGAGGATCCATTTATGTCCAACACTGGAAGTGGGATTAATCATCCTGATGAAGTTCAACCCCTATTGTGCGAAGGGTTCTTCAATTACTATCGGATTAAGAGGCATTGCAGAGTTTTTCCTCCTTGTGAAGAATTGGAATTTTTTGCAAGATTTAACTAGAGAGTGTGAGTCATTGAACAATGTAGGCTAGAAGTACCCGACGCACATAATTTTGATGGTTGTGGTGTTTGCAGAGAAGTGTCCACTACAGGACTGCTGTGAAAAATGTTTAGAATTCTTTTTGCTTGCTTTGAGGTGATGCACCACAACAAAACACCATTAAAGCTCTGTTTGAAAATGATTCCTTTAGTGAGCACATATCCTCTATTCTACAATTTCTATAGAATCTTTTATTCTGAGAAGGGAGGCCCATCAGATATTTCCTAGTCTGCATGAATCTCATCCTATCCACCAACCAACAGTCTTTGGACTTAGATTCATTCGCTAGAACCAACTCAGGTTGTTCCTCCTCAGCTGCTACTTCTTCGTCATGTGCCAAATACTCGCACAATATTCTTCCCTGCACCATCTTCATGGGCCTGACCTTAATGTCATATTCCAAGATCTTAGTAATCTAGTTGGCCCTTTTTTCTGTGATTTTTCATTCAATAATGTATTCATGCACACTGGAATGCAAAACATATACAACCACCTTGTTGCAAGAAATGAGGTGTCAAAACTTCTTGAGCCCCTTAACATGGTGAATTCTTGTCTTTCGACGAATTTATAGTTCGTCTCATAATCCTTTAAGGTTCGAGAGTGGAATGCTATTGGATTTTCTCCCATTTTTTCATCATCCTTTTGGGTCAAAACAGTAGCGATATTGGATTTGCTACTGAACACATACATTATGAAGTCCTTTGATAGGTCTGGGTTTACCAAAATAGGAGCTAAAGAAATAACTTCTTTAACCTTCTCAAAGAATTCTTTGGCCTCTTTTGTCCATTTGAACAATTGATCCTTCTTGAGCATTAGGGTGATAGGTCTAATTAAACCTACAAAATCAGAAATGAATTTTCTTACAAAATTTACCTTTCCCAGGAAGGAATGAACTCCCTTCTTGTTGACTCATAGGGGAAGCTCCATCATTTCCTTCACAATTGCAATTCCATCTTTGGACACCACGTATCCTAATAGTTTTCCCTTTGGAACTCCAAAAACACATTTTTTCGGGTTCAGGGATATCTTGAACTCCTGGAATTTTTTAAAAACCATTTCTAGATGATCAAAATGATCATCTTTAGACTTAGAGAATACCATTAGATCATCCAAGTAGATTAAGATAATCTTGTTGATCAATTCTCTGAAAGAAATATCCATTGCTCGATGGAAGGTAGCTCCTGCATTTGAGAGACTGAAGGGAATTTTCACATAGGAAAACGTCCCCCACTTGCTAGTGAATGTTGTTTCGTATTTGTCCTCCTCTTTTACCCGGATCTGGTTGTAACCAGAGAAGCCGTCCAATAGAGAAAACGTTTCTGAGCTGATCGCTGTTTGCAAGATAGGGTCCATGGAAGGCAACAGGTAGTGGTCCTTCATGGATGCCCTATTCAGATCCCAAAAATCAACACACAGGAGGATGTCTCCATTCTTTTGGACAGGGACCAGGTTGGACACCCATGTGTTGTGCTTGATTAAGAAGATGGTTCAAGAGTGAATTAGCTTTGTCAATTCTTATGCCATCAATGCCTCAATCTTTGGATTCATTGGTCTCTGCTTCTGGCGGATGGGTTTTGCTCCTTCCATCAGTTCTATAGTATGCTGGATGATTTTGGGATCATATCCCTTGAGGTCATCATACGACCAGGCTACTAATCCTTCATATTTTTTCACAAAAATGGACGAGCCTTTCTTTATCATGCTACAGAACATCCTTTCCAACCTTGAGCTTCCTTCCATCCCTGACATGAAGATCTGCATAGTCAGTTTTGTCCACTACAAACTTCTGTTGATGGGTGTTTTATGCACTTCTTAACACAGGTAATGTGTAGGTGCATCACCTCTCTTGAAAGGTAATCTCCAACAACAAGTTGCTGAAAATCACCCCAAGGTCTCTCAGGTGTCGAGTCATGACATGCATGGAATTTCTTAGTTGATGTTTTATATGATTTTACTGGTAATCATATGACAAACTTACAAGGTGAACCTGAAGGGAAGTTGGATCTTAAAATGGTGTTCCTAAGATGGGGAAGTGTTATCCCAAAATTTGAACTTGAAAATTTTCAAATTTCAAGAGCACCCAAACCATGAACTTACCAAACATGAAAATAATTAATTTTCAAAATTTATTAAAGTTGGTTCAAACTACTTTTGTGATCTTGATCCTAACCACATTCCAATTAATCTATCCAATTTTCATGCCCAAATGCCTCACCGTTTGAGAGATTTTAAACCTTACATTTTTCCCTGCCAAGTTGTAAATGAGGCTAAAATTCAAGTTTCAGAGTGTTGGAACTTAAAATAATTCTGGGTTTTTCTCAGAAGAACTCAATCCTCTTATTGTCCAAATTTTAAGAAAAACAAAGCTGATTTGTGGAAGATATGAAGGTTTTCATCTTGTAGCCAAAGCATAATGTTTGGAAAAATAATAGATGCATTTAAACTCCAAATGAAAATTTAAAAAGGATGGTAACCTTGGTCATGGGTTTCTCAAGTTATGTAACCTTGGTTGCGGGTTTCTCAAGTTACATAACCTTGGTCACGGGTTTCTCAAGTTATGTAACCTTGGTCGTGGGTTTCTCAAGTTTCGTAACCTTGGTCGCAGGTTTCTCAAGTTTCGTAACCTTGGTTACGGGTTTCTCAAGTTTCATAACCTTGGTCGTGGGTTTCTCAAATTACATAACTTTGGTCATGGGTTTTTCAAGTTATGTAACCTTGGTCGCGAGTTTCTTAAGTTTCGTAACCTTGGTCATGGGTTTCTCAAGTTTCACAACCTTGGTCACGGGTTTCTCAAGTTACATAACCTTGGTCGCGGGTTTCTCAAGTTTCGTAACCTTGGCCACAGGTTTCTCAAAATTCATAACCTCCTCATTTAATGATGAGTATGACATGGCTTTGTCTATATTTTATGATTATATAGAATGTATTTAAAGAAGAAAATCAAAATTCAGTCCAAGAGATTGTTACGGAAAGAAAGAAGTGGTCATTGTAACTTCTTCAAGAAGCGGTTAATATCAAAAGGGAGAATATCTTTTTCATTTTGAAAGAAACAGTGATGGGAAATAGAGAGTCCCATGGGTGAGGCTTATTTATTGTAAAACTTCCTTCTAAAGAAGGATCTTTTCCTGCTATTTGGGAAAGGAAGGAGGGCAGTTTAATTTTCTTTTCTCATAGTTTGCTGTATAGAATATTGAGTCTTTGTATTCACAATTTTGATATTGGAGAAATAAAGAAGATGTTTTCATTTGTTGATGTTTTCTTTAAATTGTCAATGAAATTTGTGTCTTTGCAATTACTTTCCAGTATTAATTTTGTTATGTCAAGCTGTATGTGTATTTATTTCTGAAGCTTTGAATTCAGAATAATTCATCTGTTGAAGGGAGAATTTGTTGCTCATTCTTTTCTTGAGTATCATCTGTGGGTGTGAGATAAGGGGGCTTTGTGTCAATTTTCTGCATTCACTTAATCTTGAATTTAAATCTTTCGCATCTACTTTCATGGTTATGGGTAGGTGTCAATTTCCTTTTATGCTTTCCGGTTAAAAGCATACCCTGAGTTTTCATTCATTGCATATCTTTCGAAGGTAGCTGCGCCTTGTAAAATAAGCAGAGAGCACTTGCAAATATCATTGCAAGTGACTCAATTGTTAGTACTATTTGTTCTTCATGCTGGGCATTCTGAGTCATTTTCTTTCATTTATTTTCAAAGGACAAATCTATTTACTAAGAGGAAGTTAGTGTGCAATTGTTGCAGGTTCAAACAATAGCCGTAAAATCCTATTCCAACTTAAGATTTGTCTTTACAATGTGCAATGAACCTTAAAAAAAAGGAAAATGGCAGGGAAGAGAGAAGGTTCCTAGATCTGAAATTTAGTAGTGAACAGTGATTATGGAGGATTCTACTATAGACAACCTTCTTAAAACAAAATTTCGCTTAACCAGATTATATCACAGTATCATGAAGTTTGTGCAAGGTTTTAAGGACTACATATATTCAATCATTCATTCACCATAAGCATGAATAAACAATTGAAATTTAGAGCAACTTTCAATCTAAGTCCAGACTAACTTTACACAACTGTCTACCATCAATAAACAACAAAAAGTATGGATAGGAAATGTTGCCAACACACAAAAAAATGCTTCAAAATCAGTAAACAACATTAACTAAATTATTGAAGCAAGCTAAAACATGAAGATCAACAAAGTAAATCTACTTCAAATTAACTAACTATGGGAGAAGAACCATGTAACATGCAACTAAAACTCAAGAATTCACCAAATTCAATGAACTTCTATTAAAATTTCAGCAGCATGCCTTTACAACAACTCAACTCTCTCTTGAAAAGGAGAGGAGACCCCCTATTTATAGTGTTCCAAAAGAAAAATGAATGACCAAGATTGATTTACATTGTGTGGCCAAGATTCACAACAAACTAGGGTTTCACCTAACCCCCAAATATATTATAATTTAAAATTACATCCTTGTTTTTTCCCCTATTTTGTCCTTATGTGGCAACACTATAGCAATTTTGTCTTTTGCTGATTTAACTTTTGCTACAGCTACACAGTGAGGAACTCATCATCAATAACAGGGTTGCCTTCACTTCTCTTCACGGTGGCATATTCCACAATTTTTTCAATCAATTATTGGAGCTTGTTCCACTCAAATATATCAGATTGAATTACTTGAAAATTTAGCCTCCTTCATTTGTTCGTGATGGTATTCCAGTCCTTGTCAAATTTCTGCGCATTCTTAATCACCTATTCAGACTGAGAGAAGGTTCGAGCAACAAAACTCATGAAATATGACGTTAGTGCACCCGTAGTCCCATTCTCCATTTTCTTATGAAAGTAGGGATTTATCTTTTCAGGATCCAACTCGACTACAAGCACATCAAAGTCTATCATCAACTTTATGTATTCTTCACAAACAACATTGACTTCCCTGATGCATAAAATATCAAGTTCCAACTCACAGAGCAATTGCTCCAATACCTCTTTTCTATGGTCAAGGCTCAGTTCCCATGTCTCCACGAGCCAATGATCACCTTTTGCCAAAGAAAATTCCTTTTCCTAGGATCCATTAGGTACCTTGAGGATAGCCTCAAGTTTGGGGTGCGTGATCCTATATAACTTGGGGAAGTCAATGCATAACTTCCTTATTCCCTAGAGCACTCTTTGCAACTCAAGGAATTTGTTGGTGGTTCTAACTATGTGACCGATGCCCATGTTTCCATTGTAGATGACCTACCTAAACCAATCTTTCGTGGCTTTTGCCCAATTCTTCCTTTTCTCAAGTTGATCAATATGGTCCTTGGACAGTAATTGTGGTGGTGCCAAGGATGTGGTGGGGAGCTCTTCCACTGATGACCATTCTTTAATATAGGCTGTTACAAATCAACCACTTGCGCTTTTAGTTCCTCCTTGTACATCTTATCCTTGTGCATTTGATGCATGATGGTGGCTACGGACCCCTGGAGATGATCGATTTTCTATTCTCGCATGGTTGTCCCTAGATCAAGGGTGGAGACGTTATAGCTCACCCCTTCTTCTCCTACCATTGGAGTGGTTACTTGCATGGTCCTAGACCCGAAGGTGTCCATTGCGAAATGAGATCAGACCTTAGGTTTCTTCTCTTTCTTCGTACTGAGTTGGGCTCGAGCTAAGATGGCCTCCAACCTTGCCTTTGGGTCCCTTGGGGTAGGAGCTTTCTTCTCCAATTGTTTCTCAAGCCATTTAGGCATCTGAGACACACCCGTTGGAAATTCATGATCATGCTCTTCTTCATGGGTGTGTTCAATCTCCATCACCTTACTACCTGGAGTCTCTTTCTTGGCCCTTTTGCCTTCTTCATCTGAATCATGAATGAATATAGTTTCCTTTTGTTGAGACTTGGCGGCTACATGCTCTTTGGGGCTATCTTCCCCTTTAGCAACTTTCTCTTCTTCCTCATCATGCTCATGTTCGTTGGGCTGCTCCATTCCTTGGATTTTGTGGGTTTCAACCTCTTCTTGGGGTTTATCTTCTTATTTTCATCTTCCTCGTATTGAGGTGGTACTTCTTCCTATTCTTTCTTTTCTTTCTCTTCTTGCTCTTCTTTCTCTCCTGAGAGAGGCATTTCTTCATCATGTTTGGGGATTTCCTCCTACTCCCCAGTTGGAGGTTCAGTATCCTCCTCCATCTTATCACTTGATTCCTTTTCTTCCCCAAAAGGATACCTTTCTTCTTCCTCTCCAACATTCTTTAACTGTCGAGCTAATTCCTCTAGGTCCGCATCAAAAGTCGCCACAGTATATTTGGTGTCAGTGTCTTCTCCATTGTTCTAAGAGGATTCTGTCTCTTCAGCTTCACGCCCTACCTCATCAATTGGCAGGTGTTAGAGCTTAGGATGCTCATGGTAATCATACGCTTCCTCCTCAATCCCATTTGTGGCTTCTTTCTCTTGTCTCTCCAACTCCTCAAATATTTCCATCATGGATTTCATTTCTTGTAGTTCAATTGGAGGAGTGGAGGCGGGAATATTAGCAATTGTTCCAAGGCAACCCAAATAGCTGGGTTCATTAGCACTCTCGAGAGCTCTATAGGGATACTCTACATATGTCGAGAGAATACCTCTGGAAGTGAGAGCATGGGTATTTACATTGTAGTTGTTTCTAGGGGAAGAGAAGTGGTTGGAGACATGGATGAAGAATAGAGTGGAGAGGTGGTGGTAGAGGAAGAGTCAATTATCATTACTTGTGTCATGGGTGGAGTGGAATAAAGGTGAACAGAGATGTCCACTGTAGGTGGGGAGGTGCCAACCATTTCCTAAGAGGTAGGTAGAGGGGTAGTAGTAGTAACAACAATAGTAACAACAGTGGCAAGAGTGGAGGAATCAGGTGGAGACTTTGGCTACTTGACCTCCACTTCCTCTCCTTTGTGGAGAGGGTCCTCTTGTATGGTATCAAGACCCCTCAATGTCTTTGGTATTTTGGAGGATTCACCCTCTGAAGATTTTCTTGAGTAGACTTGGGGTTTGGATTTCTTTTCAACCACCTCTTCTCTTTCTCGATCTAGTTATTAGAGGAGATTGGGAAGGTTCTCCCATTGGGGAAACAACTATTACACTATCAGTTTCACTCACAGGCTCTTCCTCTAGTTCTCCATAGGTCAAGGCAACCCCTTGTTGCTTCAATCGGGCAACTTTCCCATCAATCCATTCCTTCGTTCGAGCCTCAACGAGATTTGATAGAATAGCGAGGTCATCGACCTCTTTCTCATCCCAATCAATTAGAGGCAATCGTAGATTAGCAACTGCTCATATCAAGGATCAATTACTGTATCCTCCTCTTCTGCTACCTGGTCTGCCACTAGGAACAATTTGAATATTTTAAAAAAATATGTAGTCATCCTCATATAGTGTCTCATCCACACTTCTTTGTCATCCTTGCAATTTTCCCAAAAGTGTTCGAAATGATGCACATGGGTGTGTTTAGGCCTGACCGCCTTAGTTTTCCATAGGGGTCCATTCATTGTCGAGCAGTGTGTAATTGCAACTGGTATTCCACTAGCTCCTTGTCAAAATGATCTGCACATTGGGAGTTGTGGAGCTGATATAGCCCTTGGCTGAAAGAAAGGGGATAAGGAATCCCTTCTTTGTGCTTGCTTCTCAAAAGATTATGTGCACGTTGTAGCTACCGCGAGAGCTATAATAGTATTATCCGGTCATTGGGATATCAGGGAAACTTGTATGGTTTCTCTGAGAAAACTTCATCTTGAATGTAGGTAAACTTAGGAAACTAAATGAACAAGAAGGAAAATTGTCAGAGGAAAGCATTAGCCCTATGGGAGACTCTCCTTTCGAAGTCACCCCTGAGCAATTTGATAATATGACCTATGAAAGCATCATTGGCTTTGCAATATTCCCTCTTGAAGTTCTTGAATTGCAATTGAGGGTACCTATCATAGATCTTCAACTCCCTGTTCGGTTCTATATCAGGAGCTTTGAAGAAGCCCCTATATTGTGTCTTGTTAGGTAGCAAATAGACAAGGTAGGAGGTCATGTAAAACCTTGAGGTCTTCTTAACTGCCACAAATTGTTAATGCAAGCAATTTGTTATGATTCCTCCCCAATAGAACTTAGTTTTTCCTCTGAGGATCTCCTCAATGAAGTAAAACATCCACTCTTGGAAAAAGACTACAGTGGGGAGGCCTATGACCTTGGTTAATAAGGTTACCAAATCATGGTAATCCTCATAGAAGTCATTGCGGTAGAGTTCTTGGGGCACTTTAGTAGCACTACCCCTCTTCTCCTTCAACCAGTATTGATTGATAATCCTTTTACATCTGAGGGGATCTATATCTCATGTTTCCTTGGCATTGTTTATGGTAGCTTCTTCCATTTCTTCAAAGGTAGGGATGTGAAAAGATTTTCCTATTGACTTGGCTAATAGATCAACTAGTATGTTCTGGTCCCTGTCTACAATGGTTCTCATTTCTTCTTGGTATACCTCTCTGCAGGCCATCACTAGTTCAGGGCTAACAAGAGCGGGAGGGAAGCCTACAACTTTTTCCAACCCACTACTTCTGATTTTTCTCGCACTTTCGGTTGTAGGGTTGATCTGGACTCTCTGTTTGAATTCATTGATGTCTACCTACCCGTTGTTCGTGTCAAAGATCTCCTTCTAGGCTGTGGTTACTTTGGAGTTAAGAGGTTCCCCTTGTAACTTATACTTCATACGATCCTTGTGATCTTTCCCATGGGGTGCCTTGGTTGTTTTCTTTCCCTTTTCCTTCTCCATGACCGCCTCCGAAGGTCCTACACTCAATTCCATAATGTTGGTGTAATTAATTATTTAATTACACTTTAGCATAAGTTTACTTAGGCATATTTTTTTTCCTAGGTTACTTCTTATCCTTATCTTGTTGAGCTATCTTTTTGCTCAAGATAAGATTAGGGTTGTGCATGATTACCTTTTTGAAGGCTTTTGTATTATTTGTAAAACAATTACTTTCAATAATTATTATTCTAATTTTTTGCTTACACATATTGGCTCTGAAGGTTTACAGAACACCTCTCCTTTTTGTTTTGAATATTTTTTGCATGTGATAGGTGATTGCTTGCAGGTGATTCTCAGGGACTGTGAAGTTGGTTTTTCAACTTCTACATGGTATCAAAGCTCCAGACCTGTTGCTGCCTGTTCGTGATTTGAAGATATTCTCTCACAACATTTTCATCTGTGCAAGTGTTTGAAGCCAAACTATTTTCTTGTAGATCTAGGGGTAGCCTAATTTTTTGTGCATTTTTGGGCCAGCCATCATGATCAGACCATCCAAAAACCCTAGAAATGCGAAGCGGCTGGTTGTGCATAGGAGCTGATTGTCATTTTTTTTAGCTCCAAAGGGCTCTGGAGGCCATATTGTGCAATTTGGAGCTGTTTTCACCAAATCGGGCATATTTTTTGCATACAATCTCCATTTTTTGAAAACGAGATATCACTGAAAAGCTGATTCCAAGACTAATCGGTTTGATTTCCTGATTTTTTTGTTTTGATTCTTTTTTCACCTATCAAAGCCAGAAGTTTCTGTTTTCACTCTGGGAGGCGTAACTTTTGCGTCCTGGCTCCGTTTTTTGAAAACAAAGTGTTGGAAAGCTGGTTCAGTGCTCTACACAGATCTTAGACCTATATTTTTAGAATTTTTTACTAGGTATCTAATATTCTTGTTTGATCTAAACCTTTACCTTTTCAGTTATTTTCTTGGGAAGCTTGCAATTAGGCTATTTTTTTGAGATCAACGAGCATTGGTTTTTTATTTGAGAGTATATATTGCTGTTTTTTGTCATGGATTTACAAAATATTGCACCCCTTATTCCATTCAACTATTTTTGTTGGAAAAAACAAATGGAGATTCACTTGAAACACAAAGGGTTGTACAGGGTAACCATGGGTACAAAAATTGAACCTACAAGTGCTACTGAAAAGAGAAAGTGGTTTAATAGGTGTGATGAAGCTTATGGTACATTATGTCTATCTCTTTCATTTGAATTTTTTCATATTGAGTCTTGCACTACACCCAATGAGATCTGGACTACTTTAGAGTCTTTGTTTGGGAAGTAGGATACTATGAGAGGGTGTCAGTTAGAGAATGAACTTATTGGCTTAAATACTAGGGATTTTGACAACATCAAGGAGTTTTTCACCAAACTCAAGTCTCTTTGATTGTAGTTGTCACAGTGTGGTGTTCAAAAAGAAGACTCTCAGTTGATATTGTCCATTCTTTCTAAGCTTGGACCAAATTATTCAATTTTTTGTATCTTCCTTTTATGCCACTAGGGATGCACTTGGTACTAGATTTACTATGCCTTCTCTTGATGATTTTGCATCTTCTCTCACTCGAGAGGAAGCCAAGTTGGCTAGTATGGGCATGGTGAAACCTTCTTCCTCATCATAGGCACTTATTGCATCACAGGAGCCCAAAGATCAGAAGGATCTATAGGGAAAGGAAAGAAATAGAAACACAAGGATTCCAAACCTCATGAGTAGTAGAAGGAGTCCTCAGATTCATCCTCCTCTTCTAAGGGGAAATCATCTAGGAAGGAGAAGACTACATGTGCATATTGCAAGAGGGAAGGACATGCATAACATAATTGTTACAAGAAGGACATTGATGAGTTGAAACATCTTCTTCAGAAACATCAGATTGATTTGCCTTCTAGGATGTCTACACCATCTTCTCCTCATTCTTCTTCTTTAGAGTAGCATGATAGGGGCACAACTGGTTTACATACTTCATCAGATATGAAGGGACATGATCTTTGTGCTTCTTTAGGTATTGGATCATGGAGATGACTTCTAGATTCAGGAGCATCTCATCATATGGCATCTTCACAGTCTATGTTCACTTCCTTTGATCCTTGCACTATGTCTCCCATTTTGATGGGAAACAACACTTACATGAGTGTTACAAGGAAGGGGTCTATTAGTTTTGGGAACCACTCCTCTCAGGATGTCTTGTGTGTTCCTTACTTGAAAAACAACCTTCTTTCCATTTATCAGATCACTCATTGAGGCACTGGGAGATTTGTGGAGTTCACACCTAATTTGGTTATCATCAGAGACTTGGAGAGTAGAGCAGTTATTGCTACTGGGATAGTGGATCACTCATCTCGGTTGTATTCCTTCACCAATTTTTCTACTGATGGTGCTTCTATTCCTACAGCTGTTCCTCACACTTCTAGTGTGCATCATCATTCAGAGGAGAGATTTGGCTTCTTGAACATTGGTGTTCTCACTTCAGATCCTGTTCTCAAGCCTTCCATTGCATCTCCTCCACCTCCTGTTGCTATTGTTGTGGCTATCGATGCGGCTTCTTCTATTTCAGTGCAAGAGGATCCTGTTGATCATCCATCTCCGGAGGCTACTCTTGAGTCTTCACCTACTTTGACTTCTTCATTGGTTGAGGTCACACCTGCTTTTGTGGAGACATCTTGGGCTACACCTACTTCACCTTCAGAGATTGCTTTCATTTGGCCTATTCCCTCTCACTTCTTTCAGGAGATGTAGTTTCTTCAGTTCTTTTGGAGCTACTTCATTCTGCGGGGGATTTGTGGTCTCTTCTTTCTTCCTCTCTTATGGGGGGGGTTCTTTCATGTATCTTTGTGATGGATGGTGTCCTTGGGGGGTCTTATGGAGTCCTCCATCTTTCATCACTTAGTTTATTGCATTCTACTTTTGGGAGGAGTTTTGTTCCCATGTGGTTTTCTCCTTTACCCCATTTGATTTAGTTTGCATTGCATTTGTAAATGAGTACCTGATTAGGCCTTGTTGCTGGGACTCATCTCTTTGCATAATAATTTGCTTCTCCCTAAGTTGCACTTATGGGGGGGGTGATGCTGTAATTAATTATTTAATTACACTTTAGCATAAGTTTTCTTATGCATATTTTATTTCCTAGGTTAATTCTTATCCTTATCTTGTTGAGTTGTCTTTTTTCTCAAGATAAGATTAGGGTTGTGCATGATTTCCTTTTTGAAAGATTTTGTATTATCTGTAAAATAATTACTTTCAATAATTATTATTTTGGTTTTTTGCTTGCACATATTGGATCTGAGGGTTTACATAACATCTCTCCCTTTCATTCTGAATATCTGTTGCATGTGATAAGTGATTGCTTGCAGGTGATTCTTGGGGACTGTGAAGTTGGTTTTTCAACTTCCACACATAAATCTTGCAAGCGAGAGAGAGGTAAGAACATTCAAGCATGAAAACTTAGGAATAGTTAGCCAAAACCTTGCAAGAGGATGTTAGATTTGATAAAACATCATTTAAGAATCTTAACATATCTCTCATATTGGCATTAAAATTTTATAGGAGGGAGTTTGAGCAATTCAGGTCCAGGGGGTTGGACTTCCCTAGGATGATGGCAGTTTTGGAGTAGTTGTACAAGGGACAACAATTAGGGCACGATGGCCCACCTATCCTGAACCACCTTGAGATTTTGTCTATTTGTGGGGTCCATCAAGGAGGTTGCCCCATTTTGACATGCGGGTCAAAATAATTTTAATGATTGGAGGGCATTAGGATCATCACTCAAGCAATCTGAATTAGAAGGAGGCTTGGCTGTCAGGGGTCTATCATTGAAAACGGCTCTGGCAAGACGACATCCCGTGAGTGGAGTTCTGCTGGGTGGGATCCAGAACTTTGGAAGGTGGTCAACATAACCTTTCATCGTTTGGGCATTTCGGGTCATAAGGGATGGGAGGACATTGGGTTGTAGCTGTTTGGAGACAACAAAAGTCGAATGGAGTTTCGATGGCAGTAGCCTGCGACATCAGGCTCGTGGAAGGCCTTCAACTCTATTCATTCATCATTTTGAAAGTCCAGGGGAAAAAGGGAGGCCAGGTTCTAGGCAGTGGGCAGACAATGACAACCTTCCAATTAGGAACGACATGGTCGGGATCGAGTTCCTACGGTGACAATCTAACATAAGAGGCTCGAGGAAGGTTTATCATTTAGTTATTTTCATCTTCATGTTCAAAGAGCAATGATAAGGTCAAGACCCGAAGGGCGAAACATTGTTAATCAAAAGCCATTTAGAGACGACGGTTCCACCACGACGGCCTGCAAACTGAAGTCTGTGAGACAGGGCCCGAAAGAGACTATCACTTTGTTGTTTTAGAGGGCGAATGAAGTCAGTCGACAAAGTTAAGGGTGGGACCTGAAAGATGGGAGGACGTGATTTCACAACCCTTTGAGACAGCGAGGTGTAGGCAGACCTCCCTAGGAGGAAGTCCATGAGATGGGACCCACGAAGAGCTAGGACTTAGATTTTACCAGATTCAAGTTTGAGGAGTGAATAGAGGGATGAGACCTGAGTATAAAAAAGTTAGGGTCCAAAGGCTATTTGGAACGATAGGTCATGAGTGGTGCCCCGAAGATGGAATCTCGCAGGGGCAGACCCGAGTGGGTCAATGGACTCTGATTTAAGTTTGTGGGTTTTTCTAAGTTTGGGCAGTGAATGAGATGGGTCCTTTCATGATGGAGGGCCTGACCGGGTAATTCACCGCTTTGAGTTTAACTTCATTCCAAAGGTTATTAGTGGCAATGGGAGTTCGCGGGCCCGTAGAGAAAGAATGATCTGGCTAATAAATAGTGGTGAGAAGTGAAAGTTTTGTGATTGGCATATGGATCTATTTCAAGGTTTTTAAAGTTTTCACAATGTGGGTTTCATGCGCCCTAGTTTTATTTAGCTAGTTATCAGGTTTTTTCCTCTTTAAATTCAACCATTTTGCAAGAAATCAAAGAAAACATGAAACGGGGTGCAGGGCGGTGAAGTCACCTCAAGAATCCAATGAAGGCAGATGACTAGGCAACTTGAAGGCAGATGACTAGGTGAGTAGCAAGAATCTTGAAGTGGCAAACAAGTGATGCGGAAGTGATGGCAACGTTGGAGGGAACTCTGACTTGTTTCACTCAACTGATAGGATGACAATGACAACTCAAACTTAGCTATTTATAGAAAATAGTGCATTAAGTGCTAGCCATTAATGATCATATGACAAGGTTGAAGTTGGTGAGCTGTCATTTGAAAATAGTGGCAAGAGCATCGAGAACTGACAGGCGGGGGGAAATTAGAGTTTAGCCATCTGTTGTTTAGTCATGGGAAATGGTGCTGGTGGCTTCAGGTTCCGCGGGACGGAAAGCTGCCAGACAATGGCCATTTGGTCAATTTTATATAAGAGGACTAGCAAATAGGCACTATGGCTCTGATGGTCAGAAAGTTGAGAGAGGAAGGCCATTCTGGACAATTGTGGGGTAATGGAATCCCATGCAAGGTGGCCCAACAAGGTGGACCTGACAAGACCCAAGGATGTTAACTTTGAAAGGCTAAGGAAGAGAATTGATGGGAACCCACAGAGACTAAGAACCTTTTAAAATTTGAGGGGGAAAAACATGGTCATCTCAAGATGAGCTCCTTGGGAACTCATAGACCACTTTGAACGCCAAACACGGGGCATGCAAAATGAGGCAGCAACAAAAGCAACCCGACAAGGTGAGGGAAAGAGAGGCTCCCCATTTCGAATGGTACATGCTTTCTAGAGGCACAAAAAATGGTGACTCTATTGGAGAATGATCTTGAGTGTTCTAAGGATAAATTCTCATTCAGAACCCATAATCTTTGGTTTTGTAGACTAGGGGCTGACTTGCAAGAGTGGACTAGGAGAACAAAATCCTTAGCTGAATCAACCCACAAAGAAATCTTAGAAGTGTGTGTTCATTGAATTCATTCCCGTTCCGTAGAAACTATGGAAAGTGGTAGTTAATCTAACTGAGCAAGCTACATGAATCGTCCAACCCCAAAAGTAACATGTACATTTCCCTGCTACCAGTCAAGCGTCCATAGCCTTGGTGAAGTTGTCATTGTGACCCCATGAACATTGCTCTACTACCAGCCTGGCGTTCATAGCCCCAATAGAGTTATCCACACACCCATACAATTGCTTTATTTTTTAACATTTTTCCTTTTCTTTTCTCTCTTTTAATACTCCTTTTAACACTTTCTTCTTTTGCTCAACCACACAAGCTTTGAAGCTTACTATGGGATTGGGAACCATAATGGTCACTAGAGCAGATTTAAGATTTTTTGCTTACCAAGTCATCATAACAACTGCTATACAGCTCTTTGGAAACCATTAATATACATGTATAGGATCTAAGATGAACGTGATAAGAAGATTCAACCAAGGGTCGGGTTCTAAGTCAAAGTTCAAGCGAGGAAGCCATTCCATGACAACTATCAGAGACCAATGGTTGAGAGTGAATATTTAGCCAAAGAAAACTAAGAGTAGGAAGTAAAATGAACCATTCATTGAATAAGCACAATCACCACAATAGAAACAAAGAACACCCTCATCAAATCAAAACAACTGGGAAATGGGAAAAAGTGAAAGCGATGCAAAACAGTGAGATGAAAGAAAGCCAAAAGCAACCTAAACTAACCAATGTACAAGTATTTACAGGAGCAGCTTGAAAAGAGCTCAAGCTTGAAAATAATGCTTTAGGTGCTGCCTGTTGATAGGCAACTGGACATCTTCACTAATTAGGGTCGTTAGGTGGAAATCATTGTCTCCAAGGATTTTGACAATCTAAAAGGGGCCAAGCCACAACTTGTGGAATTTTTCATGTCCCCCTTTCTTCTCATGGGCCTTGTCCCAACATAGGACTAGATCAACGATTCTGAAGGCCTTGACTTTGGCTTGGCGATTGAACCATCTTTTGACAATGCCTTGATGTTTGGAAATTTTTTCTATAGAATGGTCACACACTTCTTCTAAGTGTAACAACTCAGCCAAGCAAGCTTCTCTATGATCCCCTTCTTTGTAGAAGTAATTGATGAACTAGAGGGTGGATATTTTTAGGTGAATTGAGAATATAAGCTCTAAGCCATAAACGAGGTGGAACGGGGCATCACCAAGCACAACCTTGTGGCATGTGTAATCTACCCAAAGGGTGAAACAAAGCTGGATATGCCAATCCTTGGGATTCCTATCAAGCGGTTTTTTAATCACAGTGATCAGGTTTTTGTTTGTGGATTTTTCTAGGCCATTGCCTTGGGGATAGTAGTTAGAAAAAAAATTGAGGGAAATTCCATAATCAAAGGCCCAACCAACAAATTTGAGTGAGGAAAATGCAGGGCCATTATCTCATACTAATGCATATGGGCAACTAAAACAATTCAAGATAAAACTTTCAAGAAAATTTGTAACTACCTCTGTTGTGCATTGCCTACATGCAATGGCTTCTGTCCATCTAGTACAATAATCAGAAGTAGTTAGAATGTACTTGTGTCTTGTAGATGACGACAAGCTTACTAGACCAATGAAGTTGAGACCCCATTGTGCAAACAATCTCACCTAAAACTAGTTGCAATGGGACAACAACATTCTTTTCTTTGGTTGTTGTGGTTTAGTAGATATGGCACGTACATATGTGGTTGTGAGCATCCTTGAAAACTGTCATCTAATAATATCCCACTCGTAAGATTTGATGAGTGGTTGAGGGACCAGATCCATGACCAATTCCGAATTTGTCATGAAATTATTTTAAGACAGTCCACTTCTTCTTTGCCTAGGCATCTCAGATAGACACCTTCATGATTCCTCTTGTATAATATAGATCCTTGGAGCATGTAGCCACTTCTTTTCAAGAGAAGAACATGTTTTTGAAATCCTTGCAAGCGGGATGGGCACTTGTGGTTCAAAAAATAGTAGATTATGTCATCATACCATTCCCCAGTGGACACGTCTTCAAGCTAATATTATTGTACTCTAAGTTTGGATCCTGCTTCAATTGTTGTCTCAACTATTGTTCAAGTGAGTGCCTATCCTAGTACCAACTTCATTGGTTGAATTTCCATGTCGTATTCTTGCAACAATGTAACCCACTTAGCTCTTTGTTCTCCCAACTCATTTTGCATGAGCAATGTATTCATTGTTGGGTCAGGAACAATATCAAACACCTTATTGTGCAAGATCTAATGTCTAAACTTCTTAACTCCTTGGACAAGAGCATATGCTTTTTTTTTTCCACATTGTGGTATCTTAGTTCAACATCTTTCAAGGGAGCACTTATGAAGGAGATTGGGTGCTCATTTCTATCATTGTCCTTTTGAGGCAGGATGTTGGCACATAAGTGATCTGAAGTAAATGAATAAATGTAGAAGGGCTTTAGGTAGTCTGGGCTGACTAGGACAGGTGCCTCAACAATAGATTTCTTAATTTCTTCAAAGGCTTGCTTTGCTTTTGGGGTCCACTTGATCTTAGCATCTTGTTTCAACATTGCGTTGAGTGACTTGACGATTTCAGCAAAGCTAGTGATGAACTTCCTAACAAAGTTGATCTTTTCGAAGAAATATTTTAGTTATTTCTTGCTACTTGGCAACTAGATCTTTAGTAGGGATTGGATACACTCAGGATCTATAGAAATTCCTCGATTTGAAATAATGTTCCAGAGCAACTTGCCTTCTATGACTCCAAAGATACATTTCTTCAGATTAAGAGAAACTCCAAATTCTCAACACCTCTAAAATACTTTGCATAGATCAGAGACATGATCACTCTGCTTCTTTGAGAATATGGTCAAATCATCCATGTAGATGATTATACACTTTCCAATCATATCTTTAAAGGCAATGTCCATGTCACGTTGAAAGGTGGTGCCAACGTTGATGAGCCCAAATGGCATTTGTCTACAGGAAAAGGTGCCCAACTTGGTGGTGAATGTTGTCTTGTGATGATCTTTGTACTGCACCATGACTTGGTTGTACCTAGAATACCCATCCAAGAAAGACATCATATGCGAACCATTGACGATCTACAATACCTCATCCAATGAAGGAACTGGATAGTTGTCCTTCTCTGAAGCTTTGTTTAGATTGCGGAAGTCCACGCATAATATGATTTCTTCATTATTTTTCCTAACTGGGACCAAATTAGCCACCCATGTGGAGTGCCTGATTGGAAAGATGATTTTGGCTGAAAGTAGTTTCTGCACTTCTTTGTAGATGATGGGCTCCAACAAGCCATTGATGGGGCCCTATCTTTGCCGAAATGGTCGCACGTCAGACTTGAGGGGGATGGTATATGTGATAATGGAGGTATCACAGGTCTTCAAATCCTCATAGCTCCATGCTACCACATTGTGGTACTTTTGCAAAGCATCAATGATCCCTTTCTTTTCTTCTGCAACACACACCTTGCCAATGAATACATCTTGGACTTCCTCGATTGTTCTAAGGTTGTGTGTGTCACACTGGTTGCTTATGGATTCCTTCTTTTCTTGTTGGTATTGATCTCGAATTTTATCTAGGTCAAATATTTGTTCTAGAAGGAATAGTGTTGGTTTTGAGGTTGATGACCCCCTCTATGTCAAGTTTAGCTTCTTTTAGATCAACTTCATCAATTATTTGTGTGGCAAACACATCGGAACTTGTGATGAATGCAAGGATTTTCTTATCATCATTGAATACTTGGAAGTGAGTGACATTATCTGGGACAGACAGGGTGGATGTTAGCTCAACTATGAATCTCTTGAGACCAGACAGAGATAAAGGCTATAATGTGTTGGCTGCTTGAGCAAAGGAATTAGTATTATGGTTCTAGGAATGTGGGATTAGCTGTATATTGAAGGTATCTAAACTCTCTAATAGATCCTAGACTTTGTCTATAGTTTGCAAGCCTTCTATCATGACACGAGTACAACTTCCTAACTTGTTTGAATACCAACTTAGAATCACTGAAAACTTGCAACATTTTAACATTCATTCTTAGATCCATTAAGAGACCATGTACTAATGCTTCATATTCCACTAAATTGTTGGTAGAATAAAACTATAGTCTATGGGTAGGAAGTAAGTCTTACCCATGGGGCTGATGAGCTTGAACCCAACTCCAACTCCCAACTCCAACTCCTTGCTTAGACTTGGATCCATCAAAGCTTACCATCCAAAATTTGGAAGGCTCTTTGATGTCAGGGCCAATGATGCGTTCATTCCCTTTAGGCTGCGTGTTTGCATCTACAATCTTCAGAGCAGGCATTGGTTCAGTATGATTTGGGGTAGGCTTCCCTGTTGGCATCTCCTTCTTAGGAGTAACTAACCATTTGATATGTTCTACTACCATTTGGCACAAGCAACATTCAAACTTAGAGTGGGAAGCATTGTGAACTCTAGACTAGCTTGTTGTTCAAGTATTTCTTGGGAACATAGGGATAGCCAGGATTGTTGCTAGCATTGGGGTCAGGTGGGGTGCTAAAATTATTAGGCAGGGTGGAAGTAGTAAAAGGCCACCCTACTTGTCTATTCCTTAAGTAATATGGGGTGGCTCTCTGATGGAACATTTTCACTTCATCTTCGCAAAAATCCTCTTCATCTACGGGGCTGTTATGTACTGAATTAAAGAGCTGAGATAAAGCTTCTTTGTTACTTACCTCTTGTACTTCTTCATTCTTAGCATAGGAGGTCTCGACCTTGGGTTTGTTGCTCTCACTCTATGAGAATAAGGCCTGGTTGACCACAAGATAGGAGGAATCATAGGGCTCAGATGGAATGATGTCTCTATAGTTCACGCTCTCAATGACATTTTGGACCTACACTTAAAAGATCTCCACAACTTTTTGGAACTTGGGGCAGTCTAACTCAGAATTCCTGTTAGTCTTGTGAATCCTACACCATCCAGACATAGCAGTCTTAGTGAGGTACACTCCGCTAGTCGTCTTCTCACTACTAGCGGGTTGATCAAGAGGAGTGGGAACACCTCTATTGTTCAACCTTGTATTCCATGTTCTATTTTGTATTTGCAAGGGTCTTCTTTCAAAATTCTGATTATAATTCTATCCTTGTTCATAATTATGTCTGGATGAGGTACTTGCCTCACGATTATCTCATCTTTCTTGATTAAGATTAGCCTGAATGTTACGTTGAGATGCTTGTAGTTGGCTATTATGGTTTCTCAAGTGTGTCATCTCTGTGGACATCTTTTAGATCATCTCCGTCAGCTTCTCCATGTTGCTTGGCTGCAACATTTGATTTTAAAGAAAGAAAAGTTGTGCCACCGACTAATTTTGTTGAGCAGGCGGGAATTCAGGCCCTTGTAGGTATAGGGGCACTTGAGGCTATTGTGGATATGCTTGCGGTTGCTGAGGATGCAAATAATGAGAAACTGGGAGTGCCTAGTTTGTGGGTTACCCGTGATGGGGCACTATAGACAGTTGTGGCACTTGATTTATCAGGGGAGTCTGATGTTGTAATGCTTGAGTAAGTCCCTAAATCTGTAGCGGATGGAAAACTTGCCCCAAAGAGGGCAACATACCAAAGATGTTTTGACCCAAGTTAGTGCTAGAAATAATTGCTTCTGTGTAAGCGTCCACTAGTCTGGTTGGAGCTGGTTGCATTGTCTTTACCAATGCAGCTATGATACCGTCCAATGTTGCATAATATACCGACAAGGCAGCAACATCATTGAGCACATATGGGTCTTGCAACCTTGTGTAGGCTTAGTGGAATCAATCATTAAAGGAGTTGATCAACTTGTTGATTTCCCTATGAGCTGTTGTGAATTGTCGATACAACTCCAAAGGGCTGATTAGGATCTTGTACTTCTATAGGAAGGAATTCATCAACGAATCCCAAGATGTGATGGAACTCATTGATAAGTTAATGTACCAATAGAAGGCCTCTTCCCCCAATGAATAAGGGAAAATCCTACATGCCACATCTTTCTGATTGATCTGCATATCTTTCAATATTTTTTGGAATATCTTGATGTGTTCTTTAGTTGTCCTCTACGAATCTCGGGGATTGAAATTCAAACAAAATCTCTCTGGATTCTTAGGAATATCATGGTAAACATTGAAGTGCAACAGAGAAGGATTATTCCCTAGCCAATCCATGAGGAGAGGCAGGGGTAGTATTTGATATTGAACAATAACCTGGGGCTGCAGAGGGGCAGTGGCAGTCAGGACTACACCTTGGACTTGGAGGGAAGGGAAAGAGGGAGTACCCCAGTTGTGGGAAGCAAGAGGTGGGAAAGTAGTGTGGTATGACTGAATGGAAGGGATGGAGGTGAAGGAATTTTGCTAAGTATGAGGTGAATGGAAGGAGAAAGGAAGCGAAGTTGAAGGTGAAGTGAGTGGAATGAAAGAGGAGGAAGAGGTCGTGTCCTCTCTTTTAGTTCTTCTAGCCCTTGTGGGAGGCTGTAATTCTTGAAATTCCCCTTTGTTTGGAGTAGACCTTAAGATTCTTTGGGACCTCTTAGGGGAGGGTGAATCACCTCAATCCAGCTTAACTCAAATTCTCTCCTTCTAGTGCCAGTTATGTTGATGGGTATTTTATGCACTTCTCAACACATGTAATATGTAGCTGCATCACCTCTCTTGAAAGGTAATCTCCAACAATAGTTTTCTGAAAATCACCCCAAGGTCTCTCGGGTGTTAGGTCATGACATGCATGAAATTGCTTAGTTGATGTTTGATGTGATTTTACTGGTAATCATAGGGTAGACTTATGGGGTTAAGCTGGAGGGAAGTTGGATCTTAAAATGGAGTTCCTAAGATGGGGAAGTTAGTGTGCAATTGTTGCAGGTTCAAAAAACAATCTTAAACTCCTATTTCAACTTAAGATTTTGCTTTACAATGTGCAATGAAACTTAGCATAGGTTATTTATCAAAAATAAAAGGAAAAGGGCAGGGAAGAGAGAAGGTTCTTGGATATGAAATTCAGCAGTGAACAATGATCATGGAGGATTCTACTACAGACAACCTTCCTAAAACAAAATTTCACTTAAACAGATTATATCACAGTATCATGAAATTTGTGCAAGCTTCTAAGGATTACAAATATTCAATCATTCATTCACCATAAACATGAACAAACAATGGAAATTTAGATGAACTTTCAATCTAAGTCCAAACTAACTTTACACAGCTATCTACCATGAATAAACAATAAAAATTATGGATAGGAAAGGTTGCCAACACACAACAAAATGCTTCAAAATTAGTGAACAACATTAACTAAATTACTAAAGAAAGCTAAAACATGAAGAAAAACAAAATAAATCTACTTAAAATTAACTAACTATGGGAGAAGAACCATGTAACATGAAACTAAAACTCAAGAATTCACCAAAGTCAATGAACTTCTATTAAAATTTTAGAAGCATGCCTTTACAACAACTCAACTCTCTCTTGAAAAGGAGAGGAGACCCCCTATTTATAGTGTTCCAAAAGAAAAATGAATGGCCAATATTGATTTGCATTGTGTGGCCAAGATTCACTACAAACTAGGGTTTCACCTACCCCCAAATATATTACAATTTAAAATTACATCCTTGTCTTTTTCCCTATTTTTTCCTTATGTGGCAGCATTGTAGCAATTTTGTCTTTTGTTGATTTCCCTTTTGCTCCAGCTACACAGTGAGGAACTCATCATCAATAACAGGGTTGCCTTCACTTCTCTTCATGGTGGCATATTCCACAATTTTTTCAATCAATTATTGGAGTTTTTTCCATCCAATATATCATATTGAATTACTTGAAAATTTGGCCTCATTGATTTGTTCGTGACGGTATTCCAATCCTTGCCAAATTTCTGTGCATTCTTAATCACCTGTTTAGATTGAGAGAAGGATTGAGCAACAAAACTCATGAAATTTGACATTAGTGCATCCACAGTCCCATTCTCCATTTTCTTATGAAAGTCGGGATTTATCTTTTTGAGATCCAACTCAACTATAGACACATCAAAGTTTGTTAACAACTTTATGTATTCTTCACAAAGAGCACACACCTCCCTGATCCAGGCAATCTCAAGTTCCACCTCATGGAGCACTTGCTTGAATAACTCTTTTCTATGGTCAAGGCTCAGTTTCCATGTCTCCATGAACCAATGATCACCTTTTTCCAAAGCAAATTCCTTTTCCCAGGATCCATCAGGTACCTTAAGGATAACCTCAAGTTTGGGGTGAGTGATACTATATAACTCAGGGAAGTCAGTGCATAACTTATTCCCTCGAGCACTCTCTACAACTCCAAGAATTTGTTGGTGGTTCTAACCATGCAGTCGATGCCTATGTTTCTGTTGTGGATGACCTATCTGAACCAATCCTCTGTGGATTTTGTCCAATTCTTCCTTTTCTCAAGTTGATCAATATGGTCCTTGAACAGTAATTGTGGTGGCGTTGAGGATGTGGTGGGGAGCTCTTCCATTGTTGAGCATCTTGAATATAGGCTGTCAAATCAGCCACTAGCACTTTTAGTTCCTCCTTGGACATCTTATTCTTGCGCATTTGATGCATGATGGTGGCAACATACACCTAAAAATGATTAATTTTCTATTCTTGCATGGCTATCCCTAGATCAAGGGTTGAGACGTTATAGCTCACCCCTTCTTCTCCTACCACTGGAGTTGGTATTTGCATGGTTATGGACCTGAAGGCGTCCATTGTGAGATGAGATCTAACCTTAGGCTTCTTCTCTTTCTTCATGCTAACTTGGGCTCGGGCCAAGATGGCCTCTGGCCCCACCTTTGGGTCCCTTGGGGTAGGATCCTTCTTCTCCAATTGTTTCTCAAGCCATTCAGGCATCTGAGACTCCCCCATTGGTGATTTATGACCACGCTCTTCTTCATGGGTGTGTTCAATCTCCATCGTCTTACTACCTAGAGTCTCTTGCTTTGCCCTTTTTCCTTCTTCTTCATCTGAATCATGAATGAATACAGTTTCCTTTTCTGGAGACTCAGTGACTACATGCTCTTTGGGGTTGTCTTCCCCTTTAGCATCTTCCCCTTTAGCAACTTTCTCTTCTTCCTCATCATGCTCATGTTCGTCGGGCTGCTCCGTTCCTCGGATTTTGTGGGTTTTAGCCTCTTCTTGGGGTTTATCTTCTTCTTTCTTTACCTCTTCCTCACATTGAGGTGGTACTTGTTCATGTTCTTTCTTTTCTTTCTCTTCTTGCTCTCCCGATAGAGGCATTTCTTCATCGTGTTTGGGGCTTTCATCCTACTCCCTAGTTGGAGGTTCAGTATCCTCCTCCATCTTATCACTTGATTCCTTTTCTTCCCAAAAAGGCTGCCTTATTCCTCTCCAACATTCTTTAATTGTTGAGCTAACTCCTCTCAGTTTGCATCAAAAGTCTTCACAATATATTTGGTGGTAGCATCTTCTCCATCGCTCTCAGAGGATTCTATCTCTTCACCTTCATGCAACACCTCATCAATTGGTAGTGTTGGAACTCAAGATGCTAATGGTAATCATTCACTTCCTCCTCAATCCCCTTTATGGCTTCCTTCTCTCGTCTCTCCAACTCCTCAGATATTTCCATTGTGGCTTTCATTTTCAATGGTTTAGTTGGAGGAGTGGAGGCAAGAATATTAGCAAGAATTTGCACCAAGGCAGCCTGAATAGCTGGGTTCATTAGCACCCTTGGGAGGTCTGTAGGGATGTTCTACATATGTTAGGAGAACGTCTCTAGAAGTGAGAGCATGGTTATTTTCATTGTAGTTGTTGCTAGGGGAAGAGAAGTGTTCAGAGACATGGAGGAAGAAGAGAGCAGAGAGGTGGTGGTGGTGGAAGATTCAATTATTATTACTTTTGTTGTGGGTGGAGTGGAAGCAAGGTGAACGAAGATTTCCACTGTAGGTAGGGAGTTGCCAACCATTTCCTGAGAGGTAGGTAGAGGGGCAATAGTAGTAACAATAAAAGTAACAGCAGTGGCAAGAGTGGAGGCATCAGGTGGAGACTTTGGCTGCTCAACCTCCATTTCCTCTCCTTCATGGAGAGGGTCCTCCTGGATGGTATCAAGACCTCTCAATGTCTTTGGTCTTTTGGAGGATTCACCCTCTGAAGCTTTTCTTGAGCAGACTCAGGGTTTGGATTGCTTTTCAGCCACCTCTTTTCTCTTTCTCGATCTTGTTACTCTAGGAGATTGGGAAGCTTCTCACGTTGGGGTAGTAGTCATTCCACTATTAGTTTCACTCGTAGGCTCTTCCTCTAGTTCTCCATAGGTTAAGGCAACCCCTTGTTTCTTTAATCGGGAAACTTGACCGTCAATCCATTCCTTTGTTCGAGCCTTAACGAGCTTTGATAGAATATCGAGATCATCGACCTCTTGCTCATCCCAATCAATTAGAGGCAATGGTAGATTAGTAACTATTTCATATCAAGGATCAATTATCATATCCTCCTCCTCTGTTACTTGGTCTAGCACTAGGAACAAGTTGATTCTTTTCACAAAACATGTAGTCATCCGCATATAGTGCCTCATCTGCACTTCTTTTCCATCCTTGCAATTTTCCCAAAAGTCTTCAACATGATGCACATGGGCATGTTCAGGCCCAACTACCTTCCTTAGTTTTCCATAGGGGTCCATCCATTATCAAGCAATGTGAAATTACAAATGGTATTCCACCAGCTCCTTGTTAGAATGATCTGCACATTGGGAGGTGTGGAGCTTATATAGCCCTTGGCTGAAAGAGAGGGGATAAGGAGGCCCCACTTTGTGCTTGTTGCTCAAAAGATTGTGTGCACGTTGTAGTTGCCGAGAGAGCTCTAGTAGTATTATCCGGTCATTGGGATACCAGGGCAGCTTGTATGGTTTCTCCGATAAACCTTCAGCTCAAATGTAGGTAAACTTAGGAAATTGAATTAATAAGAAGGAAAATTGTCAAAGGAAAGCATTAGCACTGTGGGAGACTCTCCTTTCGAAGTCACCCCTGAGCAATTTGATAATATGACGTATGAAAGTGTCATTGACTCTGCAATATTCCATCTTAAAGTTCCTGAATTGCAATTGAGGGTACCTATCATGGACCTTTAGCTCCCTGCTCGGTTCTATATCAGGAGCTCTAAACAAGCCCATGTATTGTGTCTTGTCAACTAGGAAATAGACAAGGTAGGAGGTCATGTAAAACCTTGAGGTCTTTTTAACAACCACAAATTATTCATGCAACCAATTGCTTATGATTCCTACCCAAAAGAACTTAGTTTTTCCTCTAAGGATCTCCTCCACGAAGTAAAACATCCACTCTTGGAAACAGATTGCAATGGGGAGGCCCATGAACTTGCTTAATAAGGTTACCAAATCATGGTAATCGTCATAGAAGTCACTGTGGTAGAGTTCCTGGGGCACTTTAGCAGCACTACCCCTCTTCTCATTCAACCAGTATTGATTGATAATTCTTTTACATTTGAGGGGATCTACATCCCATGTTTCCTTGGAATCATTTATGGTAGCTTCTTCGATTTCTCCAAAGGTAGGGATGTGAAAAGATTTCCCTATGGACTTGGCTGATAGATTAGCTTCTATGTTCTGGTCCCTGTCTAAAATGGTTCTTGTTTCTTCTTGGTATGCCTCTCTGTAGGCCATCACTAGTTCAGGGGTAACAAGAGTGGGAGGAAGCTTGTAGGTTTGACCAACCCACTACTTATTTTTCTCGCACTTTTTGTTGTAGGGTTGATCGAGACTCTTTGTTTGAATCCATCAATGTCTACCTACCCAATGTTCGTGTCAGAGATCTCCTTCTAGGCTGTGGTGACTTTGGTGTTAATAGGTTCCCCTTGGAAGTTATACTTCATCTGATATTTGTCATCTTTCCCATGGGGTTCCTTCACTATTTTCTTTCCCTTTTCTTTCTCCTTGGCCACCTCCGAAGGTCCAAACTTGATTCCATAAATCCTGTGAGTGAGAGAGAGGTAAGCACATTCAATTATGAAAATGTAGGAAAAGTTAGCCAAAACCCTGCAAGAGGATGTTAGATTGGATAAAACATCATTTAAGGATCCTAATATATCTCTTATATTGGCATTAACATTTTATAGGAGGGACTTTGATCAATTTAGGTCTAGGGGTTCAGAGTTCATTAGGCTGATGACAATTCTAGAGTAGCTGCTGGAGGGACAACAATAAGGGCACGACGACCCACCTGTCTTGACTCACCTTGAGGTTTGGTCTATTTGTGGGGTCCATCAAGGAGGTTGCCCCATTTTTGACATGCGGGTCAAAGTAATTTTGATGATTGGAGGGCATTAGGATCATCTCTTGAGCAGTCAAAATTAGAAGGAGGCTTGGCTATCAAGGGTTTTCCATTGAAAATGGCTTTGGAAAGATGGCGTCTCATGAGCGGAGTTTTGTCAGGTGGGACCCATGACTCTGGAAGGCAGTTAACATAACCTTTCATCGTTCGGGAATTTCGTGTCGAAAGGGATGAGAGGATGTTGGGTTGCAGCCATTTGGAGATGGTAGAAGTAGAATCTAGTTCTGATGGTAGTGGCTCGTGGCATTGGGCCTACGGAAGGCCTTTGACTCTATTTATTCATTGTTTTGAAAGTCTAGTGGCAAAAGGGAGGTTGGGTTTCAGACAGTGGGTAGATGGGGATAGCCTTCCATTTAGGAATAGTGGGGCTGGGACTGAGTTCCGACGGTAGTAGTCTGACAAAAGAGGCCCATGGAAGGTTCATCACAAAGTGATTTTTATCTTCGTGTTCAAAGAGCAATGATGAGGTCGAGACTTGGAGGGTAGAGCATTGTTAATCAAAAGACATTTTGAGACGGTGGTTCCACCACAGTGGCCCACAAAAAAAAGTCCATGAGAGTGGTGCAGGAGCACCTAGGTCATGAAATGCCTTCAAAAGTATAATATGTTAAATTTATATGTTCAAGTCAAAATTAGTGTGTCAAGGCCATGAAAAGCCTAATTTGAATGTATTCAATTCATGGAATGAGTCCCTAGGAGGTGGAAAAAATGCAAATAATGTAATGTTGTTGTCAAAATGTAATTATGCAAACAAAGTGCACAAAATTAGGAAATCAAGAGGCAAAAGGTATTTTGAACTGAATGGAAGTTGGTAAGTCAGTTGCAAGGAGGGAAAAAACTATAAAAATCTTGAAAAGGCAAGGAAAAGCAGCAATTGTATTCTTGTAACCAGATTTTGAATAAAAAAAACCCCTATTTTTCTGTGTTAGCAGTATTTTCTCCCATTCTTTTCATTTTTGTATTGATAGTTAGAAATATCAAAGCTAAATCCTTGTGTGATTTCATTTGGGAGAGAGTTAGTTTTTATTTTTCAAGAAGGGTGAGGGTCAACTTTTAAGAAACAAATGTATTAGAAGCAATTTCATGTGTCCCGGGCAGTAAACTATTCACAGGGGTTTTGAGAGTCTAACAAGGAATCAATGTCCATTCCACCAATGTGGGGTTAGATAGTCAGTGGAATGGGTTGATTTTAATGTATTTTCACTTTTTTGAGGTGTGTAGTTGCAGGGGCAACAAAAATATGATGTTAAGTTGCTGATTCAAGACAAAAATCTTAGTTTCTCCTCTTGAACAATGAAGGTTACAACATGTTTTTGAAGAAATGGTGTATGCATGCACCTGGAAATGATCTCAAATGCTTTTTTAGAAATATTGTGAGAAGTTTTAGGTGGTGGCCAGAGAAATAGAGGTTTGCAAGTGTGTTTTTCACAAAACCCTCCTTGTTTTGGTGCTTGTTCACCATATAAACAAGGGTTTAGTAAATCAGTGCATTTCTAAGTTTCTCTACTCTTAAAAATGTTGAAATCTTGAATTTTATGACATGCTTAAAGACTGTTTGAGGTTGTTTAACAAATTGGAGTTGAATAAAGGGTGGATTCTTTGTAAAATAGTCCTATTCTAGTAGCCTTTCATAAGCATACAATTTGAGATCTGCTAGTTTCTTCAATATAAGTCATACTGAGCTTTTGATATGTTGATATGGAAATTAAGAGGTCTCTAAATTTTCCTTTGGATCTTGCATTTTGAATATGGTGTGAGTGATTTACCCGATTTAGGGTATGGAGGTCTATTTGCCAAATAGTGTTTTGATTTCATGGATAGTAGAAATCTAATGAAACAGTGATTATGAATGTTTGAATACTGACCTATTGAAGTTGTTAAGGTTGTTCCAATGTTTGGACAAGGAGTGGAAGGGAGAGTTTGATAGTATGGAGATTTTGACTTGTGAATTCAATTTTCTTTAATGGTGTTTGCATGCAGATAAGTTGGGACAGTCACGTGACTGATGGAAATTGTTATGGACAGTGCTTGTAAGTATGATATTAGGATGTTTACAGTGATTTAAGGGTTTGATAAGGGTGCATGTTTAGTTGTTCTTTTTCCTTGATAATAACAAGATGGAAATGATGTTGAAAATGGTTTGCTAGATGGAGGTGGTGAGTTGGTTGTTGATAGCCTTATAACTTCAAATAAAATGAATGGATTTTGATTTAATGAAAAGTAGGTTTTTGATGAAACTACAATTTGATCTTCTCTTGATTTGATTTGGATTGAAATTCCCTGATGAAACGAGGTTGTTGATGGTTTTTTTATGATTATTTGCATCAAATTGGTATATGCAGAGCATATCCTAATATGCAGATGGAGACACACACAAGTGACAACAAATCCATAGAAGCAGGGCACAGTAGGGAGATAGGACAATATGGAGCACAAAGCAGTATGGGTTAGTGGCAATGGCCTGTGAATCCATGGTATTTCAATCCAACTTGGACTTATTGGTATCATCCACAATTCATGTGGCATGATTTTTTCTTAGGGGAGGTGTATGGTGCATGAGCACCTAACCACCTAGGTGAAAATCCCTATGTTTGATGGTCAAATGCACTTTTGCATTAAAATATTTGAACAAGTTGAGTTTGTAAGCCTAAAAGGAAAAAATGAAAGATTGTATCTCAATGATATAATAGTCATTAGTTTAATTAGTAGGAAAATGACAAAAGTTCCAAATTTGTGAGTTGTATTATGCAACAAATTTGTAATCCCAACGGTTATAAGTTTAAAAGTTGGTTGCTTAGAGCATTGGTTAGTTAGAGGAGGTTGAAAAATGTTATGTAAAGCCTTGGGAGGCTTGAGTTGTTGGGGGTTGAAGCCAAGAGAAAGAAATAAACATTGAAATACTCTGTTTTCTTATTGTTTTCACTGTGTTTTCTCTATTTCCAGATTTCTACACCTTTTGTATAGGTTGTACAACCAGTTGTTGGCCTTGAAACTTGTTTGATTTTAAAAAATGCATGAAATAGTTTCCTTTTGGATTAATTTTAAGGCTTAGATTTTGTGTTTTGTGGCAAATTTGTTTAATTCTGTGGGACTGTGTTCCTAAACTAGTGAAGGCCCTGTTTTTCATTAAATAATGTAAAATAGCCATCCCATCTATTGTTTGATCTGTGTCTTGATGGGATGGCCTAATATGTTGGTAGAATAGACATTTATAAGTGTTAATAAGTTGGAGGAAATGAATTGAAGAGTGAGGAAGGTTATAGTAGAATGAAACTCTGTGTTTTTTATGTGAAAGGAGGGTATTTGTGTAGGGTTTTGACAAAATAAGCATGAGTCTACCAAGGGAATAGTTTTGTAACCATGTAAAGAGAAAATGAGAAATGCTAGATGCATTGTTTTGGTCTGGGAAGTCAAGAATTGAGAGAATGAATAAAACCCTAGTTGTGTGTGTGTGTGTAAGTTGAGGGTTTATTGGATCATTGACTTAGAAGCTCTGTAACAGCTAGTAATTTGGAAAATTTGTCGTTTTGACACTTGAATAATGAATTTTTTATGGAATTTTGTGGAGGGAAGATGTTTAAAGAGCATTTTGTTTGTAAAAATTGGCTAATTGTGTAGCCTTTCTCATGCTGGTGTTATTGAAAGTCACTCATACTCTAGAAGAGTTTTTGTTGAGTCTGAAGTATGTTTTGTAGGACCCAAAGGGGTATCTAAAACCATTATTTTTTGGGAGATTCCTTTGGGAAATTTGGGTGAAAGTTGGCTAAAACTGGGTTCCCACTACTACAAGGAAAGCTTGTGCCAAATGGCGAGTTTTGGAGATTTCATTGAATTTGTCTTGGATATTGTTTTCAACTAATTCAAATGTCATTATATGCATGTTGAGAACCTTTGTAGGGGTCTTGGTGAAGTTTTTTTGTTTACTTGCAAGATTGAGGGGTTGAGACCCTTGAGGGTGAGTTCTATGAATGCATTGTAAAGAAGAGTTCCTTGATTTAGAATTGAAGTTTCCATTATTGTGAGTGATCTCCACCTTGGTTCTACATCAGAGACAGGGCCCAAAAGAGGCTATCACTTTGTTGTTTAGGAGGAAAATGAAGTCAGCTGGCGAGGTCAAGGGTAGGGCCTGGAGGACGGGAGGACACAATGTCAGCCGTTTGAGATGGCGAGGCACAAAAAGACCTCCATAGGCGGAAGTCCATGAGATGGGACTCGCGAAGATCTAAGACTTAGATTTTTCTAGATTCAAGTTTGAGGAGCGATCAGAGGGACGAGACCCGAGCAGCAAAAAGTTAGGGTCTAAAGGCCGTTTGGAACGCAAACAAAATCCCGCGGGGGTGGACCCGAGAGGGTCATTGGAATTTGATTTGAGTTTGTGAATTTTTCTAAGTTTGGGTGGTGAATGAGATGGATCCTTCCACAATGGTGGGCCCAATGGGGTTGCTCGCCGCTTTGAGTTTAACTTCATTCCAAAGGTTATCGGTGGCAATGGGAGTTCATGGGCCTGTAGAGCAAGGATGTTCTGGCTAATGAATAGTAGTGAGAAGTCAATGTTTCCTGATTGGCGTATGGATCAATTTTGAGGTCTTTTAAGTTTTCATGATGTGGGTTTCATGTGTCCTAGTCTTCTTTAGCTGGTTATTAGGTTTTTTCCTCTTTAAATTCACCCATTTTGCAAGAAATCAAAGAAAACATGAAGCGGGGCACAGGGCAGTGAACTCACCTCAAGAATTTGATGAAGGAAGATGACTAGGAGATTAGCAAGAATCTTGAAGCAGAAAATGAGTGATGCAGAAGCGATGGTGGCATTGGAGGTCACTCTAACTCATTTTGCTCAATTGACAGGATGACAATGACAGCTCAAACTTGGCTATTTATAGAAAATAACGCATTAAATGTGAGCCATTAATGATCATACGGTGAGGTTGAAGTTGGTGAGCCATCATTTTAAAATGGCGGTAGGAGCATTGAGACCTGGTAGGTGGGTGGCAGTTAGAGTTTAGCTATCTATTGTTTAGTCATGGGAAATGACATTGGTGGCTTTGGGTTTCGTGAGGCGGAAAGCCAACAGACGATGGTTGTTTGGTCGATTTTCAATAAGTGGACTAGTAAACAGGCATGTGGGCTCTGATGGTTGAAAGGCTATAGAAGGAAGGCCGTTTGGGACAGTCGCAGGGCAACGAAATCCCACGTGAGGCTGTTTGATAGGGTAGACCCAACAAGACCCAAGGACGTCAACTTTGAAAGGCTAAGGTAAACAGTTGATGGGAACCTGCAGAGACCAAGAACCTTGAAAATTTGAGGGGGAAAAAACATGGTCATCTCGAGATGAAATCCTTGGGGACTCATAGACCACTTTGAACACCAAACAGGGGGCACATTAAATGAGGCAACAACAAAAGTGACCCGACAAGGCGAAGGAAAGAGAGGGTCCCCGTTTCGAACGGGGTGTGCATGCTGGAGGCACAACTTCCTCTTGTCATTCCTTGCATTGTCACAATCGAATAGGTTTCCAAGAGTGACCAGTCCTTTTGGAAGCTTGTTTGAGCTTTGTTAAATAATTTTCCCTTCATAGGCTTCTATGATTTTTGATTTGAGCTTATCCGTAAACTCTCCAAAGTGTTGAATGAATGAGGCAGTGTGTTCATCACTTTCAAACACTTACCAGCTCTAGTCATTATCTAGGATTTCCAGTCAAACAATTAATCACATAGAGTGTATGTTATCAATTAGGTCCAAAACAAGGTCAAATTGAGATCCTATCACCACCATTGATCCACAGTTGCATTCTTCTCTCTAGGGACCATTTGGATATTGAAGGTTTCAAAGATTTCAATTAGGTCCCAGAATCTATGTCTATAAGATATCATGTAGTAATTCTTTGCTACAGAGAGCCCTCAAACTTGATTAACTACTAGCTCAAAGTATCTGAACACCATTATTTGTTTAACACCCATCTGCTCCGTAGGACTTAGACCTTGCACTAGGCCTTCATATTCAACTTCGTTGTTTGAATAGGAAAAATGAAAGTGAGGGTCTTTTCATTGGATGGGGACATCAAACATATCCCGACTCCTACACCAACTTTGCATCTTGCTCCATCAAAATACAACATCCATAGCTCTGAGGCTTGACCACCCTCAAATTCCTTCATGACCTTTGGGATCAATTGATCCTCATTATAGATGACATAGGTTCCCAACCCGATGGCATGATAATTTCCGAAAGTATCATTGTCTATAAATTCACTCAAGAGGACTTCTTCTTGATCAGTTCAATCCGCAGTCACTTTCTCATCCTCTAGTAACTTTGTACAATAAATTTCATCTTTGGTAATAGAGGTATGAGTAGCCTTGAAATTGATCATGGCTTCATTTGCTACATATTCCAAATGCAAGAGTTCAAACAATATCTTCATCTTAGCTCCATGCTTGGTCCTGAGGATCAGGTTTGACCAATCCAAGGAAAGAGATCCGCGTATCTTCAAAGTGAACTCTCGGGATAAGCAAAGACCGAGCATAGGAGGGGTGTCTATCATCATGGTATTTTGTGGAACTGTGATACTAGGGTAGGAGAATAGAGTCAAGGGGAGGTTATTAATGACACCTACAATTTCTAACTTGTTCCCATCAAGCTGCATAACCCCTTTTTTTAAAGGTTCATAGCTAAGTCATAAGACTTCAACTATCTGGTTGGGCATGATTGTGGTACTAGCACCAGAGTGAATCATAGAATTGTGCAACAACTTCTTACCCACAATGAGAGTCAAGAAGAAGGGTTTTGGTTTAGGCTTACCTTTAATTTCATTAGAAGCTTTCTCTCCATTGTTTGTGAGAACTTTGGTCTGAGGTAATGGATCAACAACTTTTCCTTTGGAGGGTTGTCTTGTTGGCTCTATGCTTGCACCTTCTAGTAGGGCCTTCTACATCAATGACTTATGCACTAGAATAGCTAAGATATCCCAAAGAGATACATTAGCAGAGGATTTATTCAATTGTTCCACCGCTTTGAATGGTGGTGAATTCAAAGAATTTTTTTCCTTAGCCCTTGTTATAACAATCTCCTTTCATGGCTGAAATTGCTCTGCAATTGTGGAGGTACTAGGAGCTTGGTCGGTGGTGCAAACCACCTTGTTCCTCCATTTGATGAAGTAGGTCTAGTTTAGTGATTTTAGTCATGATAATGTCAAATAAGGCCATGATAGGCCATTTTGTAATGCTGATTTTAGTTTTGAGTCTAGGTGGGGTCATGATGCCAATAATGTAATGTTGCAAAATTGTTGTCATTTCAATTATTGTAAAAGGTGCAAATTTGAAAGTTAGAGGGAAGCCCAACAATCATGGGAAGTTGAAAGGTAGTTCTACGCATTGTGAGGAGTTGGTTGAGTTATAAATATGTTGGAAACTCAAAGTTAGTGGTTGTTGAAGAATTTGAAGGAGAATATTAATCAAATATCTTTGTTTCTTTGTTAATTTTTGTGTATTTTCTTCATTTCCAGCTTGTGTATGGGTTTGTTTAGTAGAATTTTTCTCTAAGATATAAATATTTTTTAGAATGGTTTTAGCTTTGATTTGAATCCATTCTTGTGGAATTCTATTAAGTTCCAAGCAACTTAGAGGTAGATTTCTAAAAACTGGTCCAAACTTGCTCATACAAGGGTTTGAGTGTAATATGTTGAAATAGACCATTCCACCTATTGTTCAGGCTGTGTCTCAATGGAATGGTCCTAATGTAAGTAGGATAGGGTTTAGGAATAGGAAAATAGCATTGGTGAAGGCATTTGAAGAAATCCTCAACACTGCCCCTGTTGAAACATAAAATTTTGGTCTTAAGAACAAGGCTACAGTTGGTGAATTGGAGAAATTTCTTGAAAACATGGTAGAAATAGTTGGGAAAAGTGTGATTATGTGGAGTTTTTTGTGTTAGAAGGTTTGCACAGGCAGGGAAGGTCAAATTGCAAGTCCGAGCTTGGAGCCCTAGTTGAGTGAAGATTTTTTGAAAGGAAAAGTGGGGTTTTAGAGTGACAAAGTGGGTAAAGTTAGGGGGAAACATAATTTGGTGGTCAATTAAGCTTCTGTAGGTAGAATAAGGTATTTTGGAAGTGATTTCAAGGTTGTGAGAGGTCTGGAGATGGGTTTTTTAATAAACCCTTGCCAATTTGGAGGAAAGTGAGGGTTTCATGAAAGTGAGTCATAGGAAGCGAGTATTGACTCAAAGATTGGATAATCTATGGTTTTGGAGGTAGTTTAAGGTCTGTCTAATGGTATTTTAGGTTGGAAACAATATTTGAGGTGTGTTCCTTTGGAAAAGTGACCTAATTGGTCAAGTTGAACAATGTTGGAAGCTTGTTTTTGTGATGATGGTCCAAAGAGGCCTAATAGGATTTTGAGATATGTTTTGTGTAGGGTTAATGGGTCCCTAAAAATATAAGTTTTTGGTGGATTTATTAGAGTGGTTGAGAGATAAGGCCTAAAGACAAGGTTTGGTTACCTACTAGGCAAATAGGTTGGTTGCAAAGAAGATAACCATAAGGAGGGTTTTTAAGGTTGTAAAAGTGATTGAAAGAACTCAAAATGTGTTGATAGGTCAAGGACCTCCCTGTCATTGCAGTAGTTGGTATCAGAGCACAATATTGATTTGAGGAAGGAAGAGTTTCATTGGAGAAAGGACCGGATGAATGCCCTGGTTAGAGAATTGACTGAAGAGAAGGAGATGCTAGAAGAAAAGAACTTTTCAAAACCACCTACAAGTGTAATGGAAAGGTATGTACTATAATGGTAGATTCTAGTAGCCTAGATAATATGGTGTCTCAAGAAATGGTTGATAAGTTGTATTTATTAAATATTCCTCATGAGACACCTTATTATGTTTCTTGGTTGAATGGTGAACATTCTCTTTTGGTCAAGGAACAATATTGGGTTGAGTTCAGTATAGGTGGTTATAAAGATAAAATCTTGTGTGATGCGGTACCTCTTAGTATATGCCATTTGTTATTAGGGATACCATGGAAACATGAGAGATTTTCTTTTTATGATGGAAGGAATAATAGCTATAAGATTTAGAAAGATGGGGTTACTTTTACTTTGATTCCATTAGTGGAAAAGGATAAGAGACAAAGTAGGGCAGGAAGAGTAATAATGCAGGGTAGAAAAGAGTTTGTAAGGCATGAGGAAGGCAAGTACAGTGAGGGTGTAACTAGTACAAAGAAAGAAAATGTTGAGACAACAAGGATAGGCTAGAATGCAATGATGAAAAGCAAAGAGGATGATGAGTTGGTAAAGAAATATGAGGTAGAAGAGATAAGAAATGGACTCCTTATGGAGATTCAAGACAAGTTTGAAAGACATGATAAAGTCAAGAGAGGGACTGAATTTTTTCAAGCAAAGGAAAAGAAGGTTGTAGGATAGTCAAGCACTGTCAAAACAGTTATGAGCAGGTTTGATATGATAGAGATGAGAGCAAGGGATACGAGGAATGCAAATGAGTTTCCTAAGGTAAGGTGAGATTGGCCTAGTAAGGTCACCGTGGAAGAGGCACATGTTTTCCACTAATTGGGCAAGAGGATAAAGTACAACAAATATTTGATAGAAAAGAAGATGGAAGCCCTAATGGAAAAGAGGTCTTAGAGGCAGAGCTCATCATAGGGACACTAAATTGTCCATTAAGAGTAAAAGAAGACTAGGGGAAAATAAGTATTGTCATAAAAAAGATGAGGAAAACTGAGAACACAAAGGTATTAAGGGAAGATGGTTTAAAGGTAGTGATGAAAGAAAGAAATGAGGTGACCCAAGAGCAAATGGGTAAGTTCAAGAATGAAGTAGAAACAGTAAGTCCGAATAGGAAAGAGATTGTGACAAGGGACAAGGAAGAGTGTGAATATGTTCTAAGGCTTGAAGATGACAAGATGGAAGAGGTAGAAGGTAAGGATAAAGGTTTGAAACCTAATATAGAAAGGGTTAAGAGTGACTTGGTTGTAGAAAGGAAATTTTGGAAAGAGACAAATTGAGAACATGGATGGTAAAGTTCACTGTGTTAGTGTAATTAAATTAATTATTACACTAGCATAAGTTAACTTAGGTCATATATAATTTAGTCCTAGGTTGCATTTTTAATAAATCATTCAATAATGGGGTAATGTCCCTTTCCTTGTTTGTAGGGATAAGATTCCTTCTAGAAGATGAGTTGTCCTTCTAGAACTTATCTCAACATTTAATAATTTCCTAGATAGCGTTCACATTTTGTCACATGTTGTTAGATCATGACACATGGAAACATTTCATGCATCTTAGGTTTTCTCTTTTGCCTATATATTCAAGGAATTTGTACATTTGTAATCATCTCATCTCATAATGTAGATCAATACAAAATATTCATTGTGCATGCCTAAGTTCGAACACTTTCTGTGTGGTTGATTATCTTTCTTGGAAAAGGTCTCACATTGAAGACTGCAGCTTCAGGGACTGTGCATCCATAATCTCAACATGGTATCAGAGCATGTCCAGTGAAATGCCAACCCTTGATCAAGAAAGATGGTGTGCGAGATTCTTGCAGGCTTGAAGGTTTCCATTGAAGGATACTTGACTCCAACCGGTGACCAAGCTGATTTTTGAAGCAAATTGAGTGAGATCTGAACTCACCATTGTGTTCAGAAGGCCTTGAAACCCAAGGATCACCTACCCATTCATCAAAATCAAATACATCAACCTAGGATCCATCAGAGGTATTTTAGTGTTTGCAAAATCAACTGTACTATCCATACAATTTGCAGTAAAAAATTCAGCCCAGTTAGTTGTCCTTTGAGGCAATTTTTTTTCAAAAAAAATCAGGGCTTTATCTATTTTGATTGGAAAAAAAATCATTATTTGGGCATTTTATATAGCTGCAAAAAAAATATTTCAGAGCGACCTTCATTTTATTATCTAGTTGGCATACCATAGGGGTTTATTTTTTAATATGCGGCATAAAATTATTTCTTTTAGTCGGCATTGATATAATTGTGTCAGAATCAATCAAAATTTGCAGACATTTATAAAAATTGACGGACGCTTTATAAACTCTGACGAAGGAAGTACCCTGCTTCAGACCAACCATCACATCAACCTTACACAACTCATCCCATCCTCAGTGATCTCCTTCCATGACATGCTTTCTCCAGTGCATCACATCTCCCGACCGTCAAATTTACTCCCCACACCACCGGTGTTTCTTTCCTCCCACCAACCACAATCCTCTCGCCGGTTCTTTGTTGCAGGCGAGTCCTTTGTCCACTTGATCAGTATCACATCGAGCAGTCAACTCAATTCCATTGAATCGGCATCGGCTTCATCAGGGCCATGGTTCCTTTGGTTCGAGGGGTCCACTATATCCGGTGACGCCGACTGTGCATCTCCCAACCACCACCATATCTAGGGGTGCTATTTTTTTTGCCAATTGCCCAGTGCCGGTCATATCAGCGACTGTGTTCTAGCGCCTAGGGGCTAATTTTTTGCCCCCCATTATCCTACAAAGTGCCAAATACAATAATTTTTTTCATTTTATCATAAATTTTCACCAGGGTATCAAAAATTGACAAACGAGATACCGCCGAAAAGGTAATTTAGTCTACTTTCTAGTGGTGATGTAAGTTCTATGAAATTTTTCTCACAAAAAATTCTATAGCCAGCTGAAGACAAAACCCTAATCTGGACTCAAAGGCTCATAACTTCACAACCATTCATTGTATTTTGGTGATTTATTAGCATCAAGAAGTATTTTCAGAGCTTTTTTCATCAGTCCAAACCCCTTGATCAGTTTTAGCTCCAGGTACTCTTGCATTATTTTTTTTAAGTTTGGTGCATTTGTTCAATAACTTGGCCATCCTAAAGCTTGGGAAAATATTTTTTGATCTGAGTAGAATCACTTTAGTTGCACATCATCTTTGGAAGCTTCTATTTGCTATTGAAGGTCATTTTTCTTTGTGTTTTTTGGAGAAAGTTCATTATGGGGCTTGCATAAACTCCTTCTTTGGTTATGTTGCACAAGGGTAACTATAAGCAATGGTGAGATGGGATCATCCACCATCTCCAATCACTTGATTTGTTACCTCATTTGTTTTGTATAGTTCCCCATCCAAGTGAAGGTATTCATGAACTTGCTTGGAGTTGCAACAGATACACTGTCTTGGAGATCATTGCTATGCAAGTTGATTGTGATGTTTTGAATGCTATTGATCATTGTGACTGTCTTGACATCCTTTGGGCTAAGCTTTGGGAGATATATGGAGATTTAGATTCTCCACCCTTCCATGATGATCATGATTCATAATATCATTCTTTAGGTCAAGTACCCCATAATGATATTGTTGTGTAGGAAGTTGATTTCCTTTAATCTTCTGAAGAGGTTGACAAGGCTCCTTTAGGTGCCTCTTCTCCATCAAAGATAGTTGGAATCCCTTCACATTTAGTGATTCTTTTTCTAGATTCATTGATTGAGGCTTCCATCATCATTCATCAGGACACCTTCTATTTTTCAGACTTGACATCACAGGATGGCTTCGTTTCAGGTATCACTAACTTGGCTACTTCTACAGGTTTGGAGGACATTCTTGAGGGGATATCACTCCTCTATTCAGATCCTACTTTAGAGAGTTATCTCGAGTCTCCTCATCCCTTTGTATCAACCTTAATTAGGAATCCAGAGACTATCTTGGAGGCACTTAGTTCCTCTTCAAAAATTTCATGTATGAGAATTCTTCCCTGTCATTCCATTCAGGAGTTGGAGTTTCTTTAGCATCTACCATTGGATTTGCTTCTTCCTAATGGAAGACATGTGGTTTGGACACATTTGTTGCTTTAGACTTATTTCAGTGGTTTTGAGGAAACTTCATTTAGGGGGGGCTATCAAGTCTCCATCATATTCATCACATCTCAATCTTTGGATATTGTTTAGCATCAGTTTCCACATCATCCTGGTTTGTCACCGT
This sequence comes from Sequoia sempervirens, assembly GCA_007258455.2. Classification (NCBI taxonomy): domain Eukaryota; kingdom Viridiplantae; phylum Streptophyta; class Pinopsida; order Cupressales; family Cupressaceae; genus Sequoia; species Sequoia sempervirens. The sequence goes on from VDFB02281492.1 coordinate 905,618,357, forward strand.
CTTCATTGATTATGGCATCTTCATCTTCAGGAAAGGAGACATTTGATCAGAGTTTAGAGACACCATCATCCACCTTCATTATTTCTTCCTTCAATTCCTATCCAAAATGGGAAGCATCCCTACACTTGCAATTGATTTTGTTTCTTCCGAAAGGAAGACAAGTTGTTTGTCGACATTGGATCTTGTTTTGTCTTCAGACACTTACCATCCTTGCAGGTGATCACATCTTCTGGGGGGGCTATATAGTCTCTCTATTTCCTCCATATGGGGGTCCTATTGTATTGTATCCATGTGATGTATGGTGTACTTGGGGGTATTTGGGAGTCCTCCATCCTTCCCATTCTCACATTTTTGCATTTTCATCTCCTTTTTGGAGAGGGGTTTTGTTCCCACTAGGTTTTCCCTTTTTCTCCAATTGTGGGAGATTTTCTGCATCTTTATCATGTACATGGGTACCTAACATGGCCTCATAACCAGGACCCATCATTGATTATCTATGCATAATCATTGCATTTTCCTCCCTAAGTTGAACTTATGGTAGGGGGGTTAGTGTAATTAAATTAATTATTGCACTAGCATAAGTTAACTTAGGTCATATATAATTTAGTCCTAGGTTGCATTTTTAATAAATCATTCAATAATGTGGTAATGTCCCCTTCCTTGTTTGTAGGGATAAGATTCCTTCAGATAGAAGATTATTTTTCCTTCTAGAACTTATCTCAAAATTTAATAATTTCCTAGATAGGGTTCACATGTGGTTAGATCATGACACATGGCAACATCTCATGCATCTTAGGTTTTCTATTTTGCCTATATATTTAGGGAATTTGTACATTTGTAATCATCTCATCTCATAATGTAGGTCAATACAGAATCTCCATTATGCATGCCTAAGTTCAAACACTTTCTATGTGGTTGATTATCTTTTCTGGCAAAGGTCTTGCATTGAAGACTGCAGCTTCAGGGACTGTGCATCCATAATATCAACACATTTTCCATTGATGGGACATGTAGTTAATGAAACTGAAAATATAGTGATGGAAAAGGTAGAGAGTCCAAAGTAGGAAAAGAAGGCAGAGAATATAGTGAGCCAAGGAGAATGGAAAAGATTAGTGAAAGGAATTGTAAAGGTTGAGAAGAGGATGAAGGTTGCAGTCACCCCAAGAGGTGAAGAGTTAAAGGAAATGAGTTTGGAAAAGGTCTCAATGATGGAAGGGACCAAGGGTGTGAAGATGATAGTGAAAGGACAAGATAAAGCTAAAGAAAGAGTGATTGTAGAGTCTCCAAATGAAGTGTAGAAGAGAGATAGTGCTTGACATAGAGTTTTCCTTGGATGATAGAGGTTGATAAACTTGATTGCATACGAGTTCAAAAAATGAAGAACCTAAATATGGTTGTGAAGAGAAAGGGTAACAGGAAAATAGTGAAGGAAGTCCTTTGTTACTTCCTTGTTTTGATGATGATTTTTATGGGATTCAATCCAAGGGTGAAGATGAAAGAGGAAAGCGAAAGCGATAGCTATTTTTCAATGGGTGAAGTTGAAGGACAAAGTGGGAGCAGATGGATGAAACAATTGATGACAAGTCAGAGCATGAAGATGCAAATCTACATTGAAAATGCAAGAAGAGAACTATTTTTCATGGAAAAATCCAAGCCAAAGGTGAAGATGAAGATCACTGGAGAAATTTCAAGACTAAGGAGGAGCATCAAAAAGTTGAAGACCAAAGAATTATTGCAGGTTAAGGAGTTGGAGACTTCCAAGGGACTTGGAAAGCTTTTATGGTCAGGTGAATGGTGCAGAGCACCTTATTCCTCCATTTGATGAAGTAGGTCTAGTTCAGTAGTTTTAGTCATGATAATGTCAAACAAGGCCATGATAGGCCATTTTGTAATGTTTCTTTTAGTTTTAAGTCTAGGTGGGGTCATGATGCCAATAATGTAATGTTGCAAAATTGTTGTCATTTCAAATATTGTAAAAGGTGCAAATTTGAAAGTTAGAGGGAAGCACAATGGTCATGGGAAGTTGAAAGGTAGTTCTAGGTGTTGTGAGGAGTTGGTTGAGTTATAAATATGTTGGAAACTCAAAGTTAGTGGTTTTTGAAGAGTTTGAAGGAGAATATTAATAAAATATCTTTGTTTCTTTGTTAATTTTTGTGTATTTTCTTCATTTCCAGCCTGTGTATTGGTCTGTACAACAGAATTTTTCTCTAAGATGATCTAAATATTTTATAGAATGGTTTTATCTTTGATTTGAATCCATTCTTGTGTAATTCTATTAAGTTCCAAGCAACTTATAGGTAGATTTCTGAAAACTGGTCTGAACTTGCTCATATAAGGGTTTGAGTGTAATATGTTGAAATAGGCCATTCCACCTATTTTTTAGGTTGTTTCTCAGTGGAATGGGCTTGATGTAAGTAGGATATGTTGTAGGAATAGTAAAATAGCATTGGTGAAGGCATTTGAAGAGATCCTCAATGTTGCCCTTGTTGAAACACAAAATTTTGGTCTTAAGAACAAGGGTAGAGTTGGTGAATTGGGGAAATTGCTTGAGAATAGGGTAGAATTGGTTGGTAAAAGTGTGAGTATGTGGAGTTTGTTGTGTTAGAAGGTTTTCATAGGCAGGTAAGGTCAAATTTTAGGTCTAGGCTTGAAGCCCTAATTGAGTGGAGAGCATTTTTTGAAAGGAAAAGTGGGGTTTTAGAGTGACAAAGTGGGTAAAGTTAGGGGGCAACATAATTTGGTGGTCAATTAATCTTGTGCAAGTAGAATAAGGTATGTTGGAAGTGATTTCAAGGTTGTGAGAGGTCTGGAGATGGGTTTTTCAGTAAACCCTTGCCGATTTGGAGGAAAGTGAGTCATAGGAAGCAAGTATTGACTCATCGATTGGAGAATTTATGGTTTTAGAGGAAGTTTAAGGTTTTTCTTATGATATTTTAGGTTGCTAGCAAGATTTGAGGTGTGTTACTTTGGAAAAGTGACCTAATTCATCAAGTTGAACAATGTTGGAAGCCTGTTTTTGTGATGATAGTCCAAAGAGGCCTAATAGGATTTTGAGATATGTTTTGTGTAGGGTTAATGGGTCCCTAAAAATATGAGTGTTTGGTGGATTTATCAGAGTGGTTGAGAGATAAGGCCTAAAAACAAGGTCTAGTTACCTACTAGGCAAGTAGGTTGGTGCAAAGAAGTTAAGCCTAAGGAGGGTTTTGAAGGTTGTAAAAGTGATTGAAAGAACTCAAGAGGTGTTGATCGGTCAAGGACCTCCCTATCATAACTAAGCTATCACAAAGAGATACATTAGCAGAAGATTTATTCAATTGTTCCACCACATTGAATGGTGGCAAATTCAATGACTTCTATTCCTTAGCCCTTGTTATAGCAATCTCCTTTTGTGGCTGAAATTGTTGTGCATTTGCAAAGATACTAGGAGCTTGGTTGAGAACACTCTTTGGCTATGGGAAGACTGGTTTGCTCATGAATCTCCTCTTTGAGTGAGTGTTATAATCTAATTGCACTTGTGGCACCTTTGATGTGGACACATCATTTGCGAACACTGCCTCTTCTTCTTCCATCCATGAGAAGAGTGCGTGATTTGAGAGCTATATCTATTTCTTGGTCCAGGGACATTCCTTGCATTTGCATAGTGAGTACCACATTTTCCATTTGCAGAGAGGAATATACACAACCTCCTGAATTTGACACTACACCTTGACTATGTTGTTCTACCACTCTTTGTTGTAGATTTCCATACATACAATTTCGTGGCATATGTGCTTCGTTGTAGGGGAAGCACCAAGGATTGACATCATTAACAAGATTATTTTTCCATGCTACTAGCTCTCTATTTGAACTTGGGTGAACATTTTGTAGCAGAGTAGGCACTGACACTATTTGACTATTTGTTTGAGCCTATGGATTCATGCACGCACCTCCTTGGAACTGATTTTGTTGGTAGCAAGATATTTTTCCTTGATAATTTTGGTAAGTTGGATTTAGAGGTATGGACTGGTTCTGCTTGATGGTAGTTATTTAATTTGAGATGTTCCACAACAACTCCTTGACATTGCTCCTCATCTTTTGAAGATTTAGATGTAGAAGCAACATTTTGTGGTGCACTTTGATATGCATACATAGATTGGGGAGGAGTACACACACTGGTAGAAGCTATCTCCTAGGCAGGAATCAATAAATCTACAAATATAAGCATAGTAGGATGAGGCAATAATTTTCTAGCATCGATCAAATTATTCTTTGCCTCAACAACAACGTTATATGCATTTGGCAAGGTGTTCCCACCAAGGGACTAGATTATCACCAAAATGTTGGCATTGAGAGACTTAAAATAGTAAATGAATACCAAATCTATAGGAGGATGAATTGCAGGCTAAATCCTTTTCCAAATCATGTGAAACCAAGCATTAAAGTCGATCATGGCCTCCTGAGGGGGTTGCTTTATGGTTGCCAATTTTTGAAATAGTGAAGACCGATCTCCATTATTTGAAAATCTCTCATAAATGTTGGTGTGAATAAGTCTTGTACCTAGTTTATTCCTTTACTAGGGACTTAGGGGACTTAATTCACATGTTAAGTTTACTTAGGATATTAGTTGTCATATCTAGATAAGTATTAGTTGTCTTATCTAGAATTTCCACTTTCCTAGGTAGTTATGAGTTAGTTGTCTCATGTGATAGGATTAAGACACTTGTCATGATCTTGTCTTATCCTATCTCTCATCCTTGCCTTTATAAGCAAGGCATCTCTAGCATATTTGTTAATTTGCCATATAGCATTGTATAGTATTGCATTGATCATATTGTATCATATTGCAATCCTTGTTTGGTGGAATAGCATCTTCCATTGTTGCTTCTCTCTATCTCTTGTGGAGGTTCTTTGGCGTTGCAGATTGAAGATCTTGGGTTGTTAACCCCAACAATAAAAAGGATCTTTGAGTTGATCCTAAGTGCTGATAGTATTGGCTCCCAAAGTGCAATACCAATCAAGTGCCTTGCCTTTGAAAGAGGTTGTAAGAAATCTCAATGCTACATTTTGATCGGTTACACCATGCACCAAACACATGTCTGCCACATCTTGCAGATGTTCAAATGGTGCTTTTGAGCTTTCCCCTTTGAATTTTGGTACAACTTTTAAAGAAGAGGTTGGGATAGGATCCAAAATGACGGGTGCTATTGGTGCTATGAGAGGGCTTTTGGTGTCCCATGCCACATAATTTCTGTTAGCAATTGACAACATGGATGGTGGAGGGGTTGAAAAGTTCACTGGATGGGTTCTTGTTCATACTATTACCAACGGTGGCACTAACAAGCCAGGGTTGTTGGCTATTTGGGATCTAGTAACATGCCTATGGCTCATGCACCCACTTTTGAATTAGATACATTCAAGCAAGTCCCATCGGGCGTGCCAAAAAAAGAACTAGTGATGCCTAAAATTGCTAGGAAAACAACCTTATGGGAAACTCAATTAATGGGGGGACTAATTGCATTAAACTAAGTAATCTCTTGGTTTTTAAAGAAGTCAGCTCCTTCTATATTTTGGGGGTTTGGAATGGGAAAAGGAAGTAGATGTATAAAATAAAGTTTAATCTAAGGCAATGCACCAAGAGTTAAGTATAGGCATGATAAATCTTCCTTTCAGATGAGATTTAAGGGCCTGTTCAACAATTTGCATGTCCAAAAATAACAAAAAGCATAGATGAAAAACCTAATAAGTCTATTAGATAACATAACATAACTTCCATACACATTTACTAAACAAGAAGAGTTCAAGATATGATCTGAATCAACAAATTTATATTGAAATTATGGAAGTCTTGTAAATAAACTACTAAGTACAAGAAACAACACAATATAATGTCTTGCTCATTAACTAAGAAACAGAGAGGTCAAACAATATGACACAGTCTGTAAGTCTTAATACAATAATCAAAGAACAATACAAAAGGACTACATTCATTTTCACTTCTTTCTATGATTTTCCAAACTTATTTTTCGAGAGTTGAAGTAGTATATATAGATGATTATTCCACCGCCTGAGAGCCAACAATGAAAAAAGATTCCAGGCATGAGAAATGATGTCTGTCACAATGATTCCACATGGTTGTTACAAAAAAAAAGATTCTAAAACATAGTATGCAGTCTCCTTTGAACAAGATGCACCCCTCTACAAATGATGACTGTGGTCCCAGTGTGGAAGCAATAAAATTCCCATGAAGACATGTGTTGCACACCCATAGAGTTGGTTAGGATATGTGGCACAATGGCAGGGCTTAATATTCATTCTTACCTTCCTTGTGATCAAATTCCCTATGGAGAAGACACATGGAGAAGTATTCATTTCAAGTGCTGACTATGGAGTCCACCAAAAGGTTTTCCACGGATTGATGCAATGTGGCATGTAGGTAGAGCTCAAAGGAAGAGTAAAGGAGAGAGGGCTCTCAAAGGCCCACACAACTGACATGTGGTGAAAGGGCGGGGGCTCAATAGAGAAGCAAGGGGAAGAAAACCTTCCAAGTAGTGCACAGTGGACACGTGGAGTAAGCGGGGGAAGGTGCTTCAAAAAGGGGCCTGGAGATATTCAAACACATGAGGCTCGAGCCAAGGCCGATGAAAAAATAAACCATGACCACCCAGAGGGAGCTTAAGGATTTTAATCCATAGAACCTTTCAATGCTTAAATCATTATATTTTCTAAAAATATGTGATTTCAGCAAAAATCAGGATGTCCCAGAAAGTGTAACCCATTATTGTGGCAACACCTTGTCAACATACTGATGGTTTTGGATACCTTTGTAGGTGTGGTTGATTGGATGTATTAGCATTTGATATGGTTGTTATTTTTTAGTCATGTGTGTTTTATTCTTGGCAACAATTTGGAGCCTTTGTCACCACTTGGATTTGATTCTTGTGTTATTTGGATTGGTGCATCTTCACCTTGGCTTGTTCCTTTTCTTCCATAGGTGACATGTTGGAGGATCATAAGAGTTCTTTCTTGAGATGGTCCTCATCTTAGATGTTATTGTAGGTATCTTGATGGAGAACAAGAACATGAAAGAGATTCATGTAGTCTAATGGATGGCTATGATGATGTATTTCATTGATTGACCTTCATGCAATATATACATTAAATGAGAGAATGCTAGGAAAATGGTGTACACCTTGCATAAAAAAATTATTTTAACTAATATAAGATAAATATTTATTTTTGATGCATCTTTAAAGATATGTTAATCTACAATTAAATATTTATTTGGGTTCATTTGTAAATTTTTATTTGACATTGGTTAGATATTTTATGTGTGGGTTGTACATTGGAAAATATTTAATATCGGAAAAAATTAGTACCAAAAACTAAATGTTAGGGTCAATGGTTCTATGCACTCGTTATTTGAAACACATGGTTTTATCTATATCACTTGGTTGTTTTGTGTTAGCTTGAATTTATAATATCAAGCACATGTTTAATGGTTGGGGTTGGCTTTTTGGCTAGTTGGTTATTTGGCTTGGCTATAATTTGTATTGAGCTCTTTTGTAGAGTGCATATGTGAAGCATGGCTTGAGATGTGTGGTTGCATTGTTAACCATTATTATTGGACACATGGAGAATGCATTGGAGTGTAATTTTTTAGAAGTATTTACGAAGATTGTAAGTGTATAGTCTTTCATTGTTGAATAAAACATTGAGTGTGGATATTTTTTATGCTAGGATTTTATTTTTTGAGGGTTTTCCCATGGTATATCTTGTGTAATCTTGTAGTATGTCTTTTATTTTTTTATTTTGATTATTCTATAAGCTTGTATGTATGCTTTTCTTTTATAGTGTTATGTAGAAAATGGTTTGATCAACTTGGTAATTTCCTAACAAGCTACACTAATGTTACAACTCACTACTATATAATGGATTTTTAAGAATCCATTTGAAATATTCTCTTCATCAACCTCTCTTAAAAAACATACATGCAAAAAATCATGAAAACTAAAAATGTTCTCAATCCTCATCATATTCTCTTCAAGTAGAACATGGTCTTCTACTTACTACTCATCAAACATAAGACCTTCATGACCCATATTTTTAGCTATTGCATATATGTTTTTCACTCTTCATTTCTTCCTTTTACAACTCATGTAAGAGTTTTTTCTTATGAAAAAACTTGCACTTTCACCTCCATATCGTTTACCATAACATTATTGTTTTATCTCTTATTGGTGCCAATATTTTTCTCATAAAGAGCATCCATTCTCACTCATATTTCAAAAAAATGAAGAAATATCTCCACATGTTCCCTTTATCTCTACTTCATAAATAAAAACTTCACATACCTAGTAAAACCCACTCCAGTCCTCGAAGGAATCTTTATCACAAATAATTTTACACACACAATATTAAAGAGACACTTTAAGTCAAAGACACTCACACTCACCTTCAACCCACAACTAGTTTTCCTTGACTTATCTATGCAATCACAAGACTTCCTCACACCTAAAACAAACTCCCTAGAGCCTTAGAACACTAATCCCAACGAGAAAATATTTCTTTGATAACACGATGCCTCTTTCTCATGGCTCTCTATAGTTACAAGACTTCTTGTCACACCAACACTAAATTTCTAAAGCCATCCAAGTCACCTTATTTTCTCTCTTTAGTAACTATTGTTGTATTCTAAGCAAGGGGATACAATGAAATACTACCCTACCTATCAACTTGGAGACATTGGCCAAAACATTCCATGAAATATTTTCATTATATTAAAATAAACTTTTCCATCAAGGCATACAAAAACCTAAAAGTTCTTAAAACTATTATGTATAATACAAAAATTTGGCAATGGGCTAATCTATGGCCAAGATGAATTAAATATACTTTATCCAACCTCTACACACTCTACATGATATTCATCACTTATCCCTATTTCTAATAGGTACTCTTCGATTCCCAATTGACCGAATCACCATGTATGGGCTATCACATATATGGAAAAAATCAACATAAAAAATGTGTTACCTTTTCTCCTTTCCTTTCTCTACTTCCAAAAATATTTTCCAATTCATTTACAATCTTAGAATGTCCTATTTTTTTCTTTGTGTAATGTTCCAAGCCACACACATAGGACATTAATTTACTTAACATTTTTTTTGAAACAACAACCAAGATATAACAACGAAATTTTTCACTACACAAAAAAATGCACACAAGTGTCACGTCAAACACCATGATATAAGGAATCTAACAAGAATACCTCACCATTGCAACATGCAAGGTGGCACCATTGGAAGACCTAACAATCATTGGATGAGGAATTCATCATGAAGAACCTACGAGAGAGTGGAATGACCCCTGAACAACAATCATGTATTAATCCACATTCATTCTCTCTCGCAAACATAACACAAGTATGGAATGAGGGAAATATCAATCTTGAATCCCCACCAACACACACTTACAAGATCTCACAATACCGAAGGAATCCTACACAATAGTGGAACAACTAGGAGATACCACATCTCAACTAGACAACACGATCACTAGGTTTCCAACACTAAATGCATGAACTAACTCCCAAGAGGGAGAAAACTAAAAAAGGATCCTTTGACATAGGTGTTATACCCTTGCAAGATAAGACAACCCTAGGAGACACAAGCCACCCACAAAACTAGAACAATGACGATTCATTTCAAGCAAAAACACTCTTACTAATATAAAATTTGTCATGAACCTCAAGGTGTGATGCTTTTTAATAAGGTGACATCATTGGAAGACTCACTAGGCCAAGGGGAACAACTTTCATATACAATATTTCTATGAAAAATAGCCAAAAGAACTATCTATCCAACAAAATGGGGGACATCAACATGATAGAGGACTCTAATGTGCCAAGAGGATACTACCACCTAGGAAGGACATTAGTAATCTAAACGGACACTAGTGCTAGTTCAATAGAGTCCTAGATTAACACTAGAGTCTTAGATTGGCACTAGAGTCCTGACCTAGCGTTGGAGTCCTAGGAATGTGTTGTAGTCCTTTCCCATATTGGTGTCTTGTCATTGCATTAGTGTCATAGCCAATAAATTAATCAAAGCCCCAATCTGGCCACCATACTAAGCACAACACTCTAAACATAGAGAGAAAGAGTCACAACACAATTTGGACTCCAAAACAACAAAAACGATTAAGCTCGACCAAAGTGAACTCTAAACTCGATCTTTAAATCCACTAGCCCAAAAAGGAGATAACTCCAAAGGGCTTGGAAGTCCACAAGGGAGTCCAAAACCTAACCAACAACATTGAGAATGAATGGGAATGATTCTTATCCATCTCATTCACACCAAGGCCACAAGGATAACTTAAAACGGTCCCTACAACAAGGTGGGTTCTCACACCAAGCACACAAGAAATAGTGAAAGGAAACTAAAGCTTTCAATATTACCAAGATAGATGTTTTATAAAAAATGTTCATTTTAAACCCAAATTTAAATGTGCTCTATTTTATTTTAACCAACATCTCAAAAAGGATAAATATCATGAGAAACACAATGTGTGCTCGACACCAACGTTGATACACATTAAATGCTATATAGCATCAATACCACTTATGTGGTCAGCTTACAATCCATCCACTTAGGAGGTTCCAATGATTTATCACAACTTTATATGATAACTCAAATGTCTTACATTAAACATTTTCACAAAACAAAGATAACATTACACTAATTGAAACTTGAAGATTTTTCCAGCCTTGAAATTGATTTTGAATCTCATCATTGGATCCTCTAATCCACAATAGTGTTTCCACACCACCATACCATGTGGTACCCATAGGTTCACCCCACCATGTTAGGAGATCATTGCAAGGGACACAATTACACTTACACCAAAAACACGAGTAAGGATTACACACACAAATCACCATGCATACAAAATGAGTATGAAAAACATATAAAAATAACTCAAAAAAGAACACAAGATGGCTAAGGATACACACTTATTGGATCTAACACTCAATGACCACAAGGATGAGGGTATTAATGAGAGGCAAGGAGTGTCATCATGAGGCACAAAGAGATGAATTGCTGACCTAAGTATGTATGTGGAATCTACCCCCAAAATGGATGCAACATCCCCTTGGCTAGTCATATTGAACCTATGCAAGCACTCAAGTTATGCCATTGACAAAACCTTAGTAGCTTAACCAATTACACAAAACCCTCCATTTCCACTTGAATTACAACTCTATGATTATTGTAGCCACAAAGTAACTCTAGACTTGGGACAATGTGTAGAGTCACTCCACCCTAACCCTAGTGTTGGCATATGACTTCTAGTGTTGTCATTGATGACAACTGAAGTCATCTTCATGGTCTATAGATCTCTATCTAGTTATATTGACAGATAAAGTGCATTACTGTGGGTTACCGGTAGAATATTTGAAGAACATGGTATCCAGTCAGTCAGTCAATCTGTCTACTTCACCGGATCATCATTTTGTGTTGTGGACCCTTGAGATTGATTGGTGTGCGTGTATATTATCTTATTGCTGAATTTTGTGGTGTTGCATTAGTGACAACACAAGCTTGAAGGTCTGGTAGAATGTTTTATGTCTATTTGTTAGTGAGTATGGCATGTTGGGGATGTGTAAAGTGGAATTATTTAAAATGTTTTTATGTTCAAACATTTAATTATGGGTGTTAGCTACAATCTAGCCGACGATGTTAGATCCACACTGTAAATCCAATTGTAATTTTGGGCCTACAGTTAATAATATTTTCAAGTTTTATTAAGTTTGACCTATAGCGATTGTATTCCTAGTCGTGGATATATAAGAGATTCTATATATCATTTGTTGTGTGTGAAAATTTTGTGTGGTGGTGTGTTCTGATCATTAGGAAGAGCGATTAGGTGACTATGTGCAATTTCACTTGTGCATTAATATATTTGTAGTGTGAGTTGTGTAGAGTAGAGCAGAATTGTTGAATCTGTTTGAAGGATAGCAAATTGTCATAAGAGCTTAATTGGAACTGTAATAAGGAATTATGGATGCTATTTCACCAGTTCACTCTTTCGGATTAATTCCAAATCATTGTAGGGTAGTGAGCCCATCCATTTTGAGTAGTGAGCTCTAGGAAGTGAGCCTGAATGAAAGTGCATTCCCATTTTGTACTTCTTATTTTAGGTATATTCATATTATATTGTGGATTGGCCATCCATCATGGTTTTTCCCCTAACAGGGTTTCCACGTAAAATTTTTGGTGTTATGGTGTTGAGATTGTTTTCTTTCTACTGATGCATGTTTCTTCTATTGAATGATTAAGTAAGTTAAATCACAGAATAATAAAGTTGATTTTTTTCTCAACACTGATTCACCCCCCCTCTTAGTGCTGCTTGTTTCCTACACCTAGACCTCAATCTTAGGATTTTCATACTCCATTTTAATCAGTTGATCATGACACACAAAATAATGCACAAACATGGCATAAATTTTTTAAAATAAATTTAAAATATTCATATCAAAAATTCATTAAAGAGACTTGAATTCTCCCAATATAAATCATTCCATTTCAATTATAAAATTCTAAAATTTTAAACATTTTTATTCCAAAATAGTAGAATTTCTTAAAAACTCCATTGATGAAAGATTGATTTTCACAACATGACATAAAATGGTGAACATGATTTTAATGCAATTATAATGGAAAATCATCAAGGGTGCATGAAATCCCACATTATAATTCATTCGTAATCACTTTTAGAATTCAAGAATTCTAATTTATTTTTAACCAAAAAAACTAGAAAATTAGCTTTAAACTTCTTTAATGAAAGCTTACTTTTCAAAAATTTCTATTGCTAAAAATTTCAAAAAACAAATCATACCCTTTTGATCCTAGAATAAACAGCAACCATTCCAAATAATAAAATCCATATTTCAAGAATTTTGACTTTTTTTTTTTTTTTTGCTATAGTAAGAGTACAAAATGGATATTTTCAAAAAATTTAAATAAATTAAAATCTAATTATTTTTCTCAAATTTGAATATGAAAAGGAAGTATTGTTCCACCTTAAGGTTAAGCATGGCATATAACACTCAAAGGAATGCAATAAAACAAGAGAGGGAATATATTTACCTCTAAATATGATTTCACCAAAAAACTTGATTACCTCTAAATGAAATCACTCACAAAATGTAAACATCTTCAAATCCTTCCACTTCAATGCAATCTCCAACTCATCCAATCCAAAACAATCCTAGTTGGCCAATTTTCAAATTTTCAAAGAAGAGGGTTTGAGAGCCCAATTTTTCTAAAATGCAAGAATGCAAAATATAAAAATAAATTCTTTTCTTTATGCACTTTTTCAATTTCACATTTTCTATTTTTATTTTATTTGTAAGTTAATTTCCTTTTTTCCTTTTTCCCCCAAAACATATTTCATGATAAATTGAAATGTTCAATTCATTACCTTTTGCAATTTAAAATAAAATAATTAAATTTATTCAATCCATTCATATTCCAATGAAATAATTCTAGTTTAAATACTAATTGCAGTCAATTTAAATATAATTCCTAGAGAAATCAACTTAACAATATTTTTCTTTTTCTAAACTCACAAAATAATTTAACCATTAGAATGCAATAATTAATTCATCGAATGCATTTATGACAAAACACAATAATGAAACCATTAAATTAAAACATGCAATTACAAGTAACCCACAACACGAATGAATTTTAGAATTTCCTTCAATTTAGATTTAGGTTTACATAGGGTCGTGCATGACATACCTTGCACTTGATACATGTATGATAAGGGATAACAAATGAACAAGGCCCAATGTGATATCTTTGAAATAACCACATTTTGGGAATAACTCAAACTTGTAAAATTAGGTAGGAGAAATATCATGTATCTACATCTTTAGAGAACATGTAAAGTGGACCTACTCAATATATAATAGTTGAAGCAATGCATACACATGCAACAAGGTATAATATTACATACATCATATAAGCATAAAAATATGATCATGAATCAACCATATAATATCTCAAAATACACAAAAAACAATCTTGAATATAAATTACATCTTAGGCATAGGAATAGGGGGGCATTACACCTTGCACTTGCCCCACCTATTTTTCGCCCTTTTGGGTCACTTATTTTTTATTTTTGAAAATTTATAGGTATGATTTTCCCAAAAACTATAACCCACATTTTTATGCATTCCACACACTTGTACAATAATCTTGGCTTGGTTCTCAAGGTTCAAAATGGCACTTGGAAAATCAGAGAATGATTCTAACAATTAAACTCTAACCACTCACCTTCCAAACTAAGTTGGATTTTTGTTGGGATGTTTAAAATCAAAATTTCCCTTTTCCCAATTTTTTCTTAAAATATGCAACCCATTTCGACAAGTAAGAAGCATCAAATAATTTGATCTAGATAAAACATAATGCTAATGATCCCTTTAGAGTTAATTCCATCATTGGTTAGCTTAATCAATTGTCCTTTTTAAATTTTTGTTTCTGATCATTCCCATTATGTTGAGGTTGTTGTAGAAGTGAAAAGTGTTGTGTTAAAACTACCCACATATTTCTGTTCCTCTTGAAAAATAATAGAAGTTCAAAAAAATCTTGTTTCAAGTTTGTATAAAGTTATTATTCCAAAAAATTCACTACTTAAGTGCTAGGATGAACATATATTTCGAATATGAACCACAAGTAAATATTTATTTAATTTAATTAAAATAATTTTTTATCTTACAAAGTGTATATCAAAATTTTCCTAATTTCTCCTCATTGTTGTATAAATTGCATACTTGATGAAATACATCATAGCCATCCATGAAACCACATGGATATCCAACAAGATCTTGTGCTCCATCAAGATCCCTGTAGTAACATCCAATGTGAATATAATCTCAAGAAAAACTTCTCTCATCCTCCAACATGCCTCCTATGGAAAAAGGGGGCCAAGCCAAGGTGAAGATATACCAATCTAAAGAACACAAGCATCAAATCCAAGTGATAACAAAGGATCCAAGCTATTGCCAAGGAAAAAACCCAAATGTTTGAAAATAACAACCATAAAAAATACTAATACATCCAATAATTTATATTTACAAAGGTATGCAAATATTATTATAACTCATGCCAACATGTTCAACCCATAAATTACAATCACAGGCTCTTTGCATGAAACCTATCAATGAAGAACTTACACATCTAGGAACTCCCTTTACACATGTAATGCCAAATATATAAATAGATCAAGACATACCAAGTCTAACAATAAACATTCAAACCAAGGTATAACTCATAATCAATCCATGTAGTAACAAATAACAATCATAATGATCCACAAACATAACAAAAAAATATTGCATACTCTCTTGCAAGTCACCATAACTCTCCCAAGTCCATCACACAAAACTGTATGAACATGAACATATAGAAAGTAACCATAGAAAGAAAGAAAAAATATAAATAATATCACATGACATGTCCTACCAAAGCCTCAAAATTTGAAGTTGTGTCAAGTAAGGTCTCCTTCACATTCCCATCTAAAAATCCTTAACAACAACCAACCATTCAATCTCATAGATTAAACAAAATATATGTATCTCATATATCCAACATGGATGTAAGCCTCTCTAAACAAGGAGATAAAAAATAAAATCTATTCCCCAACTAGGAATAAGCCCAATAACATCTCCTAAACTCCTAAATTACATCATAAACAAACTAACATTCACAAGGATATAACCATGCCAAATGCTTCTCAAATGAACCCTTCAAAACTAACAAACATAGATCAAAATTTATATTCGTAAGAAGACCAAACACACAACATATTGCATTTGAAAAATGAAGTGGGTATTACCTAAATTATCATTATTTTTCAAGTAGACCAAGAGTGGGGAATGATATTTATCCTCTAGGATACACCAAGATACAATGGCTCTCTCCAATAACAATATCCTTTATTGGTCCATCATGAAATCATGTCCATATCTAGGTGAAGTCTCCTTGAACTTCCTACTAAAACCTCCAAAGGGTGACCATACCAAAAAATGTCTCCAACCTTTCCCAAGTATCCACACATTTATGTGCATATCCAACCAATCAATCCATGCTAAGCCCCAAATACAACACCACATTTTCATGTATCTCCCAAAAACATGACCAATGTAAAATACCAAGAGAATTATCTAGGTCATTGTTAAAGATCCAATTAAAAAATCAAGAACACATCATGACCTAACATCTCCTCTTGGAAGATCACATGCTCCAATGAACATATCTTTCCTTCAAGAGAATTTGTATCATTCCAATACTCTAATGTGAAATCTAGAGTCTACCATAGAAAAATACCAATGAATCTTCTCAACCAATGATCACCTATCAAAATTGAAAAATCATAAAATGAAAACTAAACCAAAGATTCCAAGAGTACTTCATGGCTAACCAAGATGTCTATGAATCATGATATTGAGATATCTATAGCATCATGATAAATATCTCTTAAATGAAGATCACCTATGGTCAACACACAATCAAATACAATACCAATATATTTAGAGAGTAAAATAGAGCCAAGATATCCAAGCTAAGAAAATAAAAAAAACACCAAAATTTCATTATAAAAATCTCTCATTGAACCATGTAATTAAGCTATATATATCCATAAGAAGACCCAACAAACAAAATATTGCATTTGTAAAATGAAGTGGGAATTACCTAAATGATCATTATTTTTTAAGTAGACCAAAAGTGGGGAATGAGATTTATCATCTAGTATACACCAAGCTACAATGGATCTCTCCAAGAACAATCTCCTTTATTGGTCCATCACAAAATCATGTCCATATCTAGGTGAAGGATCCTTGGACTTCCTACTAAAACCTCCAAAGGGTGATCATACCAAAAAATGTCTTGAACCTCTCCAAAGTATCCAAGTATCTATGTGCATCTCCAACCAATCAATCCATGCTAAGCCCCAAATACAACACCACATTTTCATGTAGTTCCCAAGAACATGACCAATGTGAAATACCAAGAGAACTATCTAGATCGTTGTCAAAGCTCCAATTACAAAATCAAGAACACATCATGACCTAACATCTCCTCTTGGAAGATCACATGCTCCAATGAAAATATTTTCCCCCCAAGAGGATTTGTATCATTCCAATACTCTAATGTGAAATCTAGAGTCCACCATAGAACAATACCAAAGAATCCTCTTAACCAATGATCAACTGTCAAAATTAACAAATCATAAAATGAAAACTAAACCAAAGATTCCAAGAGTCCTTCATGGCTAACCAAGATTTCTATAAATCATGATATTGAGATATCTATAACATCATGATAAATATCTCTTAAATGAAGATCACCTATGGTCAACACACAATCAACTACAAATACCGATATATTTAGAGAATAAAATAGAACCAAGATATCCAAGCTAAGAAAATAAACAACACCAAAATTTCATTATAAAAATCCCTCATTGAACCATGCAATTAATCTATCCATGAAATTGTGATAAAAAACATGCTACAAGTTCCAGTAAATGACTACACAAAGACTCTAATCATCCATCCTCCTATCTCAATGCAACATATTGATACATAAATGACGATAGAAAAGGCCAACTAACTATATCTACAACAACACTAAAATGACCTTCAGATATAGAAATCCCACATCAAATTCATACCATTGTAAACAATGGGTGGCCAAGCCACAAATCTACATAACTTGTAGACCCTAAACCAATACAACATATAAACTCACCATCACATTAAAAATCTACAAATTGATATAATAAAGAAAATAAATTGTAGATCTCAAGACTTAAACACAATATCACATACAAATCTAATTTTCTAGATGAATCCACAATTGAGTAACCATAGTCAAGGAACCAAACAAACATATATAGGAGATAAAAGAAACCTCTTAACACTAAACCACACCACTACTTGCAACTGTGAATCAATGAATACCATAATATATCAAACACATACACAATCATGTCATGTCAATTCTTAGAAGTACATGAATATCCATGGCACCATAATCATCACCATTTTTGTACTTGTACTCAACTCTCACATGCATATCAACCATATCTTGAAACCAAAAAATAACCTATGTACCTATCTCAATCATTCTATACTCTAAAAATACTTATAAACATATATGAGGGATTCTTTTATAGAAAAAATTAATACTTTATTTTAAAATCATATTGGTTTCATAAAACATGCACATTCACAATTTTTTTCTTTTCAATTCATCTCGATGCTCACATAAATGACACCTTGAATTATAGGCTCCTAAAAATTATCAAATAAGTACAATTCTTTTTATACACATTCAAGTGAAATGTCATCCAATCCATTATGTAGTACATTGGAATTTGTCTCCATCAACTATTTAAAATCTAAAAAAATTGATTTCGTATGCGAATGATAAGACTTTGATGAGGGGCACTCCACCCCAATACTCACACAAAACACCACAGCATATATCAACATAGAAAATACAAGATAGAAAGCAACCCACTTTTGATTAATTTCAAAAAATGAATTATAGATTCAAAAATTACAATGCCACAACCACATGGGCTTGATTCATTACAATAAAGCCAATTCTGTAAAGAAAAGATATTAATCAGAGCCACAATTTACACTAATGGAGCCACCTCCTATAACCTCCAATCGACCCTTTATTTGACATTAATAACTTCCTTGAATATTTTGGAAAGTGTAACTTTCCCTTTTTCTTGGTGCCAAAAGCCCAACTGTTTGATTTCTGACTCAGGAAGATATTGTTTGAAATCCACTTTTTAGTGGAACAACTTCCCAAAGCCCTAACTTTTGACTTGGGTGTATGATTTGATATTATAGTATATTGTTAGAATGTTCTCAAAGAAATTTACAACATTGAAATGATCTAAAGATCATTTCGTCCATTTTAAAGCTTTTTTGAGGCTACTAAGGTTTTCAAATTTGAATTTGAAGTTGCTGTTGGAGTATGGATAGACACTAAGAGGGGGGCAAATCAGTGTCTGATAGGCAGACCTAAAATTTTAAACTTTTTACACTTTGACAAAAAAATTTAGGTTCAGATATCCTTTCTATTGACAACAGAGCAAAGTAATCACTTTGAGAGCATTCAAGAAAAGAGGTAAGCAAATATATGACAACATTAATTTAGTTCATTTAGACAACTTGTGTGAGATATCTTGTATTTACAAAATATGTGACTAACATTGTTTAACAACTAGAGTATGATAACAAAACATGTACAACTCATAAAACCATGTACAAAAAGACCAACATCTTTGAATCACTTTAAGACCACCAAATTTCAATGCAACTTTATATGACACTGCAACAACTATGGAACTTAATGACATATGATAAGCATTTAAACAACAAAGAGATTTATTACATTATGACAGATTGAAACATAACAATCTTGAACTATGAGTCAATGAATGACATGTAATGTGATGGACTAAATGCTTTACATCACAACATGCAAAGCATGTTTGGTTAAACACAAAATTTAAACCAGTTTGCAACATATGACTATGAAAGTACTTGTAACAACAAAATACTACAAAAATAACAACTGATAAGAAACATTAATGCATCTGATAACTTATGAAAGTTATATAAACATAAAAAACAATCACACAAAGACTCATCACATAACATATTATATGTCCTGAGTGGAAAACCCTCTTGGGGAATAAAAACCACTCAATTTTTTTTCTCTTTATTCACTTAGAGCACCAACTCTACAAAGTTCAAGAGCACAAACTCCACACAAATCAGAAGCACCAACTTCCAAAGTTACAAGAGAACCAACTCCTCCACTTTTTAGGAACACAAACTCCTCCACATTTCAGGAGCACCAACTCCACAAAGTACAATGACTAATCAATTATAGTGTACTATTAAAACCCTAGAAGTGCAAATGCAATCCTAGAATCTCAACAATAGACCATAAGGATTTTCAATGAGTACATTGAAGAGTGTTGCATGAGAATTACAACATCTTCCTCAAATACAATAATCTAAGTATCAACATAAATATTTTCAATATAATACAACTTATGGAATGGAATGTTGGAAATAGGTTGTCATTCAATTGCAAATCCTAAACATTAATTATTTAATGTATCTCCTAGATTCTTGGAATGTGTTCAACAACACTAAGATTAGGATGACATTAATATTTGATGAAATAATCATGATTATTGACATTTGTAATTAGTTCTAAATGTAAGAAGCATGTGAGGGCATCCATAGTGAGTTCCTAAATAATAGGGGCACATGAGACACCCACATGGTAAGGTGACACTCACCTTGTGTTTAGTTAACTATATGGAGTAACAGTTAACACTTCTGAATGCATGTAAAGATCCTAGGAGTTAGGATTTGATGTTTTCATGCTTGAAGTTTAGTTTAGTTTAGTTTAGTTCAGTTCAGTTCAGTTCAATTCAGTTCAGTTCAGTTCAGCTCAGTTCAGTTTAGTTCAGTTATGGTTCAGTTGTCTTCAGTTAGTTTCAGTTGTATGTTAGTTAACTTTAGTTAACTTGGAATGCATGGCTAATAACATTGAGTTGTATGACAAATAATAGGGACTACCTCCAGTTAACAAGGGATGACCATTCTTTGGGAATGGTGTTGAGTTAATGTTTCAGTTAACAAGAAATCACTTGGAGCCAACTTGGGCGCCCAAGATGCTTTCTTGGAATTAATTCCAATGCATGATAAGATATTTCTGAAGGCTCAGTTAAGTAGGATTACTTAAGGGTGCCAACTTTGAGGAAGAGCTTTGGAATTATCACCAAAGTGAAGGAGAAGTTGTAGCTTTAGTTTGGGACGCCCAAATGCATGAAGCACATGTTGTAAGCTTTAGTCTTCATAGAATAACTCAACTTGAAGGAATATGGCATACCTTTTCAAGGGCTTGAGCTTGTGCATTGTAATTATCACCATTTGGAGATTACAAGGTTGCATATTGTCTCTATATCTCATTCAAGTTGAAGAGAGTTTTCATAATTGTTATTGCAGGTGTGAAGAAGATTGACAAAGACAAAAGAAGCATTCTCAAGCAAGAATTGGAGATATTGTAATTAGAGATTGAATAATAGAATAATTCTTGGTGGATTTTTTCCTGAAAGGGTTTCTCCACGTTATATCTTGTGCGATCTTTCTAATATCCTGTCTAGTTCTTCTATCAACTTCTCTCTTCATTCTACAATAGTAAAATGAATTAATCAAGATAATCACCCACAAAGAATATATGTAACAAAGAAAGAGCTTACTTAGATCAGCAATATTAAAGTTTTATAGAGTAGTAAGCTAAGAAAACACCTCATTTTTCAACATTTGGTATCAGAGCTGAGGTTGGGTAGAGTATTGGGACACCATTCTCTTAAAGTTTGAAGGATTTATTAGCTTAGTGGGAGCTCTTATTATTTTAGTAATTTTCTGATTTTGGAATTAAGTTTTTGTTACAATGAATTCAAGGTTAGATATTGAAAAGTTCAATTGTTCTAACTATGAAATGTGGAAATTAAAAATGGAAGATCTTCTTGAAGAAAGAGATCAATGGTTAGCGGTTAATAATGAGACAAAGACACCTACAACTATGTCAGATGAAGATTGGGCTAAGTTAGATAAAAAGGAAAGAGGAACAATTAGATTGTGTCTTGTTGATGTTGTTCTTTTAAATGTTTTAGTGGAAACCAGTGCATATAAATTGTGGAAAAGAATAGGATACATTTATCAAACAAAGAGTCTAACAAATAAGTTGTATCTGAAAAGGAAATTATATTCATTGAAAATGAAAGATGGTGATTCAGTAGCACAACATTTAAATGATTTCAATTTAATTCTCAGTCAGTTAGCATCCGTAGATGTAAAGCTTGATGATGAGGATAAGTGCATTTTATTGCTTTGCTCTTTACTAGATTCTTGGAAAAATCTAATAGTTGCAATTAGTGGTAATGGTGCAGATCCAAAGATGAACAAAATCATTCCTACTCTCCTATCAGAGGAGATGAGGAGGAAATCTAAAACTGGCTCCCAAGATGCCTTGTTTGTAAGAGGTAGGCCTAAAGAGAAGGAATCTAAAGCAGAAAAGAAAAGAAAAGGTAAGTCTAAAGGATGGTCAAAAAACCATGGTAAGAGTAAGGTAAAGTGTTGGAATTGCAGAAAACTTGGACATATTAAAAAGGATTGTAAGAGCAAGAAGAAGAGTATTGATGCTTCTACAGAAAAATCAAATGATAGTAATGATGCATTAGTCATTTCTTCTAATACTGTTGTTGATAACTCTTGGCTTCTTGATTTAGGTCGCTCCTATCATATGACTCCTAGAAATGATTGGTTCTCTAAGTATACTGCATATGATGGAGGAGATGTCTTCTTTGGTGACAACAAGACAACAAAAGTTGTTGGCAAAGGAGAGATAAAATTGTGTTTCAGTTATGGTAGTATTAATACCCTTAATGATGTTTTACATATTCTAGGACTTGCAAGGAATCTAC
Source organism: Sequoia sempervirens (assembly GCA_007258455.2). NCBI lineage: Eukaryota > Viridiplantae > Streptophyta > Pinopsida > Cupressales > Cupressaceae > Sequoia > Sequoia sempervirens. The sequence continues at coordinate 905,640,938 of VDFB02281492.1, forward strand.
TTTCTATCTCTAAGTTTAATGATTCTAGAATGCATGTGACATTTGACAAAGGTGGTTGCAGATTGGTGAAAGGGAATATGGTGGTTGCTAAAGGATCTCAGATTGGGACTTTGTTTAATCTGAATACCTCCAATGTAAATATTTTATCAAATGTAACTGAAGCTGAAAATACATGTATGCTATGGCACCATAGATTGGGCCATATAGGTGAAAAAGGTCTTATAACTATTCTTAATAAAAATTTGGTTGACGGTATTCCTAATTATAATATTGGAAAAAATGACTTTTGTGAGCATTGTGTGTTTGGAAAGAAATCTAGATCTAAATTTCCCAGTGGTACAAATAGAGCTAAGAGATTATTAGAGATTATTCACTTAGATGTAATGGGTCTTGTGGATATTGACTCTATTGGAAAATCTAGATACTATGTCACATTTATTGATGATGTCTCAAGATACACTTGGATATATTTTATGCATAACAAATATGATGTGTTTAATAAGTTTAAGGAATTTAAGGATTCGGTTGAGAAACAATCAGATCATAAGATAAAAGTGTTGAGATCAGATAATGGTGGTGAGTATTTTTCTAAGGAATTTGATGATTATTGTAAGCATGCAGGAATAGTGAGACAGAAAACTACTCCATATACATCTCAACAAAATGGAGTAGCAAAAAGGATGAACCAAACCTTAATGGAAAGAGCTAGGAGTATGTTAAGTAGTGCTAAGCTTGAACTGTCCTTATGGGCTGAAGTGGTATGTACTTCTTGTTATTTAATCAACATATCCCCTAGTTCATCTATTGAAGATAAAAATCCTTATGAGATGTGGCTAGGTAAGAAACCTAGTGTTGCACATTTAAGGATCTTTGGTTGTGAGGCTTTTGTTCACGTGCCTCAAGAAAAGTGATGTAAATTGGATCCTAAAGCACAAAAATGCATATTCATAGGTTATGGTGAAAATGTAAAAGGATACAAGCTTTGCAATCCACTAACAACAAAAGTTTCTTTATCTAGAGATGTTATTTTCAGGGAATTTAAAGCTTATTCAGGAGAACAACCAAATGAAAAGGATACTTCTTGAACAGTACATTTTGAGACAAATACTGAGAAGCAACAAGATGCACATGTTGAAGAACAAGTGGACGAATCACAAGAAGAGATTTCAAAGAGTTCTTTTGAAATAGAGGCTCAAAATGAGCATATTGAGGAACCAGAAGAAACTCCTTTAAGGAGATCCACAAGAAAATGGAATCCCATTGATAGGTATAGCCCACCTAATTTCCGTTGTATTTTTTCTTTAATGAGTACTAATGATGAACCCAGTTCTTCTAGGGAAGCTTTGTCCTCAGACGAGAACAAGCTTTGGTCACAAGCTATACATGAGGAAATGGAATCTTTAGATACTTGTGACACATGGGATCTTGAGAGTTTTCCCAAAGATAGAAAGGCCATTGGTTGTAAATGGATCTTTAAAAAGAAGATTGGTGCAGATGGTAATCTCGAAAGGTACAAGGCTAGATTAGTAGCCAAGGGCTACTCCCAGAGAGAGGGAGTTGAATTTAATGAAATCTTCTCTCCTGTTGCTAAATTAATTTCTATTAGATTCTTCTTATCTATTGCTACTGCTTATGATTTTGAAATTGAGCAAATGGATGTGAAAAATTATTTTTTTCATGGGAATCTTGATGAGGAGATTTATATGAAGCAACCTGAAGGTTTTGTTGTAAAAGGAAAAGAAGAATTAGTTTGCAGGTTAAAGAGATCTTTATATGGATTGAAGCAGTCACCCAGAATGTGGTACCAGAAGTTTGATGCTTTTGCATTAAAAATTGGTTATGTTAGGAGTGAGGAAGATCATTTTGTTTATATAAAAATGATTGATGATCAACTTTTAATTATTATCTTGAATGTTGATGACATGTTTATTGGTAATAGCAAGGTAATGATCAGAGAATTGAAAGCACAACTCTTGAGAAAATTTGAGATGAAAGATCTACGGGCTGCAAAATATATCCTCAGAATGGAGATCAGTAGATATAGAGGTAACATAAAGCTTTGCTTAAGTCAGAGTAATTATGTTGATACTATTTTGAGAAGATTTAACATGTAGGATAGTAAACCGGTTAATATTCCTTTACCAGTTGGCACAAAGTTAAGTTTAGATATGAGTCCTAAATCTGATTTTGATTTTGAGGAAATGTCTGAAATTCCATATGCTAGTGAAATTGGTAGTTTAATGTATGCAATGGTTTGTACCAGACCAGATATAGCACAAGCAGTGGGAGTTCTTAGTAGGTTTATGTCTAACCCCGATAAAGAATATTGGACTTATGTTAAGAGGGTGTTTAGATATTTACGAGGGACTTCAAGGTACTGTTTAGTTTATCATGGTTCTAATAATATTGATATTATGAATAGATCATTGGACATACAGGGGTTTGTTAATTCAGATTGGGCAGGAGATCTAGATAGTCGGAGGTCGACAAGTGGTTATGTGTACACTTTGTTTGGAGCTGTGGTTAGTTGGATGAGTAAGAGGCAGCCCATAGTTGCTTTGTCCACCACAAAAGCAGAGTACATGGCTGCCACACATGCCTCTAAAGAGGCAGTTTGGTTACAAAGGCTTGGGTCAGGTATTGGTTTTAATTGCAATCAAGTTAGGATTGAATGTGATAGTCAGAGTGTTATTTGTTTAGTATAAAATCCTATATATCATGCTCATACTAAATATGTAGATGTTCAGTATCACTTTGTGCAAGAAATGGTTCAGAGTGGGAAATTATTAATTGAAAAAGTTGACACTTTGATTAATGCTGCAGATTATCTTACAAAGCTAGTTCCTACATATAAGTTCTCATGGTGCAGGAAGGCCATTGGCCTTGAGTCTTGTACTTGATTTAAATTTATTATTCCTTGTTTAGAATAATTGCAATGTATAATGTCAAGTAGGAGAATGTTGGAAATAGGTTTCCATTCAATTGCAAATCCTAAACATTAATTATTTCATGTATCTCCTAGATTCTTGGAATGTGTTCAACAACACTAAGATTAGGATGAGATTAATATTTGATGAAATAATCATGATTATTGACATTTGTAATTAATTCTAAATGTAAGAAGCATGTGAGGGTGTCCATAGTGAGTTCCTAAATAATAGGGGCACATGGGACACCCACATGGTAAGGTGACACTCACCTTGTGTTCAGTTAACTACACAGAGTAGTAGTTAACACTTTTGAATGCATGTAAAGATCCTAGGAGTTAGGATTTGATGTTTGCATGCTTGAAGTTTAGTTTAGTTTAGTTCAGATCAGTTCAGTTCAGTTCAGTTTAGTTAAGTTTAGAATCAGTTTAGTTCAATTCAGTTCAGTTATGGTTCAGTTGTCTTCAGTTAGTTTCAGTTGTATGTTAGTTAACTTCAGTTAACTTGGAATGCATGGCTAATAACATTGAGTTGTATGACAGATAACAAAGACTACCTCCAGTTAACAAGGGATGACCATTCATTGGGAATGGTGTTGAGTTAATGTTTCAGTTAACAAGAAATCACTTGGAGCCAACTTGGGCGCCCAAGATGCTTTCTTGGAATTAACTCCAATGCATGATAAGATATTTCTGAAGCCTCAATTAAGTAGGATTACTTAAGGGTGCCAACTTTGATGAAGAGCTTTGGAATTATCACTGAAGTGAAGGAGAAGTTGTAACTTCATTTTGGGACGTCCAAATGCATGAAGCACATGTTGTAAGCTTTAGTCTTCACATAATAACTCAACTTGAAGGAATATGGCATACCTTTTCAAGGGCTTGATCTTGTGCATTGTAATTATCACCATTTGGAGATTACAAGGTTGCATATTGTCTCTATATCTCATTCAAGTTGAAGAGATTTTTCATAATTGTTATTGCAGGTGTGAAGAAGATTGACAAAGATAGAAGAAGCTTTCTCAAGCAAGAATTGGAGCTATTGTCATTCAGAGATAGAATAATAGAATAATTCTTGGTGGAGTTTTTTCCTGAAAGGGTTTCTCCACGTTATATCTTGTGTGATCTTTCTAATATCCTGTCTAGTTCTTCTATCAACTTCTCTCTTCACTCTACAATAGTAAAATGAATTAATCAAGATAATCACCCACAAAGAATATATGTAACAAAGAAAGAGCTTACTTAGATCAACAATATTAAATTTTTACAGAGTATTAAGCTAAGAAAACACCTCATTTTTCAACATGAACATCATTTTCTTATTTTCTTTCTTGCATATCTAACATCGAAAAATGCCACAAAAATTCTTCTTAAATAAAATGCATAAGCATCTTTGCATACAGTTTTTGTAATTGTAAGAACCATATCAAGTTAGGGTTTTTAAAAGAACAACCCTAAAAAAATTCTTTTATACAAACCCTTTAAAAATATTTTAATTAAATCCTGGAGGTCTTCTTTTCCTTTTTTGATTTAAAAAAAACTCTTTTAATAGAGATCACAACAATAACAAAATCACTTCATTACCTAGTAAGATTTTCTTAATCTCAAATGTAGATATTTTAACATAAATAAACACACTTTTCAATTATGATTTGAGCTTCAAGAATCTTTAACTACCTTTTCTTACTTTCTTTAAACAACAAAAATAATACCTGATTATGCAATGAAGAAATCAAACAAATACCAGACAAAGATCGATAAAGTCAACCACAACTACCCAGCTGAAGGAGCCATTGTCACTTCCTTAACAACTACCAAGCTCTTGCTAGCTCATAACCTGCTATCCATGCTTGCAAAAAACTCTGTTAAATCCTCTAGTGTCGGCCAAAGAAGATCAGATTTACAACTATGAACACAATATTCTCATGGAAGCTAGGGTTCCAAACCCTTCACAATGATATTGCCCTAAATTTATTTCTTCCAAGTCTGTCAAAGACTTTATCAAACATAATTATGTTTTGAAGTCCGAAACAAATCAAAACATAATAAATAATAAACCATTGTTATGTTTTTAAATCCGATGACAATTCTTCATTGCCGACAAAATCATTCTGCATCATTCATTGCTAATGTCAAGTCACAATAAGTGAAGTGAATTCACATGAGTGTTGAGTTTGATAAAGCCCGATTTAGACTCAAAACATTAATCAACAATATTGATCCTTAATATCATTGCTAAGACTTTTAAAAAGTCTATTCCATTGAAATAACATGCTTAGTATACTTGATACTCTTTAGGAGTATAAATCAAACAAATGCATTTGACAAGAGATGCCAACCAAGGAAAAGCATGGTGTAAAAACCTTTCCAAATGGAAGTCAACATTAAACCAATTTCCTTATTACCACATCAAATATCAATGCATTGTGATCAGACACACATGCATTGTGCTCAAATACAAAATACCATGCAAGTTGATCACAATGTGGTTGTATTTAGAATTCAACCTTTCAAAGTGACTTGGATAATGTCACATGTATATGACCAAGCAATATTCCAAGAACAAGTTGTCCAAAACCTTGTAACATTGCATGCTTTATGAAATCATGTATCAAATGTTGACACCCTATGTGTCAAATAATCTTGTATGTTTTATGCAAACATAAGATGTGCAAATATCACTTGATTTGTCTGTTCAATAAGCAAATGCCATCATGTATACCATGTCAAACATCAACTACCATATACCTGATCTGTGATTTGAAATCATGGAAAGGATAAATCTGACTTGTAGCACCTTGTTAAAAAAAATGATAGCAATATCAATAACCAACATGTATCAAAAACTGAAACATGGAAATCTGAAACTTGTAATTGCATGCCATGAACCATGTGTAAAGACCATGTAAATCAACTATAAGCATCGTGTATCAAAACGAGCTAAGAATGTAGCTTGTCAACATCCACCAAGCATATCATCACATTCATATCAGCAAACCACTTTTGACATCAAGGACAAACCAAAAACAACTGAGAGCCAACAATTGCATTGGAGAAATCTCTCAACATGAAAACTTTAATATTTTCCCAAACGATACATGATATTGAGATGATTCTTCTACCATGAAATACATTTTTCAATGTATATCCTTGTGGTAAAATTTCAGATCAATATGAGCCCATTTAGGTTGACTTACTAAAAATAGTAAGTGACCATTTTTTACCTTTTCTAAATTTTGGTTGTCTTACATCCCTTAAGTGCCATCATGAGACTCAAAACAACTAAAGAAAATAATTAAAAAAAAACATTTTTTTGGGAGATGCAAGATTGCCCCTACATCACTGGATGCTCCTCAATCAGACTTGCTAATCATTTTGGAGAAATGTTAGATTTACAAAATTTGAAGCAAATAGTAAATATTTGAAAACTATTTATATATCACAATGTAGTGATTGGAGAGAGGTTTTTGACAACTATAAGAAGTTAAAATTATAATATCATATATGAAAGTTATGGCCTTAAAAATTAACACAAATCATTTAAGAAAATTAGAAAACAAGTGGTGGCTTGTTGTACCCCAAATTTAAATTGCATGTCATGCATTGTGCTTGAAAACTCAAAATTTTCAAAATTTGAGGATCTGGGTCTACTTAGAGCAACCTTATCTACAAAACCCAGATCTCAGTTTTTTGGTCCTAAATTTTAGGAAATTTTCTAAAAATAAAAAGTTTCTAAAAATAGGCCTTTTTGGGTTTTTCTAGGTTTCTTCTCTAATGGATGTTGGAAATATTTTCTAAAAATAGAAAGTCTAACTGCAAAGGTTCAAATTGATTTTGATTGGCTTAAAATAATTCCTCATCAAGTTGTTCTAGTTAGAATCGTCAAAAGATTAGTTTATTCCTAGCAGGTCTATTTTGACTTTTTAGAAGCTAAAAAGGAGCTCTGAGGCCATCAATGGAGGTTGGTCAAACTGCCAGGTGTCAAATTCGAAGTCTCAAACACAACACAAAAGATGATAAATGATGAACATGCACATAAAATGAAGAATGAAGGAGGGATGCTATGAATTCATGAAAATTGCAAAATTTTGACTGTTTGGACAATTCAAGCGCCCCTACCTAGTCTAAGCACCTAGGATTCTTTGCCTTAGCCATTTTTCAATCTCTAGCAATCAAGGCAATGAAAAATGTGAGGAATGAAGGGAAAAGTTGAAAATTTTGAAAATAAAAACTCTCTGGAGAGTAAAGGTGCCCTAGGTAGCCAGGGGCACCCAACTTTTCAAGGCACCAACTGTCAGAGTTAGGGTTTTGTGCCTCTAGGACATCCTGTTAAGAATCCCTCCAGCTCAACAGTGAATCCAACAGTATGGTCATCAGATCAATCCATTAGCCAAAATCTAAAATCAATAAGAGGAGTCTTGACAAAGTGGCAAACTGGAAATCATGAAAATATCAAAAAATAAACTAAGTTTGGGAACTTTGGGTGCCATAGGTAGCTAGGGGCACTCAAGGTTTTGGAGGGCCTAATGCAGAGGTTAGGGTTTTCTCATCCCAAACAATGTTTCTCATAATCTTCTCATTTGTGCAATGAATCCATCCACATAGTCATTAGATTAATCAGTCATCCAGAATTGAAGATCGAATAGAGAGGTCTCAACATGGAAGCAAAATACAAATCATGAAATTATCAGAAGATATTCTATTTGGAAATTCTGGGTGCCCTAAGAGGAGATAGGCGCCTGGGGTTTTGGAGGCTCAAATCTAACAATTAGGGTTTTACAAATTAGTCAATCTCTTTAAAATCATGCCAACTTCACAATGGATGCCTTAGCAGATTCATCAGATCATTCAATCACCCACAATTTTAGATCAAATATATAAAAAAAATGGTTGGGTTCGAAGGTTGAAAAGAGCCAAAAATGGCTAAGGCTGGAGATCATGGGCACCCTAGTAGGAGATAGGCACCAAGGATTTTGGGTCATCAAATGGATGAATTTGTAGTTGTAGCCTACAAAATGTTTTCTTCAGTTTTGAAGCATCTATTCAACGCAATCATCAACAAGCTCATCAAAGTTGATAGTCACCAAATATCATAGACTGATAAGAGGGGTAAACATGAGAAAAATTGAAAATGCCAAAAGAAGGTTGAAAACTCAATGAAAATAATCTGCAAAATTGAAAATGTCAAAAGAAGGTTGAAAACACAATGAAAATAATCTAACTCTGGCAATCATGGGTGCCCCAGCTAGCCAAGGGTTCCCAAGGATTTGAAGCCCTAAATCAAATTTTTAGGAGATGAAGCTCCCAAAATACCCCCCTCATAATTCATCAAGCTATCCGAAGAAACTGACAGTCAACTCATCAGGTCAGTCTAGCTCCCAAAATTGTGAATTCATTAGAAGATCAGAAAACGTGAAGAAATGGAAGAATGTCAAAAATGGCTAACACTGGTAATGTTGGGCGCCCCAACTAGCTAGGGGTTCCCATGATTTTGAAGGTCAAGATGATGGTTTTACCCAAAGTAGCCTCCAAGAAAACTTCATAAGATTCACTCAAGCTCCACGATGGATCATTCAGTCTATTAGTGTAATTAATATTTAATTACACTTGCATAACTTTACTTAGGTAATATTTTAATTGGACCTAGGTTAATTATTCTCATCCTAATCTTGTTGAGCTATCTTGTTGCTCAAGATAAGATTAGGGTTATGCATACTTTGCTTTTATAAAGCAAATCATCTCATGTAATTATGAATTCTTGAATAATAATATTTTGCACATCTTTTTGCAAAACTCTTGCTTTTTCTATTTTTCTCTTCTGTGGAAGGCTTTTCTGGTTTGCATTTCAGATCTTGGTTTCTAACATGGTGTCAAAGCCTTGATTTGCAGCCCCTTCTCAGATTTTTTGAGAAAATCATTGCAGAGTTCATTCGGGATTCCTTGAGGGTATCATGCCTTGAGTTCATCTATGCAACATCTTGGATCAAATTGAGCTTCACCATTGGATTTAGAGTGCTGGAAAAAGTCAGGATTGGCTTTTATTTTGTAGATTTTGGCCATCGTTTGCCAAATCTATGAGGGTTTCAAGCTGGGAGATTTTTTGCAAGCTCAAGAGGTAGCCGAATTTGTTTATAGCCCCTTGGGGGCCCTGCGGGCCTTATTGGGCCTTCTGGAGCACTTTTCACTAAATTGGGTGTATTTTTTGCATACGATGTTCGTTTTTCACAAGTGAGATACCGTTGGAAAGATGATACTGACGCCGATCCATTGGTGAAGGTTTTTTTACCATATTTTTCTCTAGATTTATTTTTCAGGTACTTGAGCTCAGATGAAGTTTTTTTGCTTAAGAGGGCATATCTTTTGACTCGGTGATCCTTTTTTCATCATTCTTACGACGTTGGAAAGCTAGTTCAATCCTCTACATCGATCTAAGGTCTATTTTTATTTTCTATTTATGCATGTTTTCATTCTCTCCTTTTAAAATCATTGGGTTATTGTAATAAATGAACTGAGATAAAATTCCTTCAGGGGGGTTTCTTGCATAATAATCTGATTAGAGTGTGCATGCACTTTGATCTCCATGACAACTCGCATGGGTTATCTGGTTTCTTAGTTTCTTTTGGCCACATCTTGTCTTAGCTTGACACATATCAGATTCACATCGGTTCACAATTTAGATTGAGAGTTTATGGTTATTGATCTGCATTGGTTCAAATCCTTTTTAGTTTGAGGGCCATGTTTTTATGGTTAATGTTCCAGAGTCTTTATGGTACTTGTTTCCATGGAAAATTTTTAGTCTCAGTTTGGTATCGACATCGAGATACACAGTTTCTAGATTCTATCATCATTTCATCTACTGTTGCTTCACATATTCCAGGGTTGTTCCAGTTTGTGAGTTTTCCAGTGTTCCGTGGCATCGGCTCTGTTGTTGCTTTATCATGATTCCTTGAGTCAATTAGTGATTCTCATTTGGTTTCAGTAGTAGATAGAATTATCTTTCCTTGCTTTTTGGATTGCGATTCCAGTGTTACTCCACAGTGTTCTTCTAGTGCTTCTTTACAACAGTAATCTCATTGTAGAGGGGTTTTGTCCCACTAGGTTTTCCTTCTCTACCTCATTATTTCATTTGTACTTGGGTACCTGATCAAGCCTTGTTGCCGAGACCCATTCATGCTTTCTTGCATTCATCTTAGTTTTAGGTGCATGCTTTTTTAGTCTCCCTAAGTTGCATTTATGGGGGGGTGTTAGTGTAATTAATATTTAATTAAACTTGCATAACTTTACTTAGGTAATATTTTAATTCCTAGGTTAATTATTCTCATCCTTATCTTGTTGAGCTATCTTGTTGCTCAAGATAAGATTAGGGTTATGCATACTTTGCTTTTATAAAGAAAATCATCTCATGTAATTATGAATCCCTGAATAATAATATTTTGCACATCTTTTTACAAAGCTCTTGCTTTTTATGTTTTTCTCTTATGTGGAAGGATTTTCTGGTTTGCATTTCAGATCTTGGTTTCTAACACAGTCAACCCTCAAGATTCACCGAACACCCATAAATAAAAATCTGCACTTTAGCCAATTAAACCCTACCAATTGAACTTGGGCGCCTCAAATTATCTTTGAAAAATCTACAAGTTTGAAGAGGGAAAAATAGCAAGCTAAATTTAGATTTTGTGAAAAATTTGTCTAAGCATAGTCAAGTTTAGAGTCAATCTTCAAGTTTTTCAGCATGGAGTACTCTCCCATCAAATTCAAAGCCAAACAAGATTGTGATTATCTTAAGGGATGATGTTGAGAAGTAATTTTTTAATACCACCATGGACAAAAAAAAATCATCTCAATCGAAGAACGTGAAAGGGTGTGGTATGAGCAAAAGGACAAGTTTTGGAAAAGAGTTGTACAAAAATTTTCCATTGAAAAATTGAGAGAAGTGTCAGAAGTATAAAAGATGTGAAAGATATGCTGAAGCCAGATGATATATTTATAAAAGGTCATCACTCCAGTTGCAGAGCCACCGAGATTAGCAAGATTTGATAAAGAAGCTAAAGAGGTCAAATATTTTCTAAGTTCAATTGTAGAAGGTGAAGAGATCCTAGGGTATGTGTAGGATAATGGTGGGCCAAAAAGTGGCAATGAGGAAAAAAACACGTCTTTCATTGACCCAAAAATGTGAAAATACCATGTTTACTTTTTTTAGGCTCGAGTGTCAGTACTCACCACCAAAGAAAACACCAATCCTAATTTTCCATATCGGATATCCGTTTCAAATTGGATATCTGTTTCAAATCGGATATCCGTTTCAAATCGAATATCCAATTTGTAGACTGTTACTTTAAAAAAACAAAAAATTTTGTATATATATTCTTTTTACAA
>VDFB02281492.1:905652339-905716481 GCA_007258455.2 Sequoia sempervirens
GAGATGCTAGATAAGATAACTAGTATTGATAGAAAAGTAAATTTGAACAAGGTTAATCACTATACTATATTTCATTTTGAAATATAAGATTAACTTTAAATTAATAAAATAATCATAATAAAATTTCAAGATCAGAGTGTTCACCTTGTGTCTGGCGACCCTTCAACTCTTGATTACATGATGATGTTCAGTCTATAGTTATGTACTTAGTAAATAAATAGTAAATATAGTACATGTAAATATTTTTACCTTATATGAACATGATAGTAATCTTAAAATTCACGTTAGATGTTGAATAGGTGGATGTTGGGCCTTCAACACCATGACTTGTCAGTCAAAGTGGCCAAACATATTTCATTGAGGTAAGCTTGAGTATTTTTTGATTAGTATGTGTTGTAAAATAATGTTAGGTAGATTTTAGTAAATTACTATAATTGCTTCATTTTCAATTATTGACATTAGATCAAACTCCTCCCAATATCTGTAGGAAAATGGAGATGGGCATTTCCACAACAATATTAGTTCTTCGATTCCTTTGATAGAGACACAAGATAAATTAATAAAATTCAATTTTTTTGTTATTTTATCCCACGTCTATTATTGCAAATTTGAATCATATTCATTTTTAGTTTAGTTTGATTATTGATGCTTGTCAGAGGATGTTAGAACTCCAATCCGTACCCCTCTAATAGATGATGAGAGGAAATGATTGACTGGAAGAGATTATTGGGTGGTAATATGTGATTATTTCATTATATGTCATCTATAATTAATTTTTTATATATTAATTTATGTATATTTTTTACTTTATTAGGTGGAGATCCAAAAAAATTATGAAAGGAGGTCCAATTACCAAGTTTGAAAGAAATGATCATCACTTGTCTCTTCATTCACTTGATAATTAAAGGTGATTTATAATATATTCCCATCCCCTTGAAAGAAGTGATTACAATAAAAAAAATGGTTATGCCTATATGACAGTTTTGTACATATATTTTTATATTATCTATTGTGACCATATGCCTATATGGTTTTGTTGTAATCCTATATGGATTTCTTGTACATACATTGCACTTTTATTGACAACATTGTATGCCTATATAGATTTTTAGTCAATACAAATTTGGTTTATTGATGTTGTCCATATTTTATATAAATGATTAATTGAATAAATAAATAATTGCATAGGTAAAATGGAGATCTTTTGATTTGAGTAATTGAATAAATGCTAAATTATTTTAGTCTTTTATCATGTCTAGTGAGTTAGATCCTAGTCTAGGTCTTGGTTGGTCACTTTGGCTTGGTCATATAGAGACTTGATTGGATGGAATGGTTTGGGTGAATTGTATTAGTTTAGTTGATTGATTTACTTGTCTCTATTTTGAGATGGCTTTGCTTGGATGAGAATGGGTTTGATTATTGGTGTATCTTGATAAATATTTTTTGTGATCACCTTATCAAGAGCATTGGCCTCCTTCATTTTGATCTTAGAATCTTACATTGTTTAAGTACATCATCTTTCTAATTGCATTGTCATATTATTTTACTATTGAACATGCATAGGAATACTGAGAGGGGGGGTGAATCAGTATTCTATCAAATCTCAAAAATTCTAGAACAAAAGAAATTTTAAACTCTACTGAATAAGAAAGAAAATGAAAGATAGAAACAATGTATAACACAACACAACACTATATGTACATGGAAAACCCCAGAGGGGAAAATCCACAGTGAGAAATGCTACTAGGAGCTACTGTCCTAATATTGCATTAGCAGTAAACATGAATGATAAATCATTTCTTGTGCCTCTCCCAAATGAGTCATCATGACCTACACAACACCATCAAACACTCCATTAGCTCTACACACACTTAAACCAGTGGCACATACCTTCAACATATCTCAATTGGATATGCAAAAGCATAACCCTGTGACACTTTCATTTTGGACCATAGCCTATTCCAGAGAAACCAAAAAACACCTTATGAAGCAACAAAACACTTTGAACATGATATTCAGGAACACTATCATACATCCCTTTCACAACTTTATACAGTAACAAGTTAGTGAAAGCCAACAGACTTTGAAGCTAGTCATCGAGTAACACACACTTGAACTCAGTCACCCCAAAATTTCTCTACGGAAGGACTATGATGGAACTTCAATTTTTTTCTCCTTGTGTTCCATTCCTACATCTGCCTATGTTACTGGTTTTTCATGGTGTTGAAAATTTCTGAGGGTTGGGGTTTTAGCTTTATTTGCATATAAAACCCTTGTGTTTATTTTATGCCTCGGTTAGGATCTATTTCTCTGTTACTTTTTGAGGGGTTTTAAAGTGACTTATGTCTTATCGTTTCATCTAGGCTGGGTCCCTTTGGTCTCAAATATTTCATTTCCTCCATTGGGTTTTATTTTCCTAAGTCTTGGTTGGCCTCGTGTTTCATCATTTAAAAAACAACTTATGTCGTTGTTTACCATTGGCCTAGTGATGTCCCCTTGTCCTTTTAATAAATGTTTTATTTTGCAGAGGGATCAAATTTACGCTATCATTGATCAATTGCCTTCAAATATCAACGGTTGCCCGCCATCGCGTGATCAGGAATCACATGATCTTTATTGATCACGATATCACGGGTGGTCGCCACGTGTCTCATTTGATGAAGCTGAAAGAATAAATGAAATAATGTGGTAAATTAATCTAGCCTTAATACATTAAAAGGCAGGTTACTAAAGTGTTCGTGAGGTGGACATGTTTTAAATCGACGGATCTGCTATAATCTTGGTGGGAAAGCTGCTCGATGGATAATGATAAGGCTGGTGACTGTGTTGAAGGAACGAGATCATTGATTCCCAAGATCTACGGTTGCCCGCCATCGCGTGATCCGAAGTTGCAGGATCTTTACTAATTGCAATATCGCAGGCGACCGCCACATGGACTTCCTTGGTAGCGTATGGTATGGTGGGCCCCTTATTGCCACGTTGGTGATTGTGTCAACTTATTTTGAAGACGGTCGTTTGATGATTTGATCTAACTAAAGGATCGACGACTAGAAACTAACAGGTGGTAAATCAAATGTTGCAGCTACAATGGTTTCCAGTTTTGTTTTGATGGCAGTCTTGGCACGAGTTTCTTGTGGTTTTTTATTGTTGCATCAACTTGTCTTAGCTGGCATGATGAACAAGAATATTCTCCAAGGTGATGGCGGTTCTAACAGATTTTTGGAATATCACCAAGTGTGCCAATTGGCTGGTGACATGTGTACTTTCTGGCCTGATGCTTGTTTGCTCCTTCATTTTCTATAAGAAGGATTTCAAGGCCATAAGTACAGGTTAGCAAGTTAGATAATTTTTGGTCGAGTCTAGGTGAAGTTGCAGAGAAAATTATAAAGTCTGATGGTTTTAGAGAGAAATGCAATTTAGGTTTTGAGTCATTCTGTAACAGGTTTTGAGTTCATGGGGATTTAATGTTGTATAACAGTATTAGCATTTGATTTGAAATGATAAATTCAAGCTCATGTCTCTCCATTGTACATGCATATTTGAGCTTTGAATAAAATAACTAAGGGTTGTTTTATCCATCTCACTGTTGTGGTGTGTATGATTCTATTTTAGCTTTAATTCAAGGAATTAATTAAAACGCTTGAATGGGATTGTAAGCAGATGTATTCTGTATAAGGATTTGATAAGTAGTATTGAGTTAGAATACATATTGATGAGATTACAATGCAATGTCGTCAAGGATTTCATATGTTATGTGTTAAACCTGTCATATACCCTTAGATGCTTATGAATTTGACTCCTCCAATGGATAAATGGCACTGATCTAAGTTGTAATTATCTGTATGATTCAGTATTTGTTTGTCTTTGCCTAGAGCTTGCTACAAATTGCAAATCAATGACTATATTATATTATGGATTGTGTTTAGTTATCTCATGCTCCAGGTAGTTGATATTATCGATGAACAGTCGATTCTATTCAATATTATCCTATCATGTTGAGCTATTAAGTGAGATTATCTGCTATTGTTAATGTTGTTTATAATAATGGTGCAGAGGTTGTAAACACATTAAGGGATTACCCTCCTGGATCTTGCAGAGCCCGAAGTGTAGGAGGATTTTTAAAGTCCTCGTCAATTGGTCCAGGCCCTTCGAGCTGCCCTTGATTGGAAATGGCAATTCCATAGGTAGATTAGAAGACAAACCTGGTTACATTGTAAAACAAAACCAACAGACTAATGACTTGAAACTTTGGATATAGCACCTTCACAACTCACTGAACTTATCTTATAATCCACATAACCATATCTACAAATGCAAAGGATTGTAGAGCCAAACATCACACCTCTGAGAATAACCTTATTGAAACAACAATAGTCTTCAAACTAACACTCTAAAAAGCACTTTTTTGGTAACCAATGATCTGAAACTTGGATCACACATGCCTTGACAATCCATAAATATATCTTCTAAACCATAGGAGAAAACCATCCACAATGAATAAATGTGGAACATTTCTCAAAGACTCTGGCAACCAAACAACTAGACAAAAACTCCCCTTTTCACTTTTGACATTAATGACAACCAAACTACAACAATCTCCCCCTTTTAAATTGATGGAAAAACCATACTCACACCACTTTGGTGCATAATATCTATCCCCCTTTGACATCAAATACAAAGGGAAAAAGGACTTTCTCTCCTCATTTCAAGCACAATTTATCCTATTCAAATTCTCACCCTTTGATGTACAATCTCTCTTTCTTAAAAACAACTTACAAGATCCTCCTATCAACAAGCACTACTTGCTCCCCTTGAGAGGTAGCCACCATCATTCCAGGAATAAGAATATAGCTTGAATTACTCCCCTTGGATAGAAACACCAACTATGCATCTAGAAATAAGGAGGGGCAATTACCCCTAGCTTCTACCTGAGATACTCAAATGTATCCTTTGTAAGTTCCTTTCTGAAAATGTATAAAATTTGATATTTTGTAGGTACATAATCCAACTTCACTTATTTCTTAGCAACCTTCTCTCTTAGAAAGTGATACCTGATTGATATGTGCTTGGTTCTAGAATGCATCACCGGGTTCTTGGAAATATTGATAGCACTTGTGTTATCACATAGAATAGGAATGAGTTCATCATACTTTATTTTAATATCCTTTAATGTTTCCTTCATCCACAATACTTGAGTACAATAAGATGTTGCAACAATATACTTTACTTCTATTATTGACAAGGATATTGAATCTTTCTTCTTATTATGCCATGTGAAACCAATCTACTTCTTAAAAAGAAAGTGCCACCACTACTAGTTCTTTTATCATCAACAAAACTATCCCAATTAGCATAAGTGTATGCACTTAGATCAAATTCATTTCCTTTTGGATACCTTAAGCCATAATCCAAAGTGCTATTCAAGTATATGAAGATTCTCTTGACTTCCTTCACATGATTTTCTTCAATCTATTAGCTTGGAGTATTCTAACCAAACATACTGCATGCATAATATTAGGTCTTAAAGTAGTTAAATATAACAATCTTCCAATCATAGATCTATATAACGTCTGATCAACCAAGGGAGATTCATCATTTTTACTCAAATGACAACTAGTAACCATGGGAGTACTAATTGGTTTACAATCTTATATTCCAAACTTCTTCAATATCTCCTTGAAATACTTTGCTTGAAAGATAAATACACCATCATCTAGTTGATCAATTTGAATACCAAGAAAGAAGGACAACTCACCTATCATTAACATTTCAAATTCCTTATGCATTTCTTCAACAAACTTCTTGCACATTTCATCATTTCCACCAAAGATTGTATCATCAACATATACAACAACAATCAAAATCATTTCATCCTCAATTTTGAAGTAAATATTACTATCTATGGTAGCTTTCTTGAATATTTGTTAAAGAAAGTACTTATCCAACCTTGCATACCAATCCCTAAGAGCTTCTTTCCTACCATACAATTCCTTTTTGATTCTACACACCATGTTTAGTTCTTCTCATAACTAGAATCATTTAGGTTGCTCTATGTATAATTCTTCCAAATATTCATTCGAGATAGTTGATTTGACATCCATCTAATACACTTTGACGTCTTTGTAGGCTAAAAAGAAAGAAACATTTTGATTGCTTACATTCTTTCTACCAGAGAAAAAGTCTCCTCAAAATCAATTCCTTCTACCTGTGAATAGCCTTTATATACCAATCTTTCTTTTTTTCTGACAACTTCTCCTTCTTCATTCAACTTATTCTTGAAAACCCAATTTATTCCTATCATATTCTTGTATGCAGGCCTTTGAACCAATTCCCAAGTCTGATTCTTCTCAATCTGATTTAATTCTTCTTCCATTTCTTGTATCCAACCCTCATCTTTTCTAGCATCAACAAAAGTTTTTGTTTCTATCTTTGATAACAAATAGAAGTTTACTTGTTCACTTCACTTTGCAAGCCTTCTTCTAGTCAACACTCCTTCATCCTTATCTCCAATAATTTGATCTTCCAAATTATTTCTTTTAACATACTTTGTAGGGGTCTTGCTAAGTTTTTCTACTATTTGTTCTTTCTCTTCAACTTCTTCTTCTTCATCATCTGAGTATGGAGGTGCATCAGATAGGTGATCCTCAATTTCATTCATGATGATGTAGATCTTCATGAACCTTCACATTATAGATTTCAACTATTCTTCCCAGTCTTTTGTTATAGCACTTGTATGCTTTACTCTAAGATGAATATCCTAGAAATATACCTTTATTAACCCTTAAATAAAAATTTCCCAAAACATCTTCATCTCTTATGATATAACATTTGCTTCCAAAGAGTCTAAAATACCTGATAGTTGTAGATATTCCATACCATAACTCATAAGGAGTCTTAGTGTTGTTCAATCTTAACAATCCTCTATTAAGAATATAGACTACAGTATGAACTACTTCTCTCCAATAAACATCAGGCATATTTTCTTCCATCAACATGGTCCTTTCCATCTCTTGAATGGTCCTATTTTTCCTTTCCACTACCCCATTCTATTAAGGATTTCTAGCAGTAGAGAGATTCCTTTTATTCCATGTTTTTCATAAAAGTCATTGAACTCATTTGATGTGAACTCACCTCCTCTATCAGACCTCAAACATTTGATTTTAACATTCATTTCATTCTCAATCATTTATTTGAAAATATTCAATCTACTAAAAGCATCATATTTATCTTTCAAGAAAGTAACCCATGTCATCCTAGAGAAATCATCAATATAAAGCATGGAATTCCTTTCTCATTTTACAATTTTTATTCTTGTAGGTCCACACAAATTAGTATGTATCAACTCCAATGGTCTAGAGGAAGAGTACTCTTTGGACTTGAAAGTTATTATTTTCTTCTTTCCAAACTAGCATTGCTTGCATACAATACTTGCATGATTGATTATCTTAGGAATATCTCTTACCACATGCAATGAGTTGATCTTCACAATATTTTCAAGGTTAATGTGTCCCATTCTCCTATGCCACAACCAAACTTCACTTTCTTGTACTAGAAGACAAGTTCTTCCATTGACATCTCTTAGATTGTATATGTTACCACTTGTCCTAGATCCTTCAACAACCAATTGCCCAGTCTTTCCTTTTTTGATTTCACATCCACTTTCATTGAATATGAGATTATATCCATTTCTACACATCTAACTCACACAAAGAAGATTGTGTCAGAGACCTTTGACATAAAGAACATATTATGTCATGTGCTTTCCATCAATACTTATATAACCTTTTCCACAGATCTACACTGAAGTATCATCTCCAAGCTTGACTATTCCACCTTTCCACTTCATCAGTTTCATAAAATTGCTTTGATCCCTAGTCATGTGGTTGGAACAACCACTATCAATCACCTATTAGTTTTCGTCATCTTTTGCATGAAAATCAGTAAATACAACACTTGGATCTTTAGCTTTATCTTCAATCTTCTTGGCAACCAAGAACAAGACTTTATCTTCATTATTTGGACCACTAGATTCATCATCCTTTGAAGAGAAGGAATCTTCGTTCGAGTAAAGACTCTTCTTGAACTTATTTCTTCTAGGCTCTTTGTGTTAAAGATCCAAGATACTGGGAGGGGGGGTGAATTAGTATCTTCTTAAATTTTTTGATGAGATACCATCCAATTATACCAATGCAAACAATAGCATAAATAAATAAGAGCATTAACAAAACATGAAATCAAAGAACACATGAACACCAAAATTTTTACATGGAAAACCAAAAATGGGAAAAACCACAGTGAGTGTTAGCTCACAATATTGTATACATGGTTATAGAATATTACAAAATGGGTGGCTCACTGCTAGGACTCACTATCTAGAAACAAAGGCTCACTGCATACATAATTACAACAATTGAATGGCTTTCAACAAGAAAATGAATTGACATAGTGCACCTAATAAGTGTAGATTCAATTCCAATGTAGCTCAATAAACGGACTTGACAAACTTCATTATGTTCACACTACTTCACATCATCACACACTTGCATACATCTTCTACAAAAACTATTCGGTATATATACCCAATCTCTTTCACAAGCATCAATTAGGTCGGCCTAATTAGATGCACTTCATATTTACCAAAAATACAATTTTTTGGATACAAGCTTCAAAAAATATAACCCACATGCTTCAAGAAGTCGACGTGCAAACCTAAAATAGGTCGCACATATATCTGCATAAGAAAACTATTTTTCACCTTTGCACAATTTACTAAAGAGGCCAGCTAGAAATTAGACTTCAAACCAAAAAGAAAAAACATCATGTACAAACACTAGATGCTCAAAGTCTTGAGAGAACGTGCTCCCAACATCAATAAACGATTTCCCAAAACCACAAGCAACAATTCTCACTAGAAAAAAAATGCAAACCAACATACCAGAGGATTTCAGCCAAAATACTGGTTCAGATACTAGACTAGAATATTAGAGTAACTTTAGTCTTGATCTTGTAGTTGCAACTCATATATCATGGGGACATCAATGACAAACAAAAAGTAAAAGAATGAGATGTTCTTCTTCATTTTTCCAACAATCTCCCCCTTCATCATGGATGGCAACATGTGCCAAAACCAAAAAGAATATTTACAAAGTTCTTCTCCCCCTATCGCTAACAATCCATCACTTCACTCCCCCTTTGACATCAAGGATAAAGAGTGTACGAAAAAAAAAAAAAACTAAAAAACATTAAAAAAAAGAAACATGTATCAACTGGAAGATGGCGAGCCTTGAAGCTCCTTCAGAATACCTTCCCAGACTATTTTTCCTTTTTCCTAGCCTTCCTTTACTGCAGTCAACATTTTTTTCAGAGATTCCAACTCAATCAGAACTTCTTCAACACCGTCTAGAGTATGAGGAGTCAAATTTATTTTCTCAATTTTTTTAGCGCATTCCTAAGCTTTTCCAACTGAAGAGTATTCCATTCTTACAATATCACTTAATAGATTGAATTTCTTGATGATTTCTTCTTTTTGTTTCTGCAAGGCAAAGAAATTTTCTCTGTGGGTAGTGATGGCCTTCCAAATTGATTTGTCTTTATCTTTAGAAACACTATAAGTACCAGAAACAATAGATAACTAGGACTCAATGGAGTCCATGACAATCTTGATATTCTAAGTGGAATCCGACCACGTCAAGTAGTAAGATAGAACATTTTCTTCAGATTCGCAAACTTTCACCGCTTCCAAACTCTTCTCGACATAGGAGTGTACCAAAACACATTTTTCATGCAACTCTTCACCAAATTTTCTTCTATCTCTTGTCTTATCTTTTCATTAAGTCCAAAGGAATACTCTTTGAAGGAGTCTAACAATAATCTAATATTTTCAACAGGGGTGAGAGATGTGTTGACGGATGCACTGGGTATAGCTTCCTATAATGTTTTCAGAGCATCTTCTATTAGTTTCATTCCCTTCTGATGCATTTCAATAATTTCTTTTCTTCCAAATGCTTGCATTACCTTTCCCAACACAACTTTATGAACTGAAGACATCTTTTCCACATCAACATATCCCTCAATCACAGGAAGTTTCAAAAGTTCCTGGGGAATAATAGGTTGAAATCTAATTTGCTTAGATAACAAACCTTTCAATATATCACCACAAAAAGATGAATCACCAGGATGCTTCAAATATTTTACAATATTTTTTTCTTCTTCATTTTTCCCGAAGGATTCCCCAACTATCTTTTCTTCCTCTCCATTTTCTTTTTCTTTATCTAGTACCTCTACTTCTTCTTCCTCTTTCTTTTCATCCTTTTCACCTTCATCCTCATTTTTATATTCATCATTATTGTCCTCTTCCTCATTTTCATCCTTTTCCTATTCTTTCTCAGGATTATCTTGACTTTCTTCTTCATTTCCCTCACCATCACCTTCATTATTGCCATTATTGTCTTCCTCATTACTTTTCACTTTCTCACCTTTTTCTTCTTCAGTATGCTCCAGAGGAGCATCATTATACATTTCAAGCTCATCTTCTCCTTCATTCTGCTCAATAACTTCATTACCAATATTAATTTCAACATTGAATTTGTCAAGAATATTTTCATTACCTATTTCCAGAGGAACACTTTCCTCAACATTTTCAGCAGCAGCATCATCACCAGTTTTGCGCATACCATTCTTTTTTGTTGTCTCCCAAATAATTTTAGTTGTTTCCTTCCTTACATTCCTTGTCAACTTCTTATTTCTAGTCATCGGCATATTTACTCTACCCTTCATTCAAAACATTTTAGCATATATCTTCTTTAGGGATTCTAGATCATTAGGGGTCAAGGAGAACCCAATCTTATTATATGATGCATTTCTAATATTCTCATCAAATCATCCCACATGCTTTTAGGAACATCATTCTTTATGTTATCCCATTTTATTTCTAAGGAAATGACATACTCAATAACAACTAAAAGTAGTGTTTTATTGTCTTCTTCTCCAACTTCATCATAGTATTGAGTTGTTGGTTGAAGCATATTTTCAAAATTTAACAATGCATTAAGATTTGGCTCAAGTTTATATCAGGGACCATAACTTACCGGAATATCTTGTTCATCTTTCTAGTCGGCGAAAGTTTCATCAACTACCTTGGCCTTCTTTGATTCAGGCTTGGTGTGCACATGTATACCAAAATCATGTTCTTCTTCATCTTCAGAAGATGACACAATATGTACTCTTTTAGAACCAACAACATCTGTTGATGCACCTTCTCCAGAGGGTAAACTCCCTCTTCTTCTCCTTACAAGCTTTGCTTCAAGATCTTCTTCTTCATCTTGATCATCTATGACACTCAGATTATTCTCTCTCGTTGCCTTCTCTTTCTTTCCTCTCTTTGCACAGGAAACTGAAGGAGTCTCTTTCCTTTTCTTGGATCTAATGGTAGGTCCAGAGGAAACAAGACCTTTACCTTTATCATCCTTTCCAAGTTCAGCTATAGGGGTTGCAGAGGATTTTGTAGAGGTATTTCTACTAGATCTTCTCAGACCAGATGATTTTTCCTCTCTTTGTGCCACCTTAGCCCTTCCAAGGGCAATCTTCTCATCAGTAAAACTAGCATCCTTAAGTGTTTTCTCCACTTTCTTCCTAATCTTAGGCTTATGTTGTTCCATATGCATTTCCATAGACTTCTTTGCATATGTCCCAATTCTAGGTTCATTGGGGTCATTTGGATTCTTCAACAACATTTGTACATAGCCTTTAACTTCTTCTTCTATTATTTCATATCCAAGAAGCTGAATCTAGATAGTTCAAGGTTCTACAACCTCAATCATGCATTCATTAGTGGAGACATGAAATATGATTTCATGCTTATACTTCTCCACAATTTTCCTCAAAATTCTATCTCTTTCATTCATATTTCTTTTAAATATTACAAAGAAAGCTATTAGGGCATCCTCTTGAGCATTCAAATTTCCAAAATTATGCATGTGCTCAAAAATTTGATGTCCCACCGGTCTGGATGGGTTCCAAAATACATCTTCACTTTTCCCTAGAAACTTCTTATAGAAGTAAAACAATAAACATATGATCAATGAACCAAACTTAAAGGCATAATTATTTTCATTTGATTGCTTTATGTTTTCTAACAATTGCAGTCGAAGAAGCTCACAAAAGTCATAATTTGCACCTTTCACTACCATATCATAGCCAATATAGATTTTTGTGGTTGAAATAGAATTCTCCCTATTTGTGAAATATATCTTGTGACCTATCATGAGAGATGCATACTTCACAATAGGATTGGTAATAGTCTTCGTTGCTAGGGCTCTTTTGTCAAATGTTGCTCCAGTGAGTTTCATCACTACTTCGTTCTTTATAGATTTTAACATAGATATTGTTCCTTTATCCCAAAGACTAGTTACAACCCTAATCACTTCTTTCGTTATCAAGTGTGGCCTATCAGTCTAGAGAAATTTGTCGTGGATTCTGCTCAAAACCATCTTCACAAATTTGTCATTGTAGCTGAAATTTGGGAAATTGTTCCAGATATGCAACCTTTTATCAACCACATTTGAATACTTGGGTTTTATCCCAAAATTATCGCCAGTAAGCTCTTTTTCCTAGAGGTCAATCAATTTTACATGATTGTACTCCTCAAACTTAACTCTAATCATCATCCTAGTATCCTTTGTCGGCATTATGCCATGCAGAATTGATGAAAATGTGCCCATGGAATCATCTTCAAAGACTTTCAAAGAGTATTTTTTGTAAGAGGTCCTTGGCCTCTCTGATACCTTCACAACCACGGGAGTTTCCATTCTACTGAATTCAAGCAAATTTACCAAAACACAACTCAGGAATTATAAATACCTTTTTCTGCACACTGAACCGTAGCTAGGGTTTACACAGCTCAAACTCCAATTATCTTCAGGAATGCTCCAAAAGTTCTCCAATTCTTCAAATTCTCAAATGAACTAAATTCCTTGATCATTTTCTTTATAAAATAGCAAATTTCCCTAGTTTTCATTTATTGTGGCAGACTTCAAAAAGCTGTTAAAAACTCCTTTCTTTTTATACAAGCAAACCCTAATTTTCTCCACAAAGAATCATTCCTTCAAATTCTCTACTGGTTCCTTTTTTAGAACAATTGAAAACTCAAGCTTCATCTCTCTTCTTTGTGCTAGCCTTTGACACAATTTATCCATGGGGTTCTTACAATTTTTTGATAAAGCTCCCCCTACGATCTTGCTAGGTCTAGTTACCAAAGAAATTGTCCATACCGGATGAGGGCACAAACTCATCAATAGTCTTTGGTTCTTCTTTCTTTCTCCAAATCTTTCTCATCTCTTGCTTAATCTCATCTTTTTCAATCTTCTTCACAGATTCATTCTTTTCTACTAGAATTGTCTCCTTACTCTTCTTGCTTTTGCAAACTCTTGAAACATGTTTTGGTTTGTTACATGTATAGCAGACAATAATTTTATGATTAGATTGACTTCTGTTTAATCTTGTTCTGCACTGATTAGCTTTATGTCCATACTTGTTGCAAGTATAATAGTAGCCATTAGAGGATTGGTGCATTCTTCCATTAAATTGATTCATCATCGAAGTTCTACACTCACTTTCCCTATGTCCAAATCTTTTGCATGCAAAGCATTGACTAGAAAAAGGACCAAGAAATTGATTCATCTTGCTTCTACATTCAGTTGCCCTATGACCAAATTTATTGCATGAAAAACAAGTTCCATTAAAAGAAGGGTACCTTTGTGGATTAGGTTGTCTCACCGGAGATCTCCTAGCAGAGTTTCTAGAGTTTCCTTTTTGTTTTCCTTTATCTAGAGTCTTTTGATCATTCTTATTTTTAGAGTTTTCACCGGCATCATTTCCCAGACCACCTTTGTCTTTGCTTGGTTTTTTTCCCTGCAATTAATTCATCAAGCCTATCTGGGCTAGCTTTGAAGTTGTTTCCATATAGTTTCACCTTCTCCATATCCACTTTTAGATTCACAATTTCTTGCTCAAGTTCAATGTAATCTTCAAACTTGCTTTGTACCAATTTTTCCAGACAATCTTCTATTCTTTTCTTTTCTTCCACTTGAACTTTCAAATTGACAATATCTTCATTAGCCTTCTTCAACTAATCAGTTACTTCCTTATGCCTGTCTTTGAATTTATTTAACTACTCCTTAAGCTTCCAGACACATTTGTTTGCTTCTTCAAGATTCTCTTTCAAATCTCTATTTTCTCTTTCAACTTTATCAAGATCCTCAAGAGCAGTCCAAAGCTCTCCTTTTTCATTCATTTCTTCCATCTTTCAGATCTCCCTCAAGTTGTTAGGATTAACCAAAGGAACCTTGCTCTGATACCAATTGTTAAAGATCTAAGATACTGAGAGGGGGGTGAATCAGTATCTTCTTAAATTTTCTGATTAGATACCATCCAATTATACCAATGCAAACAATAGAAGAAATAAATAAGAGCATTAATAGAACATGAAATTAGAGAACACAAGAACACCAGGATTTTTACATATAAAACCCAAAATGGGAAAAACCATGGTGAGTGTTAGCTCACAATATTGTATAAACGGTTATAGAATACTACAAAATGGGTGGCTTGCTGCCAGGACTCACTGTCTAGAAACAAAGGCTCATTGCCTACAAAATTACAACGATTGAATGGCTTTTAGCTAGAAAATGAACTAACATAGTATACCTAATAAGTGAAGATTCAGTTCTAATGTAGCTCAGTAAATGGACTTGACACACTTCATTATGTTCACACTACTTCACATCATCACACACTCGCATACATATTCTCAAAAACAAAAATGTTATATATACCCAATCTCTTTCACAAGCATCAATTAGGTTGGCCTAATTAGATGCACTTCATATTTACCAAGTAAAAGCACAATAGTGTGTCACACTTTTGGCCAAATAAATGGTTTTGAGTGAACAATTTTTTTGGCTAGAAGATATTAGGCCGAGTCACTTTCAGCCAAAACCTTTGTGGCTTTGACGTGGCAGACACATTTTTGGCCGAGAGGGTTTCAGCTGAAACCCTCTTGGTCGAATACGACTAGCCAAAAACATGGAAAAAGTGAGTGTATCAGGTATTTATGGTTGGAAATATCAAGATATTTTCGGCCAAGATATTTTCGACCGAAACTTGGTTGGTCGAAACCCTCTTGGCCGAGAATGTCTAGTTGGCATCCTACATGGCAGCCAACTCATCATTTTTCAGAATTTTCTGAAACATTCAAGTTTGGCAGAGTATTTCTCTAGTCAGAATGATCTCTCTGCAAAAATAAAAATACCCTTTGTAGAGCTCGGAGTGAAGAATCCAAATATATAATTTTTTTAATATTTTGATTAGTTTTAGTATATTTTTTTTTTAAAATAATGCAAGTAGGTTTTAAAAATTAAAAAAGAGGTTGATTACAAATAGAAAAAATAGATAGTAAAATTTATTAAAAAAATTTAAATCTTATATGGGGCACAAGAGAAGAGAGTCTACTTCAAAAGAGTATATTTGATTTTTTGAAAATGATTAAAAAAATTGAAAATAGTTAACGGTTCGTGAAAACTATCAAATTCTAACATGTTTGACTTTAAAACATTATTATGAGAAAAATATACATCCAAATTTGGATTTTTTTTTCCATGCACAAGATATTGAAATTACCTATTTGGAGAAAAAAGAAGAAGGGAGAAATGAAGTTTTTTTCAATTTGTTTCTTGGTGGTCCGTGAAGTCACTCTTTTATGAAATTTTCAGCATTCCAAAATTTGTTCTTAAATTGATAAAAACGTAATGAAAACAATCTTTTTTAAAAATTTAAAAATTATAGTATAAACTACATCAAAATTTCTTCAATTCATTAATTTACACCATTTTGAAATTCAAAACATAAAGACCACTTTTATGTGGTCGAAGTTCAATTTTTTTTTGTTGTTGGTCGATTCCTTTATAAAGTGTGACACAGGTTTGTGCTTTTACCCTACCAAAAATACAATTTGTCGGCTACAAGCTTCGAAAAAGATAACCCACATGCTTCAACAAGTCAGCATAGACCTAAAATAGGTCACACATATATCCGCACACCGAAACTATTTTTCACCTTTGCACAATTTACTAAAGAGGCTGGCCAAAAATTAGACTTCAAACCAAAAAGAAAAAACATTTTGTATGAGCACTAGATGCACGAAGTCTCAAGAGAATGTTCTCCCAACATCTATAAACCATTTCCCAAAACCACAAGCAACAATGCTCACCAGAAAACAAATGCAGACCAACATACTGAAGGATTTCAGCCAAAATACTGGTTTAGATACCAAACTAGAATACTAGAGTAACTTTAGTCTTGATCTTGCAGTTGCAACTCATATATCATGGTGAAATCAATGACAAACAAAAAGTAACAGAATGAGATGTTCTTCATTTTTCCAACACTGTTCCTCTTTTTAGAATCTTTCTAGGGATATTTAGAAGCAAAATGACCAACCTCTCCACACTTGAAACATTTGAAAGGTATATTACCTTTGTCTTGTCAATACCCCTCTTCAACTTTCTTACAAAATTTGCTTCTTCATTAGTGTCACTATTTGGATTAGATGTCATACATTTCCTTCTTGTTGGATTTGAAGGATGCTTCCTTCTTTGTAACTTCTTTATCGAACTCTCTCATTTCAAATGTAATAAGTGAACCATATAATTGATCCATTGAAATTGTATCCATATCTCTAGCTTCCTCAATAGAAGATACTTTAGAACTATAAGATTTAAGAAGAGATCTTAGTGCCTTTTTTATCACCATAAATTCTTCAAGTTCTTCACCAAGTCCTCTTATTGTATTGACCACTTCATCTACCTAGAGCACATATCTAACAATATCTTCATCCTCTAACATTTTAAAGTTCTCAAAATTTCCTTTGTAGATCTACAACTTGGCTTGTTTCACTTTGATATCTCCTTCATAGATGTCGCTAAACTTATCCCAAACCTCCTTTACTGAATTGCAGTGCATTACCTTTACAAGATAAAAAATCTAATATCCCACTCAAGATATCATTATTTTCTTTTCCATTGTTCTCATAGGCTCTAATCTCAATTGGATTAGTTGGAGGAGTAACATGAATAGTATATCCATCTTTGAAAATTTTCCAAACACCATACCCCAAAGAGGACAGATGGGTTTCCATTCAGAATCTCAAGAAATTTAAATTTATTCCATGAAACCTAGGAACCTCATGAGATCCTTCTTGTGCGATCCCGAATCTTCCTCAATTTTATAGACTTCTTCTAAGGAACTAGGCTTTCATACCAATTGTTGAACATGGCCAAAAATATTAAGAGGGGCTAAATCAATATTTTATTAGATCTCAAAACTTTTGGAACAAAAGAAACTTCAAACTCTATAGCATAATCAAGAAGATGAAACATAGAAATAATGCACAACACAACACAACACCAGATGTACGTGGAAAACCCTAGAGGGGAAAATCCATGGTGATAAATACTACTAAGAGCTATTGTCCTAATCCAGCCTCACAAATGAATAATAGTTACAACTTTGTTTTAGGGCTACAACCCAAGGAAGAAATTACTACCTGAAAAGAGGTTTTAGGGTCACTCCCAAGGAAGCTACAACTCCTTACAAAAAAAATTTAGGGCTACAACCCAAGGAAGTTAACACTCCACCATGGTTTCCACGTAGATTGTTAAAGAGAGCAACCCAACTCCAAGTTACACTTATGAGGCCTAGCTTGGATAGGGACTTGGATTATGTTGGAACCTAAAATTTCCTTCAAATTTTGGAAAAAATTAAGTTTCCCACGATGAGAATATTGATGGTGGCACTTAGAAATTCACCTGTACAATCTATCCAGGAGCCTACTTTGAAAAATCATAAAATGAAGCCGGTTTAGTTTCATGCCGAACCACTTTGCAAGCATGTTTATTTTCCATATATGAGTGTGTAAACCTGATTTAAGCTTCCTACAATTAGTTTTGATAGGTTTTCAAAGTACCAAGGTGGAGGGCTCTAGAAAGCTTGTTGGTTGCACAGTGTTGAATATGCCAGAAAAGTCAACTTTGGAGGACAATATCTATGAGCTGGATGACTTTCTTGAAAAAATGATTGTCATTTAAGATTCTTCCCATATTAATGTTCTCCCATTTCCATTTCCAAAACCTCAACATTTCATTTGATATTTTTTCAAAATCGAAAGCAAATGGATTTTACTTAGTTTTGACATCTACATTTTTAGAAAATTTCATAGAGGTCACTTTTGACCATCAATATTTTGTGAAGAAAATGGATTAGTGAAAGACCATTTTGCACATGTGTTTATGGGACCTAAATGAACTAATTCCCTTGGTTGTAGCTTCTCAGGAAGAGATTTGATATTTTTTCAAAATGGAAAATTGGTGAGTTTCAGATGATTTTTGATAGGGGCAGTTTCAGAAAGGGTTGTGTGTATCTTTGGAAAGTTCATCATAGCAAGAATCTTCATATTGTTCATCCTAATATAGATTATTTATTCTTTGGGATCAGAGGAATCGCGTTCTACTTCTAAATGGACATTAAAAAAAGTTGATTACTCTAAGGCATGCATTGAAACAATGTGAAGAATATGGAATTGGGAGATGTTTCCATGAGTCTCATGCCTCAAGTAGGTTTCACAGTAGCACTCGAAGACCTCAAGGTTTGAAAGGGTTAAAACAAGACAGTGATTTCATTTTGAAAAATAAACTATTTAATGGCCTATAAGCGAATGAAATCATTTTCATGGGAATCCTCTTTGCATACACCTAGTTGATGAAGGACATTATTCAATCACAACAAGAATATGTCACTATATAATTGTGATTAACATCCTTGAGAAAATTGGTTTCATGGATGATGTAGAGTGATTGATAGACAATGCACCATTTGGACTAAATGCTAGCATGTAGAGGGTATTGCTTGGTACCTACAACCAATAAGAGGCATAAGCAAAAAATGTGAAGTAATTGAACCAATCCACTATGGAGACAATGAAATAAATCATATTGAAATTTTGGGTGTTCTCTTGGATGGGTAATTATCAAAGTTTCTGGAAATATATGTTGTGGCATGAGAGAAATCCATTCAAACCATGTGGAAAAGCTTGTACATTGTTTTCTCAACAATAACCCTACAAAATTTTCTATATACTATTTTTTTTAGTAGCAGGGGATTTGATAGGAGATTCGTCATGATTTGAAAGAAGGAATTGGATTTCAAAGATGAGGGAGTTAGAGTTCAAATCCCAGGAAGAGAAAGGGTTCAATAATCGTGTTGAAGCATGGCATGAAGGATGAAGCAAGAAAGGAGATTAGAGATGTTGGATGCCAATGAATGGAAATATGCTAAAAATGAGGAGAGAGAATTTGGGTCTACAATTTATGTTACAAGATTTGCAGTGACGAGATAATAACACCATCATCATCATCATTATCGACAATGTCACTGTCTCAATGGAATGGTAATGGTAGTGATGACGAGGAAAAATTGGAAAACATCTCGTCTTCGCATTCAGGAAAGAGTGGAAAATCTAGCAATCACAATGATGACAACCCTACAAAAATTGCTTCCACAACACCATATCCAACTAGGCCTTATCAACATACCAGTTTTGGCCCTCATGTCAAGGTGCATCAAAAGAGGATTCTTTCAAGCTTGGAAAAGAAGTAGGGTGTTCCACACATATAAGAAAAGGCAGACTGGTATCATCCATTGAAGGAGAAGCCTCCTCTCCAAACTTTTTTTCCTATTGTACTAGTAGGAGTGATGATGAATGTGATGAATATAGTGAAGACATAGAAGACACCCAACAAAGTGTCTTAAAAAATTCACAAGAATATTTTGGAAATGATACTAGTAGAGATCCTGATCATGGATACATTTTACATGATATTCATGTGGATAATAGTTTGAACCCTCTCATTGACTCCTCAAACCTCCATTAAGATTGATTATTTGTATGAAGGTATTGATTCCTACTCCACAATCACTAGGGTGAGATTTGAAGAATTAATCATGGATATTTTCAGGAAATGCATGGAGCTAGTTGGAAAATGTCTGTAGGGAATGAAAATTACTTTCCTACATTCCTGAAAACAACCCAATATTAAACCCTAAAACCATGTGATGTTGTAGCAACAAACTCATCGAAGAGAAAATAAATGTCAGAGTGAGTGATTTTTAAATCCCCCCGATATTCCGATGGAACAAAAGGCATATGAGTAACTTGAAGAATTTATCAAGAAGAGAAGTGAGCATCGACAAAAGTAAAGTTTCAATCACTCCAATACAATGAATGCACCCCTACCAAAATATGAGTAAAGATTAAATGAATATTACATTGAAGGGACATTTGGGTATCAGACTAACTATTTTTAAGTCACTTCAAAATCTCGAGGTATAGGAACAACATACTATTGAAGGATCTTATCGAATGGAGAATTCAACATCAGTGGAACAAAATATTAAGTCCCTTCGATGGATGTGAATGCATGAACAATGCAAAAAAAGACAAACTATTAAAGTAATCATGGCATAATGTTTTGGAGAATATAATTTTACCAAAGGCGTAATGAGAAATTAAAACTAGTGTTACTCGGAAGTAAAAAAAATTTATCAGAGGAATTAAGTAGGTAATTATTTTACCTAAAGAATAGTGCATACAATTGAAAGTAAAAAATTTCATGGAGGAAGTTAAAAGGGAACATAAAAGATATGAAGTGGGTAATAATTTTACCCAAATGAAATTTTTAGGGGTAAAATATAAGTGAGAAATTGTAGCAAAGGAATTAGAATTAAAGTATTACAAAACACTTTATTTTTCACGGGAAGACAAAGAAGTTAAGTTAAATATTTTATTTTTGTTGAAAATGATTGAGATGATGAAGATATGCACTAGGTGGATATCTGAAGGGTCACAAATTTTGGAAGTATAATGTATATATGTAAGATAAAATCAATAATCAATAGGCATTAGGAATTAGATATTAGATAGTAGGTATAATATGCCAGAAAATGAGGACTTTTGATGCATATTGTATAACCTTTTGAAGCAATTTAATGGAGAATAATATTATAATCTAGTGTCAGACATTTTTGTGTTCAACTATTTTTTTATATTGATTCATATATGTTATATTTGTTGTCTCCAGAATGGTTTTCCTTTGTTATTCAAAGTAATGTATCAAGGATACTTCTAATTTGTCAAGACACATTTGTTTCCTCTGTGTGATCCATCTTGAAATTTTTCTACAAGAGAGATTTAAAACTCCTTTTAAGTAATTTATTTTAATTGGTTTCTACCAAGAATTAAAATCCTTTTAATTAAATCATCTTAACTAGTTTCCCTCAAAACATAATTAAAATTCTTTCAAATGTCACAATAACCTAGGAAGATATCATTGGGATTTGTAAGAAGAGCCTGATACCTAACAACCTTGCGCATTTATACAAAGTATAAACATCTAAAATTTTCAAAAAGTTATAGTTAATCCAAGAGGGAGGACACATCTATCATACACATCTTGACTCCATTTCCCAAAGTAGCACTGGTCATATTCATTGTAAAACAATACTTGGTAAAAACTTATTCACACATTCAAATTTTAAACATTCGTAGTAGGATTAGTTGTTAACTTTGCATCTATTTAAAATTTCATGCCATTGTTGATAGATCCTTAAAATTAAAGAAGTCACACAACCTTTAAATTTGCTCCATTATTAAGGTACACCCACCTAGGTCTAGTAAAGCTTGAAGTGCAGGGAGTTCTCAACCACATCGGTTAGCTCTTTTTGTTAGCCAAAAATTTTGTAATCCTAACCATAGAGCTTGGCATCCTCTTATAGTTTGCAACCTGCGTTTTTGAGACCTAACAGATTGGTGACTCTTTTGAGGATAAACTTGAGAAATTTCGATGGAAGATCGTCTTATCATAGAGTCAAGGATTGAAAAATATAATTTCGCTAGTGGAGAAAACCTAGAAGATAAAATCATTCCTCTTTTGAAAAGAGGTGGCAACTCTGTTAAAACAAATCTGATAAATAATGTGTAGACATTTTGGAACAACATCATTTTGGTCAAAAATAAAGGTTAAAGATTGCTACAGATTTCTTATTTAAGTATGTATTCTAATTCTTATTTTCCCAATGAAAATTATGGTGCTCATGATGGCCCTAATTCAACAAGAAAATTTACTGAGATATGGGAAGAGGTTGAACGAATGTTGGAACAAGTGGAAATACTTGAGTTGACAAAGAAAAAGGAAGAATTGACTCAACAATTGCTACAATTAAGAGCCAAACTTGTTTAAGATACATCAAAATATATAAAACTCTCTAATTAGGATGGATATGTGAATGAAAGTGGCCTTTTGACTCCACAAGTACCTCACAATGCAATTGAAAATCTTGGCAATGGAAGTAGTGCTTATTATACACAACAAAACATTTTTACACCACAAGCCTCAAATCAAATAAATGTTTATCCTACCCCTTCTATTCAAAGACTAGTAAGCTACCAAGATCATGAATACAATTAGTATCCCGAGCATTATCAGTATCAATACCAAACTCCACATCAAAATATGCAAAACAATGCCAGCCCACTTGGATGTGTCAATCAAAGGCTGCAGCAAGAAACACGTCAGCCACATAGGGGGATATTTTGTCATGAAGTATACAAACCACTTGATTTAAAAAACATTCAAGGTTACCCACCCTATCCCTTTGGATGTAAAAAATATTTTTCCAAAATTTAATGGATGTGAATCTGCAGGCACATACCTACATCAATTCATTGATTTAATGGTGAATTATCAAATCAACGAAGAGGATGTTATCATGAAACTCTTTGTGAGAAAATTAGAAGATATTGCTTTAGAAACTTGGTTTTCCAACTTTCTTATGCATTATATAGCTTCATGGGATGAACTTGCAAGTTAATTCATGTAGTAGTTTGAGGACAAAGAAGATGAGTATGCAAATATTCAAGAAAGAAGTCAAGATCTTTTAGATGCATTTTTTGGCATAAAGAGACATGAAGGAGAATTTGGACACTCCCTATGTGGTAGAAAGATGGATATCTATCTGAGGATACCTTTTAATCTTCAACCTGATGAGTCCATGTGCATTAATCAGTTCATGAGAATATATGGCCCTCATTTAGTTCATTGACCTAAGTCATTGAAGCCAACTACTTTTGGGAAATTGTGGGTATGGATTTGTGATATAGAAGTATTCAAGCATGAGGATGCTATCAATTTTGAATCTAATGGTGATGAGTATGGAGAAACTAATCAAATGATGCAGCCAATAAAGGAAACATGGGCAAGTGAAATTTTCAATAATGATGTTCCAAACATAAATGAAGATAAAATTATTGAAGACAAATTCTCCACCTTGGACTAGGATTGCAATATTGAAGACATTGATGAGAACAAAATGCCTAAGGAATGCATTGGTGATGAAGCAAATGAAGGAGAAATTCTACTCAATAGTGAACAAATAACACATCCATTTACAGTTGAGTATCATGATGACACAATTAGTGAAGAAGAAATATGCATACATGAAAATGGTCTTAAATTTTTTTCAAACCCATTGTATGATCAAATAACAGAAGAAGATCAAATGAAATTTTTCTAAGGTGTGCCAGAACATGAATTTCATGTGTGTTCAAATCCATTCTACATTGAGGATGAAGCATTCTCATATCATCAAAATGATGTATCGACTTGTGAAGGAAATAATTATGCTAATAAACGTGTCACAACTGATTCCAATGACTTTTAGTATTGTTGTGATGATGAAAAGGATGAAGAATACATAAAAAATGAGGCAAATGAAGAAGCATGTTCACTCAGTAGTGAAAAAATTTCAACTTGGTTGGCTATGGAATATCAAAGATGTACACACAAGAATGATGTTGAAGATTCATTCCCAACATACATTTTCTTTGATAGTGAAGATGCTTTGTGTGATAATGATGATAAGCTGCAAGATGAGTGTGAAAGAGTAAATTTAGGGTTACATTTTGATAAAATAGAAACATATGGTGGGCATGGATTTCATTTTAATAGTGCTCCAGAACTACACACTTTTATTGAGTCTTGGAGTATAAAGGATCCAAATATGTTAAATTTGCAAGTTAATAATTTTGATGATAAGAGTTTCAAGATCACAACTATGTGGGTGAGCTACATATGATGTTGGAGATGAATGAAATTCATGTAATTCTAAGCATAATGTTTACAATGATGAAGGAACTCTAAAAGCTTATCAAGATCCTATGTTTATCTTTGTTGAAGAAGGGATATGTAAATTAGAATAAGATATCTTTGAGAATGACATTAATTTGCATATCATGGATAACATTGTTGCAAGAATGGAGAAAGGAATGAAGGTGTTGTCATTCATGTCAACTAGTCAATTAGTTATCTACTAATTTTTGTTGCCATTAGTGTCATGGTTATAGGTTATTGGTTGCATATGTTGAGGATATTGAGAAAATTGTATTAAACAAAGTCTATAGGTATTCGGTTATTGCTTCGGGTAATGATCTGGTATTTTTCCCTATGTTCATGTGGTTTAGATATGTTGGTCTTGGTTGTTGAAGGTTGTTATATCTATATTTTTGGTTGTTGGTTCATCGTGAAGTTCGAGTTGTGTTCACTAGTTGTGAACTATGTTTTTCTACATTCTGGTTGAGGTCTGGGAGAAAATTTGCTGGTTTGGATTTCTCTTTGATGAAGTATTTTGACATGCAGTTCTAGAGTTAAGATGTTTTTATTACATTGAAGATATTTTTGGTTTCTAAAAGTTTTGAGCTTAATTGTTCTATGTGTATTACATTGGTTTGGCCAAACTTGTGTTAAGCACTATCTTCAAAGTTGATGAAGTGTGTTGGATCTATTTTGGGTCCTAGTGAAGTGTGTGTTTGGTTTGCCCTCATTCTAATTCCACCCTAGGATGTTTTGGCACTGACCTAACTTGAATTTGAATTTGGATGGCTAAATTTGGATCTTTTTCAAGGTTGGAGATAGTATAAATACAGGATGAACTAGTAATGAAAAATATACAAGAGAAAAGAAGGAAGATAAGTGAAAGAGTAGATGCAATATTGATGTTATTCAGAAAGTGTGTGTGAGTTGTGTTTGGCATATCAGTACAAAGCTTAATGTTGAGTTTTCAAATGCAGTGAGAAGAAGGAAAAATCTATCATGCATGCAAGTTGATCAAGTGATTATGGTGGAATCCTTTGTTGCATTGGGATTGTAGTCTCTTTGTCACAAGTCTTCTTTGTATCTTTGTGGTAGTGAGCCCTTCAGGTTGTAACCCTATTGGACAATGAGTCCTTAGTTCAAGAAATGAGCCTTTTTGTAATCAGTTTTGATATTCTCTATAGTGTGGGTTAATCCTTAATGTGGTTTTTCCCTCATTGGGTTTTCCACATAAATTTGGTGTTATTGTGTTTATGTGTTGGATTTGAGTTTTTGCATTGGCATTTGATGATTAATCATTTAAGTATTTTAAAGTATTAGTTATGATGATTGAATTAAAGGTTAAAATATGTGACAAATGATTCACCCCCTCTCTCAATTGTCCTATTCAACAATTGGTATTAGAGCTTGGTTCCTTGGTGAAGAGCTTAACCACTTGAGGAAGGTCTAGGATGGCTAGAAAAATGATATTTGATTATCCAAGGTTTGATGGAATGAATTATGGTATCTGGGAGGTATTGATGGAAGAATATCTAGAGTATTGAGGATATGATGCAGAGAAAGCTTACAATAATACTTATACTCCTCTGCTAATGGTCTGTGTACACCTGAAGAGATTAAAGCACATGGAGCGAAAAATAAGGTGAAGTTCATCTTGAAGAATATTTTGGTACATTTTGAGTTGATTAAATTTTAGAATTTGAAGACAACTAAGGAAGTCTATGATGCTTTAGAAAGAGCTCATGATGGTGATGAAAGAGTTAAAGAGGTGAAATTGCAGAATTTAGAAACACAGTTTGATCTTATACATATGTCCAAAGATGAAAATGTTAAAGCTTATGTATAGAGATTGGATGAGGTATTGGCTAGAATGTGATCACTTGGTGCTACTATAGATGAAACTAGGATTGTAAAGAATATTCTTAGAACTCTTCTTGATGCTTACAATGAGAAGGTGAGTGCTATTGAGAAGAATATACATTATAAGACTTGTACTAAGTATCTGTTGTTAGGATTTTTGACATCATATGAGATGAGGAAGTCAAGTCTATGAAATGGAAGCAAATCAAAGACTTCCTTTAAAGCTATAAAAGATGAAGATCCAGATAAAGAGAACTTTGATGAAATAGAAGCTAACTTTGTAAGAGGAAAGGTTCTGGTAAGTATGAAGGTAAGTTTCCCTTTAAATGCTTTAGTTGTGGAGAAATAAGCCATTATGCTACAAAATGTCTAGAAAGATCTAAAAGAAATAAACAAAGATATGAGAAAGAAAAGAAAGGAAAGAAGATTAGCAGAGCTTACTATGTAAATGAGAATGCTAGTATTTCTGATGAAGATTGGGAATATGAAGATCCAAATGACAATGTATGCTTGTTCTTGGTGATTAAGAATGAACCTACTACTAATTTAGAAAAATAGATAAAGGAAAGCCCTTTGGAGAAGGAAATGGAGAAAAATGAAGGTATCGTTATCTCTTCCCCACACGCTAAACAAGAAAATAATTTTTGGGTAGTTGATAGTGGTTGTTCACATCACATGACTAGTGATAAGAGTAATTTTGTTAAACTTGATAAATATGATGGAGGCTTGGTTATGTTTGGAGATGATACTAGTGCTAAAATCTATGGGATAGGTTCAGTAAGTTTTGATGGAAAGAATCATACTGATGATGCTTACTATGTTAGGGGTTAAGGCATAAGTTGTTGAGTGTTGGTCAGATGTGCAAAAAAGGATATGATCTTGTGTTTAAGGATGAGAAATGTGAGATCCATAAAGGATCTGAAACATTGATTGCTACAAGAAAGAAATCTAAAGGGAATATCTATCAACTTAAGGGTGTTGATGGATGATGCTTTATAACTCGGATAAATGACAGTTGGTTATAGCATCGGAGAATGTTTCACATGAATTTTAATAACTTTGCAAGGATTAGTGTTTTTCAGGCCATGAGAGATTTACCAAGAATTACAAATCCTATTAATGTTATTTGCAGGAACTGTTAGTTTAGGAAGCAAGCAAGAAATCACTACAGATCAAAGGAACAATCTACTACCGGACTACTGGATTTGGTTCATATAGATCTTTGTGGTCCTATGAGAGTGAGAAGTCTACTTTGTGAAAGGTACTTCATGCTGTTAATTGATGATTATTCTAGGTATACATGGGTTACAATTCTTAGAGAGAAATTAGATGCATTAGATAGATTCAAGGCATTCAAGGCTATGGTTGAAAATGAAGTGAATTTGAAGATTAAATGCTTAAAATCTAACAGAGGTGGATAATTCACCTCTCATGAGTTCACTATGCTTTATGAAGTGCATGGAATAAAGAGATAGTTATCTACCCCAAGAACTCCTCAACATAATGGATTTGTTGAGAAGAAAAATAGAATAGTTCAAGAGGCTTCTAGATTAATGATTATTGAGGCTGGTTTACCAGAAGTTTACTGGAAAGAATCTATTCATACTATTTTTTATGTATTCAATTGAGTTCAAGCAAGAGAAAATAGTACAAAGACTTCTTATGAGCCATGGCATGGGAGAATTCCTATAGTTAAATATTTCAAGGTATTCGGAAGCAAATGCTATATCAAAAGAGATGAGGAAACTTTGGGTAATTTTGATGCAAGAAGTGATGAAGGCATATTTCTTGGATACTCTACTAAAAGCAAGGCATACATATGTTTCAATAAAATACTGAGAAAGATTGTAGAGAGCTTGAATGTGAAGGTTAATGAGACAATGAAGAATTCTATTGATGTTGATGGATATGTGTCTAATTAACATGAGTATGCAAGAACAGAAGAAATTATGAAAGAACAGGATAAAGATGAGCAGAAGAAGCAAGATGAACAAAATGAAAGAGAAGAAGATGCTCTAGTGATGTCCCCTAGGATACCTAGATATGTACAAAGGAATCATTCAAAAAATCAGATCATTGGAGACAAGACAAAAGGCATGTTAACCAGAAGCAAAGTTGTTGCAGAAGTAAATTTATGTCTATTCTCTGAGATTGAACCGAAGACAGTAAGTGAAGCATGTAAAGATGAAAACTGGAAGGAAGTAATGAAAGAAATTTTGTGATTGAGAAGAAAAAGAATTGGGAATTGGTCCCAAGACTGGAAGATAAAAACATCATTGGACCAAAATGCGTGTTTAGAAACAAGTTGAATGAGAATGGAGAAGTTGTTAGAAACAAAGTGAGGCTTGTGTGTAAAGTGTACTCACAATTAGAAGGCATATATTTTTAGGAAACGTTTTCCCCGATAGCAAGAATGGAAGCCATAAGGATGTTCTTGGCATTGGTTGCTCATAAAAAATTCAAAGTCTATTAGATGGATGTCAAGTCATCATTTCTGAATGGTGAGTTGGAAGAAGAAGTTTACATGGAACAATCAAAAGGATTTCAGTTAACATATCAACTGGATATGGTGTGTAGATTGAAGAAATCTTTATATGGGTTGAAGCAAGATCCTAGAGCTTGGTATGCAAGGTTAGACAAGTATCTAATTCAACAAGGATTTAACAAAAGTATGATAGACAGTAATTTGTAGTTTAAGATTGAAAATGACAAAATATTGATTGTAGTTGTATATGTTGATGACATTATCTTTGGAGGAAATGAAAAGATGTGTAAGATGTTTGTAGAAGAGATGCAAAAAGAATTCAAAATGTCTATGTTGGGGAGATGAATTTCTTTCTTGGGCTACACATTAATCAAACATAGAAAGGAATTTTCATTTCACAGTCTAAGTATGTAAGAGAGATGTTGAAGAAGTTTGGGATGGATGGTTCCAAACTGGTAAGTACACCTATGGTGACTGGTTGCAAATTGGGTAAAGATGATGATTCACCTAAGGCTGGTTAGAGAAAGTATAGATCTATGATTGGTGGACTATTATATTTGATTGCTACTAGACCATATATTATGTGTGCGATCTATCTTGTGGCTAGATTTTAGGAAAATACTAAGGAGACACATGTTGTTGTTAAAAGTATATTTAAATATTTGAATGGCACTCTGGATTATGGATTGTGGTATCCTAAAAATATTGACTTTACACTTAGTTCCTATATAGATGCAGATTGGGTTGAATGTGTAGATGACATAAAGATTACAAGTGGTGGTGCATTCTTTCTTGGATGCAAATTGGTGGCATGGTTGAGTAAGAAGAAAGATTCAGTCTCTTTGTCTAGTACTGAAGTTGAGTATATTGCTACTGCATTTTTTTGTACATAAGTTTTATGGATGAAACACACATTAAAAGATATCATAGTGGTATATGATGATCCTATTTCTATATTATGTGATAATACAAGTGCAATTAATATTTTGAAGAATCTTGTGATGCACTCAAGGACGAAGCATATATCTATTAGATATCATTTCTTCAGAGATAAGTTCATTGAGAATGAAGCAAAACTTGAGTATGTTCTGATGGAGGATCAAATTGTTGATATTTTCATGAAGGCTCTTCCTAAAGATACATTTGAGTATCTTCGGGATAAGTTAGGGGTTATTGCCCCTCCTTTTATAAAATAAGATGCATTTGGAGATGCATCAATCCAATGGATTCATGGTTCTATCTTTTTGAATTGATGCTTTGGTGGCTACCTCTCAGGGGGAGCAGGTAGTTTCGGGTGTTATCATTGTGAGTATTTTGTTTTCATGTCAAAGGAAGATTCAATGAACATATATTTTTCCTTTGCCATTGATGTCAAAGGGGGAGAAAAATCATGTGAAAAGGAAAGAAAGATAATGAGAGAAATTAGGTAATGAGGAAGATGATCTTCTGAGTGGGAGAAATAAAAAGAAAAAATCTTGAGATGTATATTCAGAACTAGTGTGGTGTCTTTGATGGTTTTTCACATCATGTTTTGCCATCAATGACAAAGGGGGAGATTGTTGCAAGAATGGAGAAAGGAATGAAGGCATTGTCATTGATTTCAACTAGTCAATTAGTTATCTACTGATTTTTGTTCTCATTAGTGTCATGGTTACAGGTTATTGGCTGCATATGTTGAGGATATTGAGAAAATTGTATTAAAGAAAGTCTACATGTATTGAATTTTTGCTTCGGGTAATGATCTGGTATTTTCCCCTATGTTCGTGTAGTTTAGATATGTTGGTCTTGGTTATTGAAG
Organism: Sequoia sempervirens; assembly: GCA_007258455.2. NCBI lineage: Eukaryota > Viridiplantae > Streptophyta > Pinopsida > Cupressales > Cupressaceae > Sequoia > Sequoia sempervirens. The sequence goes on from VDFB02281492.1 coordinate 905,682,737, forward strand.
GTTACTATATTCAAATTTTTGGTTTTTGGTTCTTTGTGAAGTTCGAGTTGTGTTCACCAATTGTGAACTATGTTTTTCTGCATTCTAGTTGAGGTCCTGGAGAAAAGTTGTTGATCTATATTTCTCTTTGATGAAGTCTTTTGACTTTATGTTCTAGAGTTAAGATGTTTTGATTGGATTGAAGATAATTTTGGTTTTTGGAAGTTTCGAGCTTAATTGTTATGTGTTTTACACTAGTTTTTTGACCTTGTGTTAAGCACTACCTTCGAAGTTGATGAAGCGTGTTGGATCTATTTTGGGTCCCAATGAAGCATATGTTTGGGTCGGCCTCATTCTAATTCCAACCTAGAATTTTTTGGCACTGACCTCATTTGAATTTGAATTTGGATGGCTGACTTTAGATCTTTTCCAAGGTTGGAGATAGTATAAATACAGGATGAGCTAGTAATGAAAAATATACAAGAGAAGAGAAGGAAGATAAGTGAAGGAGTAGATGTAATATTGATGCTATTTAGAAAGTGTGTGTGAGTTGTGTTTGGCATATCAGCGCAAAGCTTAATGTTGAGTTTCTGGATGTAGTGAGCAGAAGGTGAACTCTATTATTCATGCGAGTTGATCAAGTGACTGTGGTGGAATCATTTGTTGCATTAGGATTGTAGTCTCTCTATAACAAGTCTTCTTTGTATTCTTTATATCTCTATGGAAATGATCCCTCCAGGTTATAGTCCTATTGGAAAGTGAGTCCTTTTTCTAGACAGCGAGTCCTTATTTCAGGTAGTGAGCCTTGTTTTGGTCAGTGAGCCTTTTTGTAATCGATTTTGATATTCTCTATAGTGTGTGGTGCAGGAGCACCTATTTGATCACATGCTTCTATGAGGCCATATTGAGTCATTTTTTTCCATTTTGATTTTTTGATATTGTAATAAGGCCCAAGAGGCTACCTTTGTGGTGTTATAAGTCCTAGGATGTTGTTCATTTCTCATATATTGTAAAAATTGTCAAAAGTGCAAAATTAGGTAGATGAAGTGTCATTAAGGTGTTTTGGTCAACAAACTAATCAAAAGGTGGTTGAAAATAGTTGGTTTTGGTTGAAAATGTATAAATAAACACTCCAAAACTCGAATTGTGGGTTGGAGACATCATTTTTGAAGATTGATGAATGGAAACCTCAAATGTTGTGCATTTTTCTGATTTTCACATTGTTTCCAAATTGAAGTTGTGATTTGTACGGGCTGGTATGGACTCAAATAATGGAGTATCATATATGGATGGAATGATCTCTATTTATAGTTTCTAATTATTTTTGTCTCATTGAATTTTATTGAGTTTTGTGGAAGATATGATTATTTTGGTGAGACTACCTATTCTAACAATATTGTGCAGAATTTACAGTCTAAAGAAATGTGATGGTACGGAATATAAAGTATATATTTTGGATCTAAAACTAATTGGATTTTGTTTCCATGTGAATCTACTTTCATTTTCTTCAATTCTCATCAAAATTCATTAAGAATTGAATAAGTTATGAACATTTTTGTGAGGGCAAGTCTGAACCCTACCTAGGGTTTGCAGTTTTGGGAAAAATACAATAACTTTTGTTTCCACCGTTGGATCTTCATAAGAATTGGAGGAAAAGTCTATAACTATGTTTTCTTCAATATAACTAGAGCGATTGGCTTAATTATTGGTTTTGTAGAAGTTATTAATGATTGTTCATTGCACTAAATTGTGGGCTGCCATAGTTATGTTTCCAATGTGATATACAATGCCTAATAACATGTGTTATACAAAGAATGTTTTAGATTATTGTTGAAGGTTTGTGAGATGTGTTGTGAATCCTTATAGCTTTGCATTAGTGTGAGTTAATCCTCATTGTGGTTTTTTCCTCATTGGGTTTTCCATGTAAATCTGGTGTTATTGTGTTTATGTGTTGCATTTGAGTTTTTACATTGGCTTTTGATGACTAATCATTTAAACAATTTTAAGTATTAGTTTCAGTGATTGAACTAAAGGTTAAAATCTGTGACAACTGATTCACCCCCCCCCCTCTCAATTGTCCTATTCAACAATATGTTCAACATTAGTTGGTTCAAATGTGCATAGTGATGAGTGTATGGATCAAGGGTTGATGTAATTGCCAATTAGTGATAAGGAAGATGTTGAAAATATCTCAGATGATGCTATCTCAGAGTATTTTAATATGGCAGATTTCTTAGACCCATGTGAGAAGCATTTATATGGTGGATGAACAACATAAATAATTGCTTTGCTAGAAGTTGTTTGCATAGTTTTCATCAATTTCCTTGTGATGGTTTCAATTTTTCCTAAAAATTTATGATGGAAAATGACCTAATAATTTTAGCTATATGATGGACTATGAGTGTTTTTAGTTTTTCAGATCAGCTAGGAGAGCATTTCATAATGCATGGAAGTGATCAAAATCATGAAGCATGTTGCATTGAAAGTAAATGTTCCTTGTATGATGAAAGTGGCATGAGTTCATCTCATGATTTTCAAATCATGCCTAATTGTGAACTACAAAATGGTAAAAGAAATATGGGCAATGTTGGAGGTAGTGTTATTTTGAAAGTTTCAAATAGTAGATATAACAAGTCAAATTGCATAAATATCTTCAACACGAGTTTGATGGAATCATATCACAATAAGATATATGATAGAGGTAAGTTCAGGATTTTATTTTTCTAGTGGCCTTAAACCATCAGCTGTGGTGTGGTTTTCAAATCATATCAATTTAGGGCAGAAGATAGAAGTGACTCCATTGCCCAATGAGTAAAACACTTGGTCTAGTCCCCAAAGATATGAATTCTTGCTATGCTCACAAGGGGAATACGTCCCCAAATGGAGCCACTGTTGGAACCTAAAATTTCCTTCAAATTTTGGAAAAAATTGAGGTTCCCATGATGAGAATATTGATGGCAGCACTTAGAAATGCACCTATACAATCTATCCTAGGAGCCTACTTTGAAAAATCATAAATTGAAACTGGATCAATTTCATGCCAAACCACTTTGCAAGCATGTTTACTTTCCATATGTGAGGGTGTAAACCTGATTTCAGCTTCCTATGATTAGTTTTTATAGGGTTTCAAAGTACCAAGTTGGAGGGCTCTAGAAAGTTTGTTGGCAACACTGTTGAATCTGCCAGAAAAGTCAACTTTCTAGGACAATATCTATGACCTAGATGAATTTCTTGACAAAATTATTGAAATTTCAGATTCCTCCCATATTAATGTGCTCCCATGTCCATTTTCAAAACCTTGACATTTCATTTAATTTTTTTTCAAAATTGAAAGAAAATGGATTTTACTTGATTTTAACATCTACATTTCTACAAAATTTCAGAGGTCACTTTTGACTATCAATATTTTGTGATGAAAATAGATTAGTGAAAGACCCTTTTGCACACATGTTTATGGGACCTAAATGAATCAATTCCCTTGGTTGCAGCTTCTCGAAAAGAGATTTGATATTTTTTTCAAAATGGAAAATTTGAGAGCTTCAGATGACTTTTGACAGGGGCAGTTTAAGAAAAGGTTGGGTGAGCAACTTTGAGTTTTAATATCTTGCAATTTTTTGGGTGAAAATAATGTAATCATCTTTTCAATATATTACACAACCTAGACTTTAGCCACATCTATGTGAGATATAATCTCTCCTCTCAGAAAGGGGAGGCACCCTTCTTACAGATAACAGAAGTTGTGGTAAAACTAATTAAGTATTTACATAATGTACACTACACTTATGAAATGGGGGGGTGTGTCACATTAATTCTTCTTGATTTTTCCAAAGAATATGTTTTACAATGCTTCATGGTTGGAAGTTCTGATTCAAGATAACTTTAAACTAAAAACGATCAGTAATGCCAATACCTCTATCTTGTCAAAGCAAAGCGTAGAGATACCATGTATGATAATAATAAACAAATAAAAGAAAGAGAGAAAATCTCACAAAGGCACAAAGTTGTTCCATAACTTTTCAACGATGGATCTGTGAGAATCGTAACATTTGTTGCATTAGAAGCACAAAGTCTTATAGATCTTTCAACAATAGTATCAAACATAAACGTAAATTCAAAGGAAGAATGTAACACAAAGTTTACATAAATCTATTTGAAGCCCTTCATATCTCATATACTAACCACTACCAATATGATCAATCCACAAGATTATCAAATCCAACACAAATTTTGATATACAATCCTCTTCTTTATTGATCAAATTTTTGATTCACAATCATGAACACAAAGTTTCACAAATCTACTTCAAAAAGGGTAGCACTTCATTGTAAAATACTAAAGGTAAAGATTACAATAGAAATCCATCATATTTATAAAGGAGGAAATTAGTTGAGTAAAATTAGGGAAGTTATGTGAGCTAATTGAGGAAAATCTCACCTAACTTTGAATAAGTCAAAATGTAATTCATCTTCGTGAAACTACATCTCAGCTATTAGTGTAATTACATTTGTAGAAAAGACATTTAAGATGTCACAAACTATTTACAAGATGCATAAAGCGAAGCATAAAAAAGTATAACACTAGAGATCAAGAATCTTCATGGTTCCTTGCTTGGACACGAAAGTCTTCATACTTCTTCTTGGTCTCCTGCATGAATGTCTCATCCAGACCAACAATGTAATCCACAATGGTGTGAATTCTAGTGATTGATCTCATGGCGGATGAGTGAACCTTTTTGCACCTATCAAGATGCATCTTGAGGTTGTCAAGAGTGAGTCGTGTATCACAAATAACATGCATAGAGGCTTCTCAAAAGTCTGCACTCTCTACTTGCTTCATGGTGGATTCTTTGAAGATCTTGGAAAGTTTGGTGGCCCGAAGGAAGATACGGTTTTCTTCAAGGAGTTGTCCTGGTAACTCCTTAATTCTTTTTTCAAGGATAGCACGATGCCCTTCAACATCTTCTTAAACTTGGTGGAGGTCTTATGTAAGAGATTTGATTATCTAGATATGGTGTTTCAGTGATTCTCTTACTTCTACGTATTTCTCCTTGTCACAAATCACCTTGACTTCCACCAATTTGTTGAGCTTTTCCTATTTCATTTGAGACCACAATAACAAGCATTTTTCCATTTCTCTGCACTTTTGGGAAAGTACACTTTCTTCCTTATCAAGATTTGTTTTGAGCTTGGCTATCTGAGTAGCTTTTTCATCCGCAACAACTATAATTTGAGAATCATGTTCTACAATTTTATTAATAAAATCATATAACACTCTGCCTTTGGAGGAAAACTTCTTAGCCTTCTTCACAATTGAGTCCTTAGCATTTACCATTGCCAATAGTTGTGCATTACTTGAATACCCTGCAAGTCTCCTTAAAACAGTGGCATAATGCTCTACCTTCTTTTTGTACATGTTTCGAGCTTGCTCCATTTTGTTTAGTCTTCCTACCAATATATCCAAGGTTACCTGTGCATCTACCTTTGCACTTTCATTTGTTACCTTTCCAAGTTGGACTCTTGTTACTATGTAGTCCTCCATATTAGCATATCCTTCCTCTTGAGATGGTACGCCAATCTCTGCATACTTGTGACCTGCCTTGTCAACATGAAGCTGTGAATACACTTTTTCCTTTTTCTTCCCCTTGGCTTTTGGAGGGGCTACCTCTTGAAGATCGAACTCTTTTGGAGAGATCATTTGATTTTTCCACTTAGATACTTGAGATACCAACTAGGGGGGAAGAGAGGAGGTATGAACTTCTTGGTTGACTGTCAACTATCTTGTCACTACTGCTTGTGAAGGAATGATTGGTATAGTGACAATTGTCATAGTTTCTATAATAATTGCTCTAGTGGTTTGCACACTAAGTTGACCATGCAATGATTCATCCATGAACCTATTGAATTCAGCTTCTGAAGTGATGTCATAGGATGGAGATGACAAGCTAGGAATGGATGATGGAGGGCTCAACAAAATATCAACCATTTGTATATTTGTCATAGATAGAGGAGTATCAAGTATGGTTGATGTTGCAAGAGGTTGTGAAGTGTCCATTGCAGGTATTGTAGATGTAGGAAGAGGCAATGTAGGAAAAGGTGGTGGAGTGTTTGGATTAGGAGGTGTGTGAGGAATGTTTGAAGTTATGGGTGATGATGTATGGGGAAGACCTTCGACTACATTCTTATGTGGAGATATAGTTTGTTCTTAATCATGCCTGAGTTCCTATTTATCACCCTCCTGCTCTTTGGACTCTTGTTCACCTTCTTGATCTTCAGACTCTTGTTCTCCTGTAGAATCTTATTCCTCATCAGAGTCTGCTTCTTTTGAATCTTCTTCTTCAACAAATTCATCACTTCAAATTTCTTCTTCTTTGGAATCAAACTCTTTGGAAATAGGCCCTTTTCCTTTTGAGCGAGATGGTTCAGATTTCATAGTCTCTTCTTCTTGGATGAACTTTGTATCCTTCTTTCCAATAATGAACTTAATCCTAGGGCCTCTTCGAGAAGAAGTGGGAATAGCGGCATGTTTATATTTTGTGTGAATTTCCTGTTGTTGGTTAGCTTATGCTCCATGTTCCTCTCCTTCAGATTTTGTCTTGAAATTTTTCATCTTGAAGCCATGTTTGTGTAACCACTTTGCAATGTTAGCCAAAATTAGAGCAAGCCTCTCTCTGATGGATACACTTTCCTTCTTGGACCATTGGATTGTAGGCAAAGGTCTTTTGAAGATTTCATGTTCATCGTAAACAATGTTCATGATGTCACCAAGGTCTATGAAACCCTCTAGTAGGTCAGCAACACCAAGATCCCTAATTTGCTACATGACGAGTCTACAAAAATTCATCTTACGAATGGCCTCTTCATCTCTGCAATCATCCCAGATGTCTAAAGTGGTACCTATGTTGATGACCCGTTTTCAACTTCTTTTTTACATTCTGGTAGTCAAAATCAAATCTGCATCTATAGGTCCTTATTGTCATGACCTGCATTTCTGCATAGACCGATTTGGATTTTTGCACACTTTTGATGGTATACCTACCAATCGTTAGTGAAAACTTGAATCTCGATTTGTGAATCCTCATTCATTCTTTGTGAACTGAAATCAGCTATTTGGATAACTCCGTGAGTATCCACTTGTTTGAGGGATATCTGGGCAACATGTAAGGGAACCCAGTGTAGCATCATACCCTTATATAATTGAAAGTTGGAAACAATAAGAATATGCATCCGACTTTACTCACCACTTTGTAGGCTTCGTCAGACACTCTCTTCTTCTCGAGAGTGGGGTCAAAAGTGAAAAGCAGAGGTGCAAAGAAAGCATCAGTCACCCTTCTGAAATGGTGAAGGATTTCCTTTAGCTCCAATTGATAGAAATATTTGTACATAGGTATAGACTGTTGGTTCCCTTTTGTAGATAAACCTGGGAATTTCCTCATCACAGCTACAACATACACTAGGTAAGAAGTCATATAGAACTTCAAAGTGGTTGGCACATTTATCAGTTGTTCATGTATTTCATCACTAATTTGTTTTCCCCAATCAATATGAGTCTCTTGTCTCCTTATGATCAAGATGTATCCATACATCCACTCATGAAAATGGGATGATTCGGGCAATCCCTTAACATTGCTCAAGAGTGTGATCATGTCCCTGACATCTTCTTTGAATTCACTTCGTAGAAGTCCCTTCGACCATCTTGAGATAGTATTCCTGGTTTCTTTCAACCATTGACTATTGATCAGGTACTTAGCCTTATTGGGATCTTAGTCATAGACTTCCTATGCTTGTTGTATTGAAATTTCAGTGTATTTCTCCATCTATGGGACTCTGAAAATAATATCAAAGAAATCAGGTTCGAGTCTCAATATCTCTTGCCCAGAGGAATCAATCACACTTCTGCTTTCCCTGATATAATGGGATGCAACTTGGAGGACGAACTCTATATTGTGTGTAGAATTAGGGAATGTGGACACCAAATGTAGATTATTGTCCACAATGGCTCTCAGGGAGTCTACAAGAGGCTTTTACTCAGTCCTTTTCATGAAATCAACGAGGTCTTGATGACCAACCTCAGTGTCCTTTATTTCATCCAACTTTGAAATTACCACTATAGGAAGATAGTCACCTTGATACTTGTATTTCATTTTTCCTTTAGCCTTAGAAGATGATGGAGGCTTCTTGGATGTCATATGAGAGCAACTAGATCAAAAAGATGCAACTTCAAGGATCCCTTGATGAGATCTGAAAAGGAATTGCAAAGATGGTGAATCAACAAATGTTAGATGAAAAATTAGCATTTGGGTGCATGAAGTGAGCAACGATATTGAGCAATCATGAAACAAGCAACGAGGCACAAAAAATGATGCAAAAGTGAAGGAATAGGGTTTGGAGCGAAGATAGAACAAGTTTGGAGAGTTTCAAGGAAAAACTGCCAAAATTGCAAGGGCGCTGAAAATTAGTGCCCTTGCACTTAGGGAAATAACTCCAGGTGTAAGGGCGTTGAAAGTCAGTGCCCTTGCACTTAGAGTGAAAGTTTGCAAAAAATTTGTCAGGGAAATAAAAATCAGCACCCTGACACTTAGTCTCTTGAAGATTGGATTGCAAGTGTAGAGGCGGGTTAGATTAGCACTTGGGAATTTAGCAAAGAAATTCACTCTATGTAGGAGCGGTGATTTTCGCCACTCCTACACTAGGAGTTAGTGAAAAACATAGGTGAAGTGCAATGGCATTCAAAAAGTTTGCTTGGAAATTTTGAGTGAAACTTTCAAAGTTGAAACTTGAAAAAAGTTTATTCAAGTCTACTCTTATTTTACATTTGGATAGAAACTTGTAATGAAAAAGGGATGAAATAAATAAAATGAAACAAACTAGGGTGTGCAAAGAAGACAAATCAAAACCCCAATGAAAGGAACAAGGAGAAAGCCCGACTTAGAAGAGGGTGTGATTAGAAACCAAAATGCGTTGAGAGGATAATGAAAGACCAACACGACATGAAGAACGATGGAAGATTTGAGAGAAAACAAGAAAAGCATTGAGAAAGAGAGAAAATATGAATGAAAAATAACAAGAAAACAAAAAATCAAAACACTTTTATAGACCAAAAGAGAATTACAGACTTAAAATGAAAGCAATGAAAGAGGAAACAAAAACTGCATGCCTGGAATAACCACAAAGAAAATAGATCGGAAAAGCTTGGAGATTTCTCAAAACGTGGGTTTGCAAGGAGCAAGATAGTCGCCCAATAGTTTGAAGTGAATGACAGGAGATAAGAATGAAAAATAAATAACCTAAAATCACTTTTAAGTGATTTGAAAGTGAAAAAATATAACTCAAGTCATGCAATTAATTTAGGCATGAAAAGTGGCATAAAACCGGAAAAAGTGCAAAGTGTGGAAAAATCACGTCCCAGCTAAAAAAGACTAAGTATGCATACTTGGTGTAAGGGCGCTGAAAATCAATGGTTTTTCTCCAAGCTAACTTTTCACTTAAGTGCATAGACACTTAAAAACCCTGCCCTTGCACTTTTGACACTTGAATTTTTTTTCAAAAATGTTAGAGTGCTTTTTTTTTTGGAGCTTTTACAATTTTCACAATTTCACTAAGTATAAATAATGAGAGTTCGTGAAGATACTCATTTCGAAGGTCTTTGCGAGATGAACACAGAGGGATGCTCAAATAGACTGTTTGATACTTCATAACACACTTCAAGGTGGATTGAAAATTTCCTCATTTTGCATGCTTGAACATCATGAACCTATGAAATGAACAAGTTTTGTAGGGGTGTTATCCGTGGAATGAACGCTGCCAGAATTTGTGATAACACAATGTTAATGGCTTTGTGCAAATTTGTTTTGCAACCATACTTCCCTACCATCATTCAACATGTTAGTGATTTTTTGTGTCTTTGGGAGATTGTTGGATTAATTTTCCAAAATGATTCTAGAGGCTACCTGACTCATTTTGATCACTATGCAAAATGTCAGAAATCAAATATTGATAATTTCCTACTTTATTTTAGGATGCATTTTAGATTTTTGATGGAATGAAATAAGGTGTCATGGAATTCAATTATTTATCCTTCAAATGCTCTGGTAGAAATGCACACAAATATGGAAACATAGACAATGTGCAAAAGTACTTCATGAAAATGCCTCAACAAAGGTGTGGATAACACTTTCATGCAGATATGATTAATAGGTGCTAAGAAAATAGGCTCACAAGAAATATTCCTTTAAATACTATGTTTATAAAAGAATATTTGGTGAGTTTGCAAATGTGAATTCCTATATGAGTGATTCAATCCTTATTATTCTAAATCCTAAAAAATCAGAGGTAGGAGTTCATGGCCCAATTCAAGGATGTCAAACATAGTGACTCTTTTGATCTACTCTCCATTTCACCTGATTTTGTCTTTAGTAAGTTCATCATAGCAAGAATCTTTATATTGTTCATCCTAATATAGAGGAGTTATTCTTTGGGATCAGAGGAATCACGTTCTACTTCTAAATGGACATAAAAAAACACTGATTACTCTAAGGTATACATGGACAACATTATGAATAATATGGAATTGGGAGATGTTTCCATGAGTCTCAAACCTAAAGTAGGTTTTGCAGTAGCACTAGAAGACCTCAAGGTTTGAAAGGGTTAAAACAAGGCAGTGATTTCATTTTGAAAAATAAAATATTTAATGGCCTAAAATAAAATAAAATAAATTTCATGGGAATCCTCTTTACATGGGCCTAGTTAATGAAGACCATTATTCAATCACAGCAAGGACAGGTCACTATGTAATTGTGATTGGCATCCTTGAGAAAATTGGTTTCATTGATGAAGTAGAGTGTTTGATATGCAATGCGCCATTTGGACTAAATGCTAGCATGTAGAGGGTATTGCTTGTTACCTACAACCAATAAGAGGCATAAGCAAAACATGTGAAAGAATTGAACCGATCCACTATGGACAATGAAATAATTATTGTCAAAATTTGGGGTGTTCTCTTGGATGGGTGATTATCAAAGTTTCTGGAAATATATGTTGTGGCATCAGAGAAATCCATTCAAACCATGTGAAAAATATCATACATTTTCTACTCAAGCGTAACCCTACAAAATTTTCTAGCTACTAAATTTGTTGAGTAGCAGGGATATGACAGGGGATCCATCATGAGTAGAAAGAAGGAATTGGATTTCAAAGATGAGGGAGTTAGAGTTCAAGGCCCAGGAAGAAAAAGGGTTCAATAATCGTGTTGAAGCACATATGAAAGTTGAAGCAAGAAAGGAGATAAGAGATGTTGGATACCAATAAATGTCATTATGCTAAAAATGAGGAGAGAGAATTCGAGTCTCAGTGGTTGTCTCAGTGGAATGGTAATGGTAGTGATGACAAGGCACAATTGGAAAAAAACCTGTCTTCTCATTCAAGTAAGAGTGGAAAAACTAGCAATCACAGTGGTGACAACCCTACAAACATTGCTTCCACAATGCCATATCCAACTGGGCCTTATCAGCATATCAGTTTTGACCCTCATGTCAAGGCACATCAAAAGAGGATTCTTTCAAGCCTGTAAATAGAGTAGAGTGTTCTACACATACAAAGCAAAGGAATAATGATATCATCCATTGAAGGAGGAGCTACACATACAAAGAAAAGGCATAATGGTATCATCCATTGAAGGAGGAGCCTCCTCTTCAAGTATTTTTTCCTATTGTATTAACAGGAGTGATGATGAACATGATGAATATGGTGAAAACATAGAAGACACCCAACAAAGTGTCTTGAAAGATTCACAAGAATATTTTGGAAATGATACTAGTAGAGATCCTGATCGTGGATACATTTACATGATATTCATGCAGATAATAGTTTGAACCCTCTCATTGATTGTGCAGACCTCCATTAAGATTAATTCTTTGTATGAAGGTATTGATTCCTACTCCACTATCACCAAGGTCATATTTGGATAATTAATCATGGACCTTTTCAGGTAATGTATGGAGGTAGTTGGGAAGTGTCCATAGGGCATTAAAATAACTTTCTTATGTTCCCACAAACAACCCAACAGTAAACCCTAAAATCATTAAGTGTTGCAGCAAAAAGCTCATCGAAGAGAAAATAAATATCGGAGTGAGAAATTTGTAAATGGACCCTTGATATTCTAATGGAATTAAAAGCATACAAGTAACTTGAAGAATTTATTGAGAGAAGTGAACATCATAAAAAGTAAAGTTTCAGTCACTCTGATACAACGATTGCACCCCTGCCAAAATGTGAGTAAAGATTAAATGAATATTACATCGAAGGAACATTTGGTTATTAGAATGACTATTTTAGAGTCTCTTTGAAATCTCGAAGAACAGGAACAACATACTATTGAAGGATCTTATCAAATGAAGAAGCTAACATCGATGGAGCAAACTATTAAGTCCCTTCAATGGATGTGGAGGCATGAACAATGTGAAAAAAGACAAACTATTAAAGTAATCATGGCATAATGTTTTGGAGAATATAATTTACCAAAGGCATAATGAGCAATTAAAAATAGTGTTATTGGGAAGTAAAATAACTTTATCAAATGAATTAAGTAGGTAATTATTTTACCTAAAGAATAATGCATACAATTGAAAGCAAAAAATTTCATGAAGGAAGTTAAAAGGGAACATAAAAGCCATGAAGTGGGTAATAATTTTACCCAAAGGAAAATTTTAGGGGTAAAATATAAGTGAGAAATTGCAGCAAAGGAATTAGAATTAAATTATTGCAAAACACTTTATTTTTCACGGGAAGACAAAGAAGTTAAATTAAATATTTTATTTTTCATTGAAAATGATCGAGATGATGAAGAGTTGCACTAGGTGGATATCTGAAGGGTCACAACCCTTGGAAGTATAATGTATATATGTAATAAAAAATCAATAATCAATAGGCATTAGGAATTAGATATTTGACAATATGTAGAATATACTAGAAAATGAAGACTTTTGATGCATATTGTAAAACCTTTTGAAGCAATTTAATGGAGAATAATATTATAATATGGTGTTTGACATTTTTGTGTTCAACTATTTTGTTGATATTGATTTATATATGTTATCTTTGATGTCTCCAAAATGGTTTTCCTTTGTTATTCAAATTAATGTATCAAGGATACTTCTAATTTGTCAAGACACATTTGTTTCCTCTGTGTGATCCATCTTGATTGGTTTTTGCAAGAGAGATTTAAAACTCCTTTTAAGTAATTTATTTTAATTGGTTTCTACCAGGAATTAAAATCCTTTTAATTAAATCATCTTAACTCGTTTCCCTCAAAACAAAATTAAAATTCTTTCAAATGTCACAGTAACCTAGGAAGTTATCATTGGGATTTGTAAGAAGAGCTTGATAGCTGACAACCTTGTGTGTTTATACAAAGTATAAACATCTAAAAGTGCCAAAAAATTCAAGTTAAGCCAAGAGGGAGGACACATCTATCATACACATCTTGACTCCATTTCCCAAAGTAGCACTGGTTATATTTAGTATAAAACAATACTTTGTAAAAAATTATTCACACATTCAAATTTTAAACATTAGCAATATGATTAGTTGTTAGCTTTGCATCTATTTCACATTTCATTCCATTGTGGATAGATCCTTAAACTTAAAGAAGTCACACAACCTTTAAACATGCTCTATTATTAAGGTACACCCTCCTAGGTCTAGCAGAACCTAAAGTGTAGGGAGTTCTCAACCACATCGGTTAACTCTATTAGTTAGCCAAAAATGTTGTAAGCCTGACCATAGAGCTTGACATCCTCTTAGGTTTTTCAACTTGCATTTTTGAGACCTAACAGATTCCTTTTTCAATACATCCAATGCCTTTATGTGTTGGATGTTTTGGTTTTTTTTGTTGATATGTGGTTGTCATTGATGTCAACACTATTAGCATTAATGTCTTAGAGGATGTATATGTCGGGGATATTGAGAAAATTGTAATGAAATAAGTTGCAGGTTGTCAGTGGTGAAGTGAAGTTTAGTTTTTCTTTGAGTTCAATACATTGATGATCAGAGGTTGTGGATTAAAGGGTTTTTTTTTTTAGTATATATATCTAGTTTATCCACATTAAGTTTTAGAGATCCGTGTGAAGATTTGTTCGTGTTATGAAGATTTGTATTCTGATAGTTTTTCTGTTGCTTCAGTTGGTGTTCATGAATGAAGATGATGTGATTTTAGCAAGTTCAATTGCTACGAATGCCTCTTTGGTGATTCATGATTTTGGTGGATGTTTCTAGATCATGCTCTATTTTTGTTGCACATCTGCATTGATCGATGTGCTGGCGATTTGAGTTTTTCTCATGCGTGTTCATGTTTTTTATGTTCTTGGATGACAGGGTATTGAAGCACGTTGTGGATCCTCAAAGATTAATTTTTGAAGGTGTTTCATGTTTGATAATTTCATTTTGGGTCTCCACTATGTTGTGGCCAACCATGCTTGATTCGCATTCATAATCTTTAATGTTTTGGGTTGACAACTTGTATTCATTTTATTATTTTCTTGAGGCCAACATGTAGTGATGCAATTTCTAGTTATGGATATATAAGAGTGATTTTTTTATCATTTGAAGGAATGAGTATGTGAAATGTGTGAGTCCTATGTGTGAATATTGTTCAGATCTTTCAAAGGAAGAAGTAGAGTTTGAAGAAGAGTGAATAAGAGTGAAGAAGTGTTCATGTGCTTAACTAGAATTGTAATCAGGCATTAGCAAATGCTATTTTTCTCAGTTCAAATCTTGTGAATGTAATTCATATTTTTGTAAGATAGTGTGTCTTCCTTGGGCAGTAAGCCTATCTATAATTGAGTAGTGAGCTCTAGGCAGTGCGTCTGAATGCATGTGCATTCCCATTCATATTCCTTTATACTTTTAATAGGGTATAATCTTGTGGACTGACCTCCATCGTGGTTTTTCACCTAACAACATTTCCACGTAAATTTTTTTGGTGTTATATGTGTTTATGATGTGTTTTTGATTTATGCTTTCCTAGTTATTGATAAAATCTAAGAATAAGGTTAATAAGTTGAATAATTTTGAAATTATGTGACAGCTAATTCACCCCCCCTCTCAATTGTCTTCCCTTGTGTTTCCAACAATTCATATCAGAGCAGGTTCCTTCAAAGAAGTTTAATAGCTTGAGGTGATCCAAGATACCGACATACAAGAAGGATAGTCTAAGATTTGATGGAACAAATTATTCTTTGTGGAAGACTCAAATGGAGTGCCATCTTAGATGCATTGGTGAAGCCTACTAGAGCATTACATACAATAGGTATGTTATTCCTCAGAATTGTCCTACTACTACTTCTGAGATTAGAGATGTTGAGTACAATATCAAGGCTAAGGAAGCATTGTTGAGTGCTTTGACTAATTTTGAGATGACAAATGTTATGGATCTGAAGACTGCTTATGAGATCTAGAAAAATTTGGAAACTTTGTATGAAGGTGATGCTAATGTGAAGATTGCAAAGTTACAAAGTTTGAAAGGGAAATATGAAATGTTGAAAATGGGTGACGATGAGAACAATACTACTTTCATGCAAAGAGTGAATGAACTTTTGTGTGGTATTAGATGTGCTGGTGGATAGTTGGACGAATCAGAGATTGTTGCTAAAGTGCTTAGATCCTTGCCTACTTCATATAAATTCAAAGATACTGCTATTGAAGAGCTCCGAATTGTAACAAATGTAACTAGAGACATGTTGATTGGTAAGCTTACTACTTTTGAGTTAAGTGAATTTGGTGATGCTCTTCCTAAGATAGAATCTGCATTCAAAGCTACTACCTTTGGGAGAGATAAGCAAAGATATGATTTGGGATTAATTTCATCTAGAAAAGTATTCAAGTATGAGGAGGAAATGAGAGAGATTGAAGAAGAGGAGAAGAAGCTAGAGGAGCTTGAAGCACTTATTGTCAAGAGAGAAGCCAAAGGAGAAGGTAAGTATAAAGGAAAATTTCCTATTAAATGTTTTTCTTGCAATAAGATAGGCCATTTTGCATCAAGGTTTCTGGAAAGAGTCCCTAATCCAAGAAATAATAAGCCTAGATTTCAAAGAAAGTGCTATTATGTTGCTAATGAAGGTGTGGCAAATGATGAATCTGATAACGGAAATGGAAGTGAATATGAATGGGTATTTGTTACTATCAAGAAAAATGATCCAACCCCTATTGAATCTCTTAGTTTCTCTAATGTGGAGAAAGCTCTAGTGGCTAGAGTTGAAGAGAAATATGAATGGGTGATTGATAGTAGATGCTCTCATCACATGACATGACATAAAAGCAAGTTTGTGAGTCTGGAAAATTATGATGGTGGTGTTGTAAGATTTGGTGATGACAAAGTTGGTGTAATCCATGGCATAGGATCCATTTCTATTGATGGTAAGAATAATATTGATGATGTTCTTTATGTGGAAGGTTTGAAGCATAATCTTTTAAGTGTTGGATAGATGGTTGACAAGGGATACTATCTTCAATTCAAGAATGGAAGGTGTAGAATATTGGGAAGTTCTAGAAATGTGATTGCTTCAAGTACAAAAACAAAAGGTAACATCTTTCACCTGAATGTTGCTAGTAAAAGGTGTATGATTGCTCAAGTTGATGAAATTTGGTTGTGGCATAGGATAATGTGTCATGTAAACTTTGACAATATTGTTAAGATAAGTTCTACACAGGCAGTGAGAGATCTTCCTAAGTTGGTAAAGCCTACTAATACTATATGCAAGAAATGTCAGTTAGGGAAGAAAACTAGAATTTTATTTCGGAGCAAACAAGATTGTTCAAAAGAAGTGTTGGAGCTTGTTCATACTAATTTGTATGGTCCTTCTAGAATCAAAATTTTACAAGGAGACAAGTACTTCATGTTACTTATTGATGATTACTCTAGATTGATGTGGGTTACTTTCTTAAGGGAGAAATTTGAAGCTCTGGAGAAGTTTAAGACCTTTAAGGCTATGGTTGAGACAGAGACAGGTCTGAAGATTAAATGTCTAAGATCAGATAGAGGTGGTGAATTCACTTCTCATGAGTTTAATTCTTTTTGTGAAGTGCATGGGATAAAGAGACAATTATATTCCCTGTAGACCCCTCAGCAAAATGGAGTTGTGGAAAGGAAGAATGGGATAATTCAAGATGCTACTAGGACTATGATGCTGGAAGGAAATGTCCCTCATATCTATTGGAGAGAAGATATGAGTACTGCTATTTACATCCTCAACTGGGTACAAGTCAAAGGTGATACTGGTAAGACCCCTTTTGAGCTATGGACTGGTCATAAGCCTACTGTTAGATATTTCAAAATATTTAGGATTAAATGCTATATCAGAAGAGATGAAGAGATAGGAAAGTTTGATGCTAGGATTCATGAAGGAATCTTTCTTGGTTATTCTACTAAGAGCGGCCTACCAGTGCTACAACAAGAGATTAAGGAAAATAGGTGAAAGTGAAAATGTCAAGGTTGATGAAGACATAGATAGACCATCCAGAACCTGTGGAGATAATTCAGATGATCAAAATCATAGTGCAGTCATAGGAAAGAATGTTTAGATTCAAAATCAAGTTCAAATCATTCTAATGAATCAAGAAAATTAAGAAGAAGAAACTAGTGAAAGTGCAGAAGAGAGATCACAAGAGCCAGAAATTCAAGAACGTCTTAAGACTCCAAGGTATGTAAGACTAAATCATTTAGAAGATCGGATTATAGGTGATAAGAACAAAGGTGTCTAGACTAGGAGAAGAATTGCAAAAGAATATTGTTTGATTTCAAAGACTAGGCCTAATAATGTAAATGAAGCATGCAAAGATGAACATTGGGTGGAAGCAATGAAAGAAGAGCTACAACAAATTGAGAAGAATAATACATGGATTCTTGTCCCTAGACCTAAGGACAAAAATTTAATTAGAACTAAATGGGTCTTTAGAAACAAGTTGAATGAGCAAGGTGAGGTTGTTAGAAACAAAGAAAGATTGGTGTGTAAAGGATATTCATAGATGGAAGGAATTAACTTTGAAGAAAATTTTGCTCTTGTTGCTAGGATCAAACTTGAGAGAATATTTCTTGCTTATGTTGCTTTAAAAAACTACAAGGTTTATCAGATGGATTTGAACATTTCTAAACGGCGAATTGGAAGAAGAGGTGTATGTTGAGCAACCTAATGGATTTCAATTGACTGATCAGGGAGATATGGTTTGTCGGTTGAAGAAAGCATTGTATGGACTTAAGCAAGCCCCAAGAGCATCATATGCCATATTGGACAAGTATTTGTTGAAGCTTGGATTCAATAAAGGTACTGTTGATAGTAATTTGTATTTCAAGATTGATCATGATAAATATCTAATTGTTGAAGTCTTTGTTGATGATATCATTTTTGGAGGAGATGATAGTTTGTGCATGAATTTTGCTAATTAGATGTAGAATGAGTTTGAGATGTCTATGATTAGTGAGATGCAATTCTTTTTTGGATTGCAAATTACTCATTCAAACAAAGGGATCTTCATATCTCAATCCAAGTATGTGAAAGAATTACTAAAGAAGTTTGGTATGGAAGATTCAAAGGTAGTTGGTACACTTATGGTGATCAGATGCAAGTTGACACAAAATGTTGATTCTTCAAAATAAAATCAAACTAGATACAAATCAATGATTGGTGGATTACTTTACTTGACTCAAACTAGGCCAAATATCATGAATGTTGTATGTATTGTTGCAAGATTTCAAGCTGATCCTAAAGAATCTCATGTAACTGTTGTGAAAAGGATTTCCAGATACTTGAAGGGAACAATTGATTTTGGGCTATGGTATCCTAAAAATGATGATCTTACTTTGAGTGTGTTTACTGATGTTGATTGGGCAGGAAATGTGGATGACAGAAAGAGTACTAGTGGTGGTGCATTTTTCTTGGGTAAGAAGCTGATTTCATGGTTAAGTAAGAAGTAGAATGCCATTTCTTTGTCTATTGTAGAGGAAGAATACACTATTGTTGCTAACAATTGTACTCAAGTATTGTGGATGAAGGAGATGTTGAAAGATATTAGGTTGTGTATAATGAACCCATTGTTATATTCTATGATAATTCAAGTGTAATTAACATTTCTAAGAATTTGGTGCTGCATTCAAAGACCAAGCATATATCTATCAAGTTTCACTTTTTGAGAGAGAAGGTGAGTGAAAAGGAATTCAAACTAGAGTATGTGCCTACTAAGGAGCAGATTGCAGACATCTTTACAAAGTCATTGGCTAAGGATACTTTTGAGTATCTTAGAGAGAAGCTAGGGGCTAAGGATACTTTTTAGTATCTCAGAGGGAAGCTAGGGGTGATTACCCCTCCTAATTAGAACTAAGATTCATTTACTTGCATTAATCTTTACATTTCATGGTCATATTTTGATCCAGATTGATGTTGTGGTGGCTGGTACTCGGGGGGAGTAGTCAGATGCTCAAATATGTGATTTAGAGCTTGTGTGGAGAAAAGAGATATTTGTCATTGATTTCAAATGGGGAGAAGAGTCATGTGGGAGAAGAGTTGCTGAGGAGAAAAGAGTCAGAACCTAAGAGGGAGTAAGTGTTGAAGATAGTTGCATTGATGGTGTTTTTCACATCATCTGTTGCCATCAATTCCAAAGGGGGAGATTGTTGGATGTTTTGGTTGTGTTTCTAATATGTGATTGTCATTGATTTCAACACTATTAGCATTGATGTCTTAGAGGCTGTATATGTCGAGGATATTGAGAAAATTGTAATGAAATAAGTTGTAGGTTGTCAATGGTGAAGTGAAGTTCATTCTATCCGTGAGTTCAGTACGTTGATGATCAGATGTTGTGGATTAAAGGGTTTCTTGTCAAGTATATCTAGTTTATCCATGTTAAGTTTCAAAGATCCGCATGAAGATTTGTTCATGTTATGAAGATTTGTATTCTAATAGTTTTTTTGTTGCTTCAGTTGGTGTTCCTAAAAGAAGATGATGTGATTTTAGCAAGTTCAGTTGTTGTGGATGCCTCTTTGGTGATTCATGATGTTGGTGGATGTTTCTAGATCATGCTCTATCTATGTTGCATGTCCACATTGATCGTTGTGCTCGTGATTCGAGTTTTTCTCTTGTGTGTTCATGTTTTTCATGTTATTGGCCGACAGGGTAATGAAGCGCATTGTGGATCCTCAAAGATTAATTTTTGAAGGTGGTTCATGTTTGAGAATTTCATTTTGGGTCTCCACTATGTTGTGGCTGACTGTGGTTGATTTGTATTAATAATCTTTATTGTTTTGGGCCAACATTTTGTATTCATTTTATTATTTTCTTGAGACTGACATGTAGTGATGCAATTTCTAGTTGCAGATATATAAGAGTGATTGTTTTATCATTTGAAGGAATGAGTATGTGAAGTGTTTGAGTCTTATGTGTGAATATTTTTTAGATATTTTGAAGGCAGAAGCAGAGTATGAAGAAGAGTGAAGAAGAGTGAAGAAGTGTTCATGTGCTTAACTAGAACTATAATAAGGCATTAGCAGATGCTATTTTTCTTAGTTCAAATCTTGTGGATGTAATTCATATTTTTGTAAGATAGTGTGTCTTCCTTGGGTAGTAAGCTTATCTGTAATTGAGTAGTGAGCTCTAGGTAGTGCACCTGAATGCATGTGCATTCCCATTCATATTTCTTTATACTATTAGAAGGTCAAGGTGGATAGTGTCAAATTTGTATTCTCTAATGAGAAAAATTAGATAAATCCAATGACCCCCAATCATCACCAAGAAATACATTTGATTTAGAAGAAGAAGTGAAGGGGGGGGACTTAGGATTGTTCACCTTGGCTTGATCTTCTTCAAGGAAATTCACCTTAGGGGTAGCCTTTAAGGTAGGCACTACTGAAGAGCATGCCAATACATATAAAGATAACGATGGAATATAGTTCTTAAGACTGGAAACAACTAAGGCCCGAATGACAACTGCCAACTCACAAAGGTGCACAACCTTAGGGCCAACCTTAATCATGATTACTTGATTGTTAGCAATAAATTTTATGCAACGACGCGAAGTAGAAGTTATAGCTCCCAAAGCGTGAATCCAGGTTCTTCCCAAAAGAATATTGTAAGGTAAAGGATTGGGCATCACATAAAAAAAGGTGGGTATAGTAATAGGTCCCAACCTCAAAGGAAAGAATATCATGCCTAGGGATTGATGACCAACATTATCAAATCCATGAATGTACAAGGAAGAAGTAGCTAAATAAGAAGAAACAATCTTAATTTTTGGTAATAACTCTATGTTGCATGCATTGAAATCTGAACTGATATGAATGAGAGCATGTCTAATACTAATATTATTAATGTTAAATATAATCATTAGAGGATCTACCTACTTGTGTACTTCCGGGGGTAGGATTTCTTGTAGATAGAACATAATATTCAATGAATCTATACAAATATGAGTTATCAATGCATTGACATCTGTTGACCTAGCAGAAGAAGACAAGAGGATCTTATGGAAGGCTTCTTGAAGCATACGTTGATAAATTGAAGCAAACTGAAGCAAATCCCATATTGAGATCTTAACCAAAGTAAAATGAAGTTTCTCGAAAAGATCACAATCACCTGATGCTTTAGTCATGGGTTTAGGTGTTGAAGGAAGACTTGGCTGAGAAGCTGGTAAAGAAGTCAAAACAAAAATAGGTTGAGAAGTAGGTTTGATGAATCATCATAGAATGGAACCCCATGAATAGAATGAATCCTCTTAGGAGAGGGGCTAGTTTGACTCAAGTAAATTATGAGTCTCTTAGGCATTTGAGGGGCCACAGAAATAGTCACTACATTCATAGACTCCTCGACTTCAAAAAGGAAGTAGACGATTGTGATGGAGAATTTTTCTCGGAAGATCTATGGATAGGAGAAGATGCCTCTAAAAAATCATCTAGGGCATCATCTAACATATCAAAATATTCCTTAGAAAAATAATTATCATAAAAGTTAAAACATTACAAAAAATATCCAACATGGTTCATGTCGAGTTCACCAAAATGTAGAAAAGGGGGATTCGCTAGTCATGAGTCTCTTGGTAACCAAGAGAATCCTAGGAAACAAATTGCCATAACTACCTCAGACTACCTAATAAGTTCAATTGAGAATATCAAGATGAAAGAGATTCCAAAACATATAAAAAGAAGAGTTTCAAGAACAATAATTGGCAGACAACTTCAGGGACAGAAAGAGAAGTCATTGAAATTTCTAGAAAAGAAGGAAGATCTCTCAACTGGAGGATGGAAGTGTGGGAGCGGGATGTCATCACGACACACTAAAGTCCCAGGAACACATTGGCATCTTGTATAGACTGAGCACTAGACCCTCAAAAAAAACCTCAAAGGACCCACTAACTATCGAGGATCTAAGGTCTGTTTAAGCTATTAATTTAATAGAAAGAGAGAAAATAGATAAGTGACAAAGAAGGAAAGAGACCAACTTATAATAGGTCCTATGCTTTGAATCCTTCTGCAAAGCTCCACACAACCAACCTACACACAAGGCGAACGAGGAAAAATGTTGGGGCAGACTTGGGGCTTGCTATAGTCAAGCCATGGTTTTGGTGTTCCCACCTCCATGGACCGCTAGATAGATAGAGTAAAATAGACAAAAGAGTGGTAAAGGGAAACCTTGCTATGGAGAAGAAATTGCACAAAAAAATAGACACCAAAGTGATAAAAGAAAACCTCGCTAAGGAGGAGAACCCATATCACAAAATAGAGAAACAATAATTGTGATAGAGACAAAATGATTATGATGTTATCAAATAAACAAGAAGCAAGAGAGTGTTACAAATAGTCTGTGGCCCCATATTCGCTTGATAGACACAATGTTGAGCACTTGTAAGAGAGCTTTGGTTGTTGGAGAGACTTCAATCTGGTAGAGCTTCACCATAAGAACGAGATGAAGAAGAGAAGAGAAAGAAGAGAAAGTTTGAATGAGAGAATATTGTAAATGAGAGTGAAAAAAGAGGTGTTGTTTAGCTGTATGGGTAGGAAGAGCCATTACTCTCAGAATATTTCCATAGAGACATGTGTCATGGGTCTAGAATTCTCATATTCCTCATATGGACTCATGAAAATTTGGGGACACTAGCATGCCGCATAGATGTTTGGGCATCATGTAGGCATCCAACTCATCATTTCATGAGAAAAGAGGTGGTGAATTATTTTTGCTTCATCATTGATCCTTATGGAGTTGAAATCACAAAATTTTGACTCATAAGATTCTTGTCATAAATGTGTCTACACACCATAAATACAAGGGTCAAATGCACAAATGTGAAATTGCCATAGGGTCTAATTTTATGACATTACAGGTTCAAAATATCCTAATTTACACACTCAAATTTATTGATTTCTATCAATTTAGAGCTCTTAGCACTCTCTTCACTCATATATCCTTTTGTTTAAATTTATTTATTTTAAATCTAGATCTGCAACCAAGGTCCATGAATTGTGTTTTGTCCCAACACCACTCAAGAGCCACTAGTGTGCCACTACCATTGGACTGCACTAACAAAACACTATCCCACGACTCAGTAGCCATGTTGGCATTTCAATTCATACCTTTGGTATGCAAATTAGAAACAAACAACTATGCACAAATTAACTGATTTTCCAATCTTTTTGTTTAGCTAAGAGCACAAGGTTATAAAACTCAAGCATCGTAGTTGATATTTTATCTTTTGAATTCAACTACGACAAAGCCTACTCTAATGATGTTTCTAACTAATCAAGTAAAAACATAGCTTGAGAGTTAGAAATGAATAAGGAATGATTATTTGACATAAATACTTAAAATTTCTTCCAACGTGCATCTACTATACTTTCAATGCAAGCTGAAATAGAGATCATATAAGCATAACACATAAAATTGAAAATTGAAATAGTAGATCAAAGCGAATGAGGCATATTATTTCCTTTTCTCAAATTTCAAGTAACAAATATTACACTTCTAGGACATCAGGATTGTAGTAAAATGGGCTTATAGCTTATCGATCAACCAAAATACATTGACACAAGACATGGGAACTGAACAATAGCTTGCATCTAAAAGATG
Organism: Sequoia sempervirens; assembly: GCA_007258455.2. Taxonomy (NCBI): domain Eukaryota; kingdom Viridiplantae; phylum Streptophyta; class Pinopsida; order Cupressales; family Cupressaceae; genus Sequoia; species Sequoia sempervirens. The sequence continues at coordinate 905,706,810 of VDFB02281492.1, forward strand.
CATACAAGCTTTCTCTTACACTAAGTGAACAATGCTGAATAACAATTAGAAGGCATTAGTAGGATCAACATTTTTTTATCACAAGAATGGTTAAAGAAAAATGGGCAAGGCTGCCCTTATTTATACACAAGCAGAGGAGTAGGGAACCCTAAAATCTCCTTACTTTTACAACTAAGGCTTGTCAACATACAAGCTTTATTTCTAAAACTAAAACAAGATAAGCATCTAACAACCTATAAAAGCATAAAAATAGAGAAAGTGCCAACTATTAAAACTTGATTTCTTCTCTTTCAAAGAATGGATAAGCTTGAGATAGGAATTGAAAGAAAGCGTGAGATAAGAATGGGAAAAAAGCTTGTAGAAAGCTTCTAGTTCACTACTGCTTTAAATCTTAACCATGTCCACCAAAAAGCTGGAAACTGTATTGTAATGTCCCCTTTTCAGGATAACCCTAAATCTTGTCCTCTTAGCTCCTTAGTCCTTGACTCTGATATGATTATACTCTTCCCTTCCCAAAATCCATGGGTCATTTCCCTCTTCCAATCCATTGATTGCCAAGTTGTTATTTCTTCAATTTTGCATGTATGTACCTTTTCAAATCTGCCTTCTATCAATTGATAATATTTCTCCTAAAATTTCTCTATAAAAATTTTCCTTAAATGTATGCAATTTTATAATAGATACTATTTCTGATTGGTTGAATAATATGCATCTTGATTGGTTAAAATTGGTCTCTTTAAGAGTACTCAAAAACCCTGAGTTTTATATATTTTGACATAAAGACTATTCCCTATCTTATCTTCATTTCTAGTTGCCTTTTTATATGATCATATCTCATGGCAAGAGACACACCTTTTTGGGTAGGGATGATTGTACAAATGGTCATGACTATTAGTTTAAGTTTAATCATTGTTTGTTGGATACAATCATATACCCACTCCTATCACTACCTATTTAATTAGTAATTGTTGCTATTAGAAGTGGTCGACCTTTCTCACATATTCATTGCTTCCTTTATGTCAGCGATTGTTATGTCTTTAATATTAATCGTTGCCTTTGTTTATCAATTTTTTTCATTTCCATTAGTCTGATCACTACCTCTTAACTATACAGTCCGAGCTCTCATATTGATTTTCATCGCAACCTTTAGACTTCAATTGTAGTCGTGGTTCTTGTCTTCATATACCATTGTCTTTAATATCTTCCTCATAACATATAATAATTGTGTGCTTTAGCTTATAGATTATAGCAATGATACTTCTCAATGAAGGTTATCATTGAGTAATAATAATCACCTTGTTTATTTACACACTTCGCAATGAGTTATTGACTTTCAACAAAGGCTCGATAACATTAATACCGTTCAGTATATACATGGATTTTGGATGACATTGCTTTCATAAATATGCCTGATAATGTCCTAGAAATCCTTCCTCTAGCCATATGATGGTAGTATATCCATGATTCTTTAGAAATAATGACGTAGCAAGATGATGATCTTTTCATCTCCTTCCCTTGATTCCTTTTATTTGGCTTGGGCGGTGGCCACAGGAGATCACCGATGGTAATCTTTAGATAACCTGATAATGTTTAACTTTTGACAATAATTAATATTTACTCTTTGTAACAATTCGCTGCCACCAGTATAAATAATCTTCTGCAGACATGTGAGCTAAGTAAAGTTGCGTGTCCAGTAATTCACTGATGAATCTTCAGCCTTGCAGAGGGTCAAATCATTTCCTTGGAGTAGTCTGAGATCTTGAGAATCTGAAATGACTTTCTAACTCCTGCAATGTTTGTTCTATTTGAAAGTTTCTTATATCTCTTCCTTCCTTTGCTATCTTCTAAACTATTTACTTGCTTTCTAATTCGCTTTCTTCTTAGACTCTTACGTCGTGCGGTCTCAACTTCGACTAACTTCTCTTCATTCCCTATCTGATGATCCTTTCTTCCTCACATTTGATTGGATATAGGTTTGGCACCCCAAGAGATACGCGGTCTCAACCATTTTCTTCATGTGTCCCTTCATCATGTTTAGTTTGGGAGACTAACATTGCATTTGTCCTCTTCTTCGTACTTGCTTAATCGGCTGCATCAACATCTAATTAGTGTATAATGACATATTCTATTTGCAATGCAACTATATATATATTATATCTATTTAAATTTTAAATGCATTAAATTTATTTTTTTGAATACTTTTCTTATGATGGGGACATCACATGTATCTCTATCAGGAGCATCAATACTATCTATAACAAAAAAAAAAATATTTTTTAGGATCTCTTCACCTTTTGCAATTAAACTTCAAAAGTATTTGACCTGTTCAACTTCTTTATCAAATCTTGCTAATCTCAACGGCTCTGCAACTAGAGTGATGACCTTTTATAAATATATCCTCTTACTTCAGCATATATTTTGCAACTTTTATACTTCTAACACTTCTCCTGATTTTTCAATGGAAGAATTTTGTACAACTCTTTTCCAACACTTGTCCTTTTGCTCATACCACACCCTTTAACATTCTTTGACTGACATGATGAGGTTTTTTTGTCAATGGTGGTATTGAAAAAGTACTTCTCAACATCCTTCGTTAAGATAATCATGATATAACACTTTTTTGGCTTTGAATTCAATGGGAAAGTACTCCATGCTAAAAAACTTAAAGTTTGACTGTAAACTTGACTATGCTCGGACAAGTTTTGCACAAAAGATAAATTTAGCATGCTAATTTTTCCTCTTCAAATGGGCATATTTTTCAAAAATAAATTTAGAATTCATCAAACTATCTGGTGAAACTAATAGCCAGCTGGGGCACCCATGATTGCCAAAGTTAGATTATTTTCAATGTGTTTTCAACCATCTTTTGACATTTTCAATTTCGCTCATGTTTACCCCTCCGATCAATCTATGATAATTGGTGACTGTCAACTCTGATGAGTTTGCTAATGATTGCATTGGAGAGCTACTTCAAAACTAAAGAAAACATTTTGTAGGCTACAATTGCAAATTCATCCATTTGATGACCCAAAAGCCTTGGCACCTATCTCCTCCTAGGATTCCCATGATCTCTAGCCTTAGCCATTTTTGGCTCTTTTTCAACCTTCAAACCTGACCTTCATGTTTTTTCATCTATTTTATCTGAAACTGTGGGTGATCGAATGATCTGATGAATCTACTGAGGTATCCATTGCGAAGCTGAAAAGATTTTGACTAGATTGACTGATCTGGAAAACCCTAATTATTTGATTTGAGCCTCCAAAACCCCGGGCACCTATCTCCTCTTAGGGTACCCAAAATTTCCATACTTAGAATATTTTTTGATAATTTCATGATTTGCATTATGCTTCCCTGTTGAGACCTCTATGTTCGATCTTCAATTCCAGATGGCTGATTGATTTGATGACTATGTGGATGGATTCACTACGAAGCTGAGAAGATTTTGAGCAACATTGTCTAAGATGAGAAAACCCTAACCTTTGCATTAGGTCCTACAAAACCCTAGGTGTCCTTGGCTACCTGGGGCGCCCAAAGTTCTCAAACTTAGTTTATTTTTTGATATTTTCATGATTTCCAGTTTGCCACTTAGTCAAGACTCCTTTGATTGATCTAAGATTCTATCTGATGGATTGATTTGATTTCCACGTCGTTTGATTCACTGCGGAGTTAGAGGGATTCTGAGCAGGATGCCCTAGAGGCACAAAAACCTAACTCTGACATTTGGTGCCTTGAAACGCTGGGTGCCCCTAGCTACTTGGGGCTCCTTTACTCTCTAAAGAGTTTTCATTTTCACCCTTTTCAACTTTTCCCTTCATTCCTCACATTTTTCATTGCCTTGACTATTGGAGACTAAAAAATGATAAGAAAAAGAATCCTAGGTGCCTAGACTAGGCAGGGGCACCTGAACTATCAAGACTTAGTCAAAATTTTGCAATTTTCATGAATTCATAGCATCCCTCCTTCATTCTTCATTTTGTGTGCATGTTCATCATTTCTCATCTTCTATGTGGTTTTTGAGACTTCAAATCTAACACCTAGAAGTTTGACCAACCTCCATTGATGGCCTTAGAGCTCATGTTTAACTTCTGAAAAAGTAGAATAGACCCACTAGGGAAAAACTAATTTTTTGACAATTCTGACTAAAATAGCCTAATGATGAAGTATTTTAAGCCAATGAAAATTAGTTTGAACCCCTAGAGTTATACTTTCTATATTTAGAAATTTTCTATTTTTAGAAAAATTTGTCAGCATCCATTTGAGAAGAAACCATGAAAAGGTCTATTTTAGAAACTTTATTTAGAAAATTTCCTAAAATTTAGGGCCAAAAAATCGAGATCTGGGTTTTGTAGACAAGGTCGCTCTAAGTAGATCCAATTCCTCATATTTTGAAAATTTTGAGTTTTCAAGCACCATGCATGACATGCAAGTTTTTTAATTTTTTGACCTTTTGACAATTTTTGACAAGACTTTTGACCATTTTTATGAAATGCCTAAGTGTAGAAATTTTTTTAATTTGGGGTACAACATCTGGCTCTGCCTGGGGACTATGTCAAATACTTACAACATAGGAGAACAAAAAAATATTTGGAATTTTTAGAATAGACCACTGCCTTATACATTGGGCATCAGAGTCAACAACACTTCCTAATCACCTAGAACAAGACTTTCACTAAGTCACCTATGACCGAACTTCCTAGAATCACCTAATAGTTGGACTTCCCTACAAATCACCTAAAAAAAGATGCCTAATCACCTAAAACATGACGAAACTTTCAAAGACAAGGGAAACACAACATAACGAACACATTATGGAAAGGGGAAACACATCACAAAAACAAGAGAAAATTACTCCATCTACAAAGGATGTCATTTTTTCCCGAAAGGCTTCACATCTCTTCTGATTGGTATTGCGAGAGAAAAATATTATGTGATGAAGATTCTCATATCTTGATATGCCCAAGCAAAGGCACCTTGACAATAGTCATAATATGGTGCAAGGAAGGGAGAAGAGACTGATGAGGCATCAATTTTGCTATCATTCATCTTCGGGATGTCTCTTTCATCAAACTCTTCAAACCATTCGATCGCGTTCCAAAATTAGTTTCTATAATGTCATAGGTGATTTTTTTGACCTGGAAATATCCTTTGATTGGATCTTTGATTGGCTCTACATCCCCTTTAACACATAGGAATTTGATTCCCATGTCTTTGGTATTTTTGACGCCTAACAAAAGCACCTCTTTTTTAGCTTCAATGAATTCCAATTGCATGCAATGTGCAAATGGGTGCAATTGTCCTTCAAGGGAGATGATTGTTTCCCATGCTTCTAAACCTATTGTTTAATAACCCCCATTGAACTGTATTGTCCATAACTTTGTATCCTCTATCAGTTTCTTTTCATGACAAGTAATGCTCTAGTCTTCAGTTTCTATTTCTAACAGCGTCACATAATTACCAAGACCCTTTTCTTGATATAGAATTAAGGATTTCACCACCATGAATCATGATTTTGGCTCAAGTTCTATCTTGATTTTTTCCTCTTTCAAAAGAATGGTCGTGGATGACCAATCTAACTACATCACACCAACAAGATATCTATAGAAGCTCTGGCTCAACAACATCCTGTAGCTGGTTGGAATTTCAGCCACTAGGATATTCATCACTAATGTTTTCTCCAGAAAAGACACCAACCTTACTTGAGTGTCTTTCAGTTGTTCAACCAATGACACTGACTTAGATTGAAGTGAATAACAATCATTTTGTGTCTCGGTACATGAAAGTCCCAATGCATTCATTATTTGTATAGGTACATGACATTGTCTGAGGTTCTTGAGTCTATGATGCAATTTTTCAATTTGAATCCTCCTATATATAGAGATATATAGAAAGGTTTGGGATTTTCTTTTGCTAGAACATATGACTCAAGTAATGTAGGCTGAATTGAAGCTTCTTTCTTTACATGTATTATTTTGTCCAACTACTCAGGATGATCATGAAGATACTCCAACTGAGAAATCTACACCTTTGTCTTCATCAAGAAGGCTACAATATCAAAAAAAATTGAAGATGAGTCTTGAGCAACTACTTTAACATTCTCCTGAGAAGGCTTAGGATTAGAAGCAGAAACCACTTCTTTTCCTTTTTTCTTTTTGTGCTTTTAGTTTATCTTCTTTCTACGCTTGCAAGTGTAGAGCATGTGTAAACACAGGCATAGAATGTATTTCATGAGTTATTGCAATAGAGTAGTGACTGAGGTCTTCTTTTCCGTCAGTAACGTGTTCACTTTGAAATTATCCTAGAGCAAAGTCACCATCAAATTTTTCCATCTATGGTAAGACAAAATTCAAACTTGATGTTGGGACAAAACTGTAACTGGGTGCAACATTACCATATCCCATAATCCGGTTCATTCTTAAATTCTTTGGACATGTAGAACCGGTATGTGCATTGGCTTCATGGAAAGCATAAAATGCTACATTTGGTGTAGCTTCAATTTTTGGTCTTGTTGGAGGTGCTGGCAACCGTGGCCTGCACTTATTGAAAGGTTGAAAATTGTTTCTCTTTGGTTGGTACAATTGCTAAGGTTGTTAATGTTGTTGAGATTGATATTGTGGTGGTGGTAGTGCAAGCTTCTCATTGGCTACCTTCTGTAGCACTAGATCCATAGAACTCTAAAGCAAAGGCCTGATTGAATCCTTCCTCATCTTGTTGGAGGTGATCATATTATCCTCCAACTTGATGGCATATTCTTGCACATCCATCAATTTTGTTTCTTTTTCCATCTTTAGGAAGAAGGTTATCTCTGATGGAAGAGCATTTATGAAGCAACTCATCATAATTTCTGGTGATGGATTAACTATAGAATAAAGTCATGTAACAAGATGATTAAATCTCACCACAAACTCCCTCATGGGCTCGTTGTACTCTATCTTTGAATTCGCTAGTTGGGAAAACAATCAATGACTTTCTTTAGCAAGCTTGAATCTCACCAATAATTTCTCACTCATAGTTTCCCAGCTTGTAATAATGCCAAGATCTAGGTGATTGAACCAGTCAGTAACATTCCCAACAAGAGTCTCCATAAAGAGATGCACAACAATGTCTTCATGTGCCACATGCAAGATGGTGCAAGTTGTTGAGAAGGAAGAAAGATGATCATCAGGATGTTGAGTTCCATCATCATGAAACTAGAAAAAGTGTTTCCTTGACCCTTTAGGTAATTCATGACATTCCCACAAAGCCAAAGGTACAATGTTATTACCCCAAGGTAATGGAGGTGGATGTCTCGGATTCCTACCAGCATTGTTGTTTTTATCACCCATTGCTTCTGGCTGGATCACACAATAGGATGCCAGATGATCATTCCCATGTCATAAAGCATAAGCTTTTTTGAATTTTTATGCCTCGTGCCCCACAATGAGTGCTAGAAAATTGTTGGCATTTCAATTTTCACCTCTAGTGTGCGAATTAGAAATGAACAACTATGCATATATTAACTACTCTTCAAATTAGGAGGTGAAATTCCCTCTTTGTTGATGTTGCTTAAAGAAAGTAAACCAAAACTAATTTTCCAATCTTTTTGTTCAACTAAGAGCACAAGGTTATAAAACTCAATCATCGTAGCTAATATTTTCTCTTTTGAATTCAACTACGACTAAGCCTACTCTAATGAAGTTTCTAACTACTCAAGTAAATGCAGAGGTTGAGAATTAGAAATGAAAAAGGAATGATTCTTTGACATAAATACTTAAATAAAATTTCTTCCAACGCACATCTACTATACTTTCAATGCAAGTTGAAATAGAGATCATGTAAGCATAACACATAAAACAAAAACTTGAGATTGTAGATCAAAGTAAATGAGGCATAAGATTTCCTTTTCTCAAATTTCAAGTAACAAAGATTACACTTCTGGGACAACAGGATTGTAGAAAAATAGGCTTACAACTTAGTGATCAACTAGAATACATTGACACAAGACACAAGAACTGAACAATAACTTGTAGCTAAAAGAGGCATGTATAAGCTTTCTCTTACACTAAGTGAACAATATTGAATAACAATTAGAATGCACTAGTAGGCTCAACGTTTTGTTATCACAAGCACATTTAAAGAAAAATAAGAAAGGCTGCCCTTATTTATACACAAGAAGAGGAGTAGGGAACCTTAAATTCTCCTTACTTTTACAACTAAGGCTTTCCAACATGTAATATTTATTTCTAAAACTAAAACAAGATAAGCATCTAACAACCTATGAAAGCATAAAAACAGGCAAAGTGCCAACTATTACAACATGATTTATTCTCTCTTTCAAAGAATGGATAAGCTTGAGACAAGAATAGAAAGAAAGTGTGAGATAAGAATGGAAAGAAAGATTAGAGAAAGCTTCTAGTTCACTGTTGTTTTAAATCTCAACCACATCTTCCAAAAAGCTAGAAATTGTATCTCTATTAGGAGTATCAATACTATCTCCAACAAAATTACACTTTTCTAGGGGGTATGTGCAGAATCATCATGGAAAATACAGGCCCTTAAGTGGCAATGAAAATTCAGAAAATTCAGAGTTAGGCAACTTGACATAAAAATTTGAATAAGTTATCTATATTATTTCAAAAATATGTAAGACTAGAGTCTGTGGAAAATTGAATGTAGTTTCTAAACTACTAAGTCTATTTTATTTTTTTTAAAGTCTATTTGGTGAAAATTTGAAATTTCAATGCAATTGTACTTAAATTTCAGGGAAAAAATAAGAAGTAGGTATTTGTCTGACCACCCTAACCACAATAAAATGATAATATTTTTTTATAATATTTTAGATATAAGTAGAGGACTCATGTCCGGATGTGACACATATTTTTGTAATTTTTTCCAAGTAAATAATTAATTATGATTTTTTATTACAACATTTAAAAAATATAAAACTTCATTATGTCGACCACCTTAACTTGGTCAAAACTTCATGAAATTCAATTTTTTTTTAATCCTATAGTATGCAAGCATAGAATGTGACACATTTTTGGATTCAAAATATGATACACCATTGAAAGTTATAGATGTTTTTCAATCAGCCTATCAATTAGGACTTTAGTTGTAATTCTAATAGAAAATGAATAATAATTATTTATTAAATTCAAAGTAAAGAATAATTTATATTGGTGGAAAGCTAACAGTCTCTTCTACAAACCCTTTTTGTTTCATCAATTTTGGCTAAAAATAAAGTCGTCAACCACATGGATGAAGTCTAGAAAAACAAGGTAAGTTGTCAAACACGTTTTTTGCGTTGACTTCTTAGGATTGGCATGTCCAAGCCAAATACCAAAGCAAGCCCAAGGCTAATCCCTAGGCAATAAATTATGTGTCAGAAATATCGGATATCCGTTTCAAAATGGATATCCAGGTTCGGTTTATATATGATTTTAAAAAAAATTATACATATAATATATGATTTATAAAAATGCAATAAATATTTTATAGTTTATTTTAATATATCTAGTTTAGAGCTTATACAATATAGTTTATAATTTAATATATAATATATTATATTATTATGTGTAATATTTAAATATTATTTCTATATTTTGCTTAATGTATATATATGTACTTATATATAAAATATTATATAATTAATTAATATTACTAACATATAAATATTTAAATATTATCTCTTTCCTC
>VDFB02281492.1:905717993-905758796 GCA_007258455.2 Sequoia sempervirens
TATCCGATATGGAAAATTAGGATTGGTGTTTTCTTTGGTGGTGAGTACTGACACTCGAGCCTAAAAAAAGTAAACATGGTATTTTCACATTTTTGGGTCAATGAAAGACGTGTTTTTTTCCTCATTGCCACTTTTTGGCCCACCATTATCCTACACATACCCTAGGATCTCTTCACCTTCTACAATTGAACTTAGAAAATATTTGACCTCTTTAGCTTCTTTATCAAATCTTGCTAATCTCGGTGGCTCTGCAACTGGAGTGATGACCTTTTATAAATATATCATCTGGCTTCAGCATATCTTTCACATCTTTTATACTTCTGACACTTCTCTCAATTTTTCAATGGAAAATTTTTGTACAACTCTTTTCCAAAACTTGTCCTTTTGCTCATACCACACCCTTTCACGTTCTTCGATTGAGATGATTTTTTTTTGTCCATGGTGGTATTAAAAAATTACTTCTCAACATCATCCCTTAAGATAATCACAATCTTGTTTGGCTTTGAATTTGATGGGAGAGTACTCCATGCTGAAAAACTTGAAGATTGACTCTAAACTTGACTATGCTTAGACAAATTTTTCACAAAATCTAAATTTAGCTTGCTATTTTTCCCTCTTCAAACTTGTAGATTTTTCAAAGATAATTTGAGGCGCCCAAGTTCAATTGGTAGGGTTTAATTGGCTAAAGTGCAGATTTTTATTTATGGGTGTTCGGTGAATCTTGAGGGTTGACTGTGTTAGAAACCAAGATCTGAAATGCAAACCAGAAAATCCTTCCACATAAGAGAAAAACATAAAAAGCAAGAGCTTTGTAAAAAGATGTGCAAAATATTATTATTCAGGGATTCATAATTACATGAGATGATTTTCTTTATAAAAGCAAAGTATGCATAACCCTAATCTTATCTTGAGCAACAAGATAGCTCAACAAGATAAGGATGAGAATAATTAACCTAGGAATTAAAATATTACCTAAGTAAAGTTATGCAAGTTTAATTAAATATTAATTACACTAACACCCCCCCATAAATGCAACTTAGGGAGACTAAAAAAGCATGCACCTAAAACTAAGATGAATGCAAGAAAGCATGAATGGGTCTCGGCAACAAGGCTTGATCAGGTACCCAAGTACAAATGAAATAATGAGGTAGAGAAGGAAAACCTAGTGGGACAAAACCCCTCTACAATGAGATTACTGTTGTAAAGAAGCACTAGAAGAACACTGTGGAGTAACACTGGAATCGCAATCCAAAAAGCAAGGAAAGATAATTCTATCTACTACTGAAACCAAATGAGAATCACTAATTGACTCAAGGAATCATGATAAAGCAACAACAGAGCCGATGCCACGGAACACTGGAAAACTCACAAACTGGAACAACCCTGGAATATGTGAAGCAACAGTAGATGAAATGATGATAGAATCTAGAAACTGTGTATCTCGATGTCGATACCAAACTGAGACTAAAAATTTTCCATGGAAACAAGTACCATAAAGACTCTGGAACATTAACCATAAAAACATGGCCCTCAAACTAAAAAGGATTTGAACCAATGCAGATCAATAACCATAAACTCTCAATCTAAATTGTGAACCGATGTGAATCTGATATGTGTCAAGCTAAGACAAGATGTGGCCAAAAGAAACTAAGAAACCAGATAACCCATGCGAGTTGTCATGGAGATCAAAGTGCATGCACACTCTAATCAGATTATTATGCAAGAAACCCCCCTGAAGGAATTTTATCTCAGTTCATTTATTACAATAACCCAATGATTTTAAAAGGAGAGAATGAAAACATGCATAAATAGAAAATAAAAATAGACCTTAGATCGATGTAGAGGATTGAACTAGCTTTCCAACGTCGTAAGAATGATGAAAAAAGGATCACCGAGTCAAAAGATATGCCCTCTTAAGCAAAAAAACTTCATCTGAGCTCAAGTACCTGAAAAATAAATCTAGAGAAAAATATGGTAAAAAAACCTTCACCAATGGATCGGCGTCAGTATCATCTTTCCAACGGTATCTCACTTGTGAAAAACGAACATCGTATGCAAAAAATACACCCAATTTAGTGAAAAGTGCTCCAGAAGGCCCAATAAGGCCCGCAGGGCCCCCAAGGGGCTATAAACAAATTCGGCTACCTCTTGAGCTTGCAAAAAATCTCCCAGCTTGAAACCCTCATAGATTTGGCAAACGATGGCCAAAATCTACAAAATAAAAGCCAATCCTGACTTTTTCCAGCACTCTAAATCCAATGGTGAAGCTCAATTTGATCCAAGATGTTGCATAGATGAACTCAAGGCATGATACCCTCAAGGAATCCCGAATGAACTCTGCAATGATTTTCTCAAAAAATCTGAGAAGGGGCTGCAAATCAAGGCTTTGACACCATGTTAGAAACCAAGATCTGAAATGCAAACCAGAAAAGCCTTCCACAGAAGAGAAAAATAGAAAAAGCAAGAGTTTTGCAAAAAGATGTGCAAAATATTATTATTCAAGAATTCATAATTACATGAGATGATTTGCTTTATAAAAGCAAAGTATGCATAACCCTAATCTTATCTTGAGCAACAAGATAGCTCAACAAGATTAGGATGAGAATAATTAACCTAGGTCCAATTAAAATATTACCTAAGTAAAGTTATGCAAGTGTAATTAAATATTAATTACACTAATAGACTGAATGATCCATCGTGGAGCTTGAGTGAATCTTATGAAGTTTTCTTGGAGGCTACTTTGGGTAAAACCATCATCTTGACCTTCAAAATCATGGGAACCCCTAGCTAGTTGGGGCGCCCAACATTACCAGTGTTAGCCATTTTTGACATTCTTCCATTTCTTCACGTTTTCTGATCTTCTAATGAATTCACAATTTTGGGAGCTAGACTGACCTGATGAGTTGACTGTCAGTTTCTTCGGATAGCTTGATGAATTATGAGGGGGGTATTTTGGGAGCTTCATCTCCTAAAAATTTGATTTAGGGCTTCAAATCCTTGGGAACCCTTGGCTAGCTGGGGCACCCATGATTGCCAGAGTTAGATTATTTTCATTGTGTTTTCAACCTTCTTTTGACATTTTCAATTTTGCAGATTATTTTCATTGAGTTTTCAACCTTCTTTTGGCATTTTCAATTTTTCTCATGTTTACCCCTCTTATCAGTCTATGATATTTGGTGACTATCAACTTTGATGAGCTTGTTGATGATTGCGTTGAATAGATGCTTCAAAACTGAAGAAAACATTTTGTAGGCTACAACTACAAATTCATCCATTTGATGACCCAAAATCCTTGGTGCCTATCTCCTACTAGGGTGCCCATGATCTCCAGCCTTAGCCATTTTTGGCTCTTTTCAACCTTCGAACCCAACCATTTTTTTTATATATTTGATCTAAAATTGTGGGTGATTGAATGATCTGATGAATCTGCTAAGGCATCCATTGTGAAGTTGGCATGATTTTAAAGAGATTGACTAATTTGTAAAACCCTAATTGTTAGATTTGAGCCTCCAAAACCCCAGGCGCCTATCTCCTCTTAGGGCACCCAGAATTTCCAAATAGAATATCTTCTGATAATTTCATGATTTGTATTTTGCTTCCATGTTGAGACCTCTCTATTCGATCTTCAATTCTGGATGACTGATTAATCTAATGACTATGTGGATGGATTCATTGCACAAATGAGAAGATTATGAGAAACATTGTTTGGGATGAGAAAACCCTAACCTCTGCATTAGGCCCTCCAAAACCTTGAGTGCCCCTAGCTACCTATGGCACCCAAAGTTCCCAAACTTAGTTTATTTTTTGATATTTTCATGATTTCCAGTTTGCCACTTTGTCAAGACTCCTCTTATTGATTTTAGATTTTGGCTAATGGATTGATCTGATGACCATACTGTTGGATTCACTGTTGAGCTGGAGGGATTCTTAACAGGATGTCCTAGAGGCACAAAACCCTAACTCTGACAGTTGGTGCCTTGAAAAGTTGGGTGCCCCTGGCTACCTAGGGCACCTTTACTCTCCAGAGAGTTTTTATTTTCAAAATTTTCAACTTTTCCCTTCATTCCTCACATTTTTCATTGCCTTGATTGCTAGAGATTGAAAAATGGCTAAGGCAAAGAATCCTAGGTGCTTAGACTAGGTAGGGGCGCTTGAATTGTCCAAACAGTCAAAATTTTGCAATTTTCATGAATTCATAGCATCCCTCCTTCATTCTTCATTTTATGTGCATGTTCATCATTTATCATCTTTTGTGTTGTGTTTGAGACTTCGAATTTGACACCTGGCAGTTTGACCAACCTCCATTGATGGCCTCAGAGCTCCTTTTTAGCTTCTAAAAAGTCAAAATAGACCTGCTAGGAATAAACTAATCTTTTGACGATTCTAACTAGAACAACTTGATGAGGAATTATTTTAAGCCAATCAAAATCAATTTGAACCTTTGCAGTTAGACTTTCTATTTTTAGAAAATATTTCCAACATCCATTAGAGAAGAAACCTAGAAAAACCCAAAAAGGCCTATTTTTAGAAACTTTTTATTTTTAGAAAATTTCCTAAAATTTAGGACCAAAAAACTGAGATCTGGGTTTTGTAGATAAGGTTGCTCAAAGTAGACCAGATCTCAAATTTTGAAAATTTGGTTTTCAAGCACAATGCATGACATGCAATTTAAATTTGGGGTACAACAAGACACCACTATTTTCTAAGATTCCTAAATGATAAAAGTTAATTTGTAACCCCATAACTTTCATATATGATATTAGAATTTTAACTTCTTATAGTTGTCAAAAACCTCTCTCCAATCACTACATTGTGATATATAAATAGTTTTCAAATATTTACTATTTGCTTCAAATTTTGTAAATCTAACATTTCTCCAAAATGATTAGCAAGTCTGATTGAGGAGCATCCAGTGATGTAGGGGCAATCTTGCATCTCCCAAAAAAATGTTTTTTTTTAATTATTTTCTTTAGTTGTTTTGAGTCTCATGATGGCACTTAAGGGATGTAAGACAACCAAAATTTAGAAAAGGTAAAAAATGGTCACTTACTATTTTTAGTAAGTCAACCTAAATGGGCTCATATTGATCTGAAATTTTACCACAAGGATATACATTGAAAAATGTATTTCATGGTAGAAGAATCATCTCAATATCATGTATCGTTTGGGAAAATATTAAAGTTTTCATGTTGAGAGATTTCTCCAATGCAATTGTTGGCTCTCAGTTGTTTTTGGTTTGTCCTTGATGTCAAAAGTGGTTTGCTGATATGAATGTGATGATATGCTTGGTGGATGTTGACAAGCTACATTCTTAGCTCGTTTTGATACACGATGCTTATAGTTGATTTACATGGTCTTTACACATGGTTCATGGCATGCAATTACAAGTTTCAGATTTCCATGTTTCAGTTTTTGATACATGTTGGTTATTGATATTGCTATCATTTTTTTTAACAAGGTGCTACAAGTCAGATTTATCCTTTCCATGATTTCAAATCACAGATCAGGTATATGGTAGTTGATGTTTGACATGGTATACATGATGGCATTTGCTTATTGAACAGACAAATCAAGTGATATTTGCACATCTTATGTTTGCATAAAACATACAAGATTATTTGACACATAGGGTGTCAACATTTGATACATGATTTCATAAAGCATGCAATGTTACAAGGTTTTGGACAACTTGTTCTTGGAATATTGCTTGGTCATATACATGTGACATTATCCAAGTCACTTTGAAAGGTTGAATTCTAAATACAACCACATTGTGATCAACTTGCATGGTATTTTGTATTTGAGCACAATGCATGTGTGTCTGATCACAATGCATTGATATTTGATGTGGTAATAAGGAAATTGGTTTAATGTTGACTTCCATTTGGAAAGGTTTTTACACCATGCTTTTCCTTGGTTGGCATCTCTTGTCAAATGCATTTGTTTGATTTATACTCCTAAAGAGTATCAAGTATACTAAGCATGTTATTTCAATGGAATAGACTTTTTAAAAGTCTTAGCAATGATATTAAGGATCAATATTGTTGATTAATGTTTTGAGTCTAAATCGGGCTTTATCAAACTCAACACTCATGTGAATTCACTTCACTTATTGTGACTTGACATTAGCAATGAATGATGCAGAATGATTTTGTCGGCAATGAAGAATTGTCATCGGATTTAAAAACATAACAATGGTTTATTATTTATTATGTTTTGATTTGTTTCGGACTTCAAAACATAATTATGTTTGATAAAGTCTTTGACAGACTTGGAAGAAATAAATTTAGGGCAATATCATTGTGAAGGGTTTGGAACCCTAGCTTCCATGAGAATATTGTGTTCATAGTTGTAAATCTGATCTTCTTTGGCCGACACTAGAGGATTTAACAGAGTTTTTTGCAAGCATGGATAGCAGGTTATGAGCTAGCAAGAGCTTGGTAGTTGTTAAGGAAGTGACAATGGCTCCTTCAGCTGGGTAGTTGTGGTTGACTTTATCGATCTTTGTCTGGTATTTGTTTGATTTCTTCATTGCATAATCAGGTATTATTTTTGTTGTTTAAAGAAAGTAAGAAAAGGTAGTTAAAGATTCTTGAAGCTCAAATCATAATTGAAAAGTGTGTTTATTTATGTTAAAATATCTACATTTGAGATTAAGAAAATCTTACTAGGTAATGAAGTGATTTTGTTATTGTTGTGATCTCTATTAAAAGAGTTTTTTTTAAATCAAAAAAGGAAAAGAAGACCTCCAGGATTTAATTAAAATATTTTTAAAGGGTTTGTATAAAAGAATTTTTTTAGGGTTGTTCTTTTAAAAACCCTAACTTGATATGGTTCTTACAATTACAAAAACTGTATGCAAAGATGCTTATGCATTTTATTTAAGAAGAATTTTTGTGGCATTTTTCGATGTTAGATATGCAAGAAAGAAAATAAGAAAATGATGTTCATGTTGAAAAATGAGGTGTTTTCTTAGCTTAATACTCTGTAAAAATTTAATATTGTTGATCTAAGTAAGCTCTTTCTTTGTTACATATATTCTTTGTGGGTGATTATCTTGATTAATTCATTTTACTATTGTAGAGTGAAGAGAGAAGTTGATAGAAGAACTAGACAGGATATTAGAAAGATCACACAAGATATAACGTGGAGAAACCCTTTCAGGAAAAAACTCCACCAAGAATTATTCTATTATTCTATCTCTGAATGACAATAGCTCCAATTCTTGCTTGAGAAAGCTTCTTCTATCTTTGTCAATCTTCTTCACACCTGCAATAACAATTATGAAAAATCTCTTCAACTTGAATGAGATATAGAGACAATATGCAACCTTGTAATCTCCAAATGGTGATAATTACAATGCACAAGATCAAGCCCTTGAAAAGGTATGCCATATTCCTTCAAGTTGAGTTATTATGTGAAGACTAAAGCTTACAACATGCACTTCATGCATTTGGAGTCCCAAACCAGTTAACTTCTCCTTCACTGCTATATTCCAAAGCTCTTCATCAAAGTTGGCACCCCAGTAATCCTACTTAACCGAGCTCGAAATATCTTATCATGCATTGAGTTAATTCAGAAAGCATCTTGGGCACCCAAGTTGGCTCCAAGTGATTTCCAGCAAACTGAACAAACTAACACCATTCCCAATGAATGGTCATCCCTTGTTAACTGAGGGTCTTTGTTATCTGCCATACAACTCAATGACAGCCATGATTCCAAGTTAACTAGTTAATAACATACAATAAAACAACTGGAACCATAACCTAAATCGAACTAAACCCATTCTAAACTTAACTAAACTCAACTGAACCGAACTGATCTGAACCAAACTAAACTAAACTTCAAGCATGCAAACATCAAATCCTAACTCCTAGGATCTTTACATGCATTCAAAAGTGTTAACTACTACTCCGTATAGTTAACTAAACACAAGGTGAGTGTCACCTTACCATGTGAGTGTCCCATGGGCCCCTATTATTTAGAAACTCACTATGGACACCCTCACATGCTTCTTACATTTAGAATTAATTACAAATGTCACAATGATTATTTCATCAAATATTAATCTCATCCAATTAGTGTTATTGAACACATTCCAAGAATCTAGAAGATACATGAAATATTAGGATTAGGAATTGAATTAAGGAAACCTATTTCCAACATTCTCCCACTTGACATTATACATTGCAATTATTCTAAACAAAGAATAATAAATTTAAATCAAGTACAAGACTCAAGCCAATGGCCTCCTCCACCAGGAGAACTTATACGTAGGAACTACTCAGAAGATAATCAGCAACATTAATCAAAGTGTCAACTTTTTCAATTAACAATTTCCCACTCTCAACCATTTCTGCACAAAGTGATAATCAACATCTACACATTTATATACGATACATAGGATTTTATACTAAACAAATAACACTCTGACTATCACATTCAAGCCTAACTCAATAACAATTAAAACCACACCGACCCAAGCCTTTAGAACCAAACCGCCTTTTGAGGCATGTGTGGCAGCCATAAACTATGCTTTTGTGGTGGACAAAGCAACTATGGCTACCTACTCATCCAACTAACCACAGCTACAAACAAAGTGTACACATAACCACTTGTCGACCTCCGACTATCCAGATCTCCTGCCCAATATGAATCAACAAACCCCTGTATGTCCAATGATCTACTCATAATATCAATATTATTAGAACCATGATAAACTAAACAGTACCTAAAGTCCCCCGTAAATATCTAAACACCCTCTTAACATAAGTCCAATATTCTTTACCAGGGTTAGACATAAACCTACTAAGAACTCCCACTGCTTGTGCTATATCTGGTCTGGTACAAACCATTGCATACATTAAACTACCAATTGCACTAGCATACGGAATTTCAGACATTTCCTCAAAATCAAAATCAGATTTAGGACTCATATCTAAACTTAACTTCGTGCCAACTGGTAAAGGAATATTAACCGGTTTACTATCCTACATGTTAAATCTTCTCAAAATAGTATCAACATAATTACTCTAACTTAAGCAAAGCTTTATGTTACCTCTATATCTACTGATCTCCATACCAAGGATATATTTTGCAGCCCCTAGATCTTTCATCTCAAATGTGCTCAAGAGTTGTGCTTTCAATTCTCTGATCATTACCTTGATATTACCAATAAACATGTCATCAACATACAAGATAATAATTAAAAGTTGATCATCAATAATTTTTATATAAACAAATGATCTTCCCCAATCCTAACATAACCAATTTTAATGCAAAAGCATCAAACTTCGTACCACATTCTCAGACCGCCTAACCATATAAAGATCTCTTTAACCCGCAAACCAATTCTTCTTTTCCTTACAACAAAACCTTCAAGTTGCTTCATATAAATCTCCTCATCAAGATTCCCATGAAAAAAATAGTTTTCACATCCATTTGCTCAATTTCAAAATCATAAGCAGCAGCAATAGATAAGAAGAATCTAATAGAAATTAATTTAGCAACAGGAGAGAAGATTTCATTAAAGTCAACTCCCTCTCTCTGCGAGTAGCCCTTGGCTACCAATCTAGCCTTGTACCTTTCAAGATTACCATCTACACCAATCTTCTTTTTAAAGATCCATTTACAACCAATGGCCTTTCTATCTTTGGGAAAACTCTCAAGATCCCATGTGTCACAAGTATCCAAAGATTCCATTTCCTCATGCATAGCTTGTGACCAAAGCTTACTCTCATCTGAGGACAAAGCTTCCCTAGAAGAACTGGGTTCATCATTAGTACTCATTAAAGAAAAAATACAACGGAAATTAGGTGGGCTATACCTATCAACAGGATTCCATTGTCTTGTGGATCTCCTTAAAGGAGTTTCTTCTGGTTCCTCAATATGCTCATCTTGAGCCTCTATTTCAAAAGAACTCTTTGAAATCTCTTCTTGAGATTCATCCACTTGTTCTTCAACATGTGCATCTTGTTGCTTCTCAGTATTTGTCTCAAAATGCACTATTCAAGAAGTATCCTTCTCATTTGGTTCTTCTCCTAAATAAGATCTAAATTCCATAAAAATAACATCTCTAGATAAAGAAACTTTTGGGTTAGAGGATTCCAAAGCTTGTAAACTTTTACATTTTCACCATAACCTATGAATATGCATTTTTGTGCATAGGATCCAACCTACATCGCTTGAGGCACGGAACAAAAGCCTCACAACCAAAGATCCTTAAATGTGCAACACATCCTCATAACATTTTTATCATCTTCAATAGATGAACTAGATACGCTGATCAAATAACAAGAAGTACATACCACCACAGCCATAAGGACAACAAGCTTAGCACTACTTAACATACCCTAGATCTTTCCATTAAGGTTCGGTTCATCCTTTCAGCGACCCATTTCATAGAGTATATGGAGTAGTTTTCTCGCTCACTATTCCTTGCACAATCATCAAATTCCTTAGAAAAATACTCACCACCATTATCTGATCTCAACACTTTTATCTTATGATCTGATTGTTTCTCAACCAAAGCCTTAAATTCCTTAAACTTATTAAACACATCAGATTTGTTATGCATAAAATATATCCAAGTGTATCTTGAGACATCATCAATAAATGTGACATAGTATCTAGATTTTCCAATAGAGTCAATATCCACAAGACCCATTACATCTAAGTGAATAATCTCTAATAATCTCTTAGCTCTATTTGTACCACTGGGAAATTTAGATCTAGATTTCTTTCCAAACACACAATGCTCACAAAAGTCATTTTTTCCAATATTATAATTAGGAATACCGTCAACCAAATTTTTATTAAGAATAGTTATAAGACCTTTTTCACCTATATGGCCCAATCTATGGTGCCATAGCATACATGTATTTTCAGCTTCAGTTACATTTGATAAAATATTTACATTGGAGGTATTCAGATTAAACAAAGTCCCAATCTGAGATCCTTTAGCAACCACCATATTCCCTTTCACCAATCTGCAACCACCTTTGTCAAATGTCACATGCATTCTAGAATCATTAAACTTAGAGATAGAAAGTAGATTCCTTGCAAGTCCTAGAATATGTAAAACATCATTAAGGGTATTAATACTACCATAACTGAAACACAATTTTATCTCTCCTTTGCCAACAACTTTTGTTGTCTTGTTGTCACCAAAGAAGACATCTCCTCCATCATATGCAGTATACTTAGAGAACCAATCATTTCTAGGAGTCATATGATAGGAGCGACCTAAATCAAGAAGCCAAGAGTTATCAACAACAGTATTAGAAGAAATGACTAATGCATCATTACTATCATTTGATTTTTCTGTAGAAGCATCAATACTCTTCTTCTTGCTCTTACAATCCTTTTTAATATGTCCAAGTTTTCTGCAATTCCAACACTTTACCTTACTCTTACCATGGTTTTTTGACCATCCTTTAGACTTACCTTTTCTTTTCTTTTCTGCTTTAGATTCCTTCTCTTTAGGCCTACCTCTTACAAACAAGGCATCTTGGGAGCCAGTTTTAGATTTCCTCCTCATCTCCTCTGATAGGAGAGTAGGAATGATTTTGTTCATCTTTGGATCTGCACCATTACCACTAATTGCAACTATTAGATTTTTCCAAGAATCTAGTAAAGAGCAAAGCAATAAAATGCACTTATCCTCATCATCAAGCTTTACATCTACGGATGCTAACTGACTGAGAATTAAATTGAAATCATTTAAATGTTGTGCTACTGAATCACCATCTTTCATTTTCAATGAATATAATTTCCTTTTCAGATACAACTTATTTGTTAGACTCTTTGTTTGATAAATGTATCCTATTCTTTTCCACAATTTATATGCACTGGTTTCCACTAAAACATTTAAAAGAACAACATCAACAAGACACAATCTAATTGTTCCTCTTTCCTTTTTATCTAACTTAGCCCAATCTTCATCTGACATAGTTGTAGGTGTCTTTGTCTCATTATTAACCGCTAACCATTGATCTCTTTCTTCAAGAAGATCTTCCATTTTTAATTTCCACATTTCATAGTTAGAACAATTGAACCTTTCAATATCTAACCTTGAATTCATTGTAACAAAAACTTAATTCCAAAATCAGAAAATTACTAAAATAATAAGAGCTCCCACTAAGCTAATAAATCTTCAAACTTTAAGAGAATGGCGTCCCAATACTCTACCCAACCTCAACTCATACCAATGTTGAAAATGAGGTGTTTTCTAGCTTAATACTATATAAAACTTTAATATTGCTGATCTAAGTAAGCTCTTTGTTATAAGTCTTTAGGTAATTATCTGATTAATTCATTTACCATTGTAGAATGAAGAGAGAAGTTGATAGAAGAACTAGACAGATACAAGAAAGATAGCACAAGATATAACGTGGAGAAACCCTTTCAGAAAAAACTCCACCAAGAATTATTCTATTATTCAATCTCTAAATTACAATATCTCCAATCCTTGCTTGAGAATGCTTTGTCTTTGCCACCTTCTTCACACCTCCAATAACAATTATGAAAACTCTCTTCAACTTGAATGAGATATAGAGACAATATGCAACCTTGTAATTCCAAATGGTGATAATTACAATGCACAAGCTCAAGCCCTTGAAAAGGTATGCCATATTCCTCAATTGAGCTATTCTAGGAAGACTAAAGCTTACAACATGTGCTTCATGCATTTGTCCCAAACCAGCTACAACTTCTCCTTCACTTCGGTGATAATTCCAAAGCTCTTCCTCAAAGTTGGCACCCATAAGTAATCCTACTTAACCGAGCCTTCAGAAATATCTTATCATGCAAAAGAAGTAAATCCAAGAAAGCATCTTGGGCACCCAAGTTGGCTCCAAGTCATTTCTTGTTAACTGAAACATTACTCAACACCATTCACAAAAATGGTCATCCCTTGTTAACTGGAGGTAGTCCCTATTATTTGTCATACAACTCAATGTTATTAGCCATGCATTCCAACTTAACTAAAGTTAACTAACATACAACTCAAACTAACTGAAGACAATTGAACCATAACTGAACTAACGTCAGACTCAACTAAAACTAACTAAACCAAACAAAACTAAACTAAACTTCAAGCACGAAAACATCAAACCTAACTCTAGGATCTGTACACGCATTCAGATGTTAACTGTACCAGAGAGTTAACTAAACACAAGGTGAGTGTCACCTACCAAGGGTGCCCCAAGTCCCCTAGTATTTAGGAACGCACTATGGATGCCCTCACATGCTTCTTACATTAGAACCACTACAAATGTCAATAATCATGATTATTTCATCAAATATTAACGTAACTAATCTAGTGTTGTTGAACACATTCCAAGAATCTAGGAGATACATAAAGAATCAATGTTTAGGATTTGCAATTGAATGAAAACCTACCTCCAACATTCCAGACCATAAGTTGTATTGAAAATATTTATGTTGATACTTAGATTACGCAGTCAGGAAGATGTTGTACTCATGCAACACCTTCAATGTACTCATTGAAAATCCTTATGGTCTATTGTTAGACTAGGACGCACTTGCACTTCTAGGGTTTTAATAGTACACTATACTGATTAATCATTGTACTTTGTGGAGTTGGTGCTCCTGAAATGGAGGAGTTTGTGCCCCAAAAGTGGAGGAGTTGGTTCTCTTGTAACTTTGGAAGTTGGTACTTCCGATTTGTGTGGAGTTTGTGCTCTTGAACTTTGTAGAGTTAGTCTCAAGTGAATAAAGAGAAAAAAATTGAGTGGTTTTTATTCCCCAAGAGGGTTTTCCACTCAGACATATAATGCTATGTGACGTCTTTGTGTGATTGTTTTTTATGTTTATATAACTTTCATAAGTTATCAGATGCATTAATGTTTCTTATCAGTTGTTATTTTTGTAGTATTTTGTTGTTACAAGTACTTTCATAGTCATATGTTGCAAACTGGTTTAAATTTTGTGTTTAACCAAACATGCTTTGCATGTTGTGATGTAAAGCATTTAGTCCATCACATTACATGTCATTCATTGACTCATAGTTCAAGATTGTTATGTTTCAATCTGTCATAATGTAATAAATCTCTTTGTTGTTTAAATGCTTATCATATGTCATTAAGTTCCATAGTTGTTGCAGTGTCATATAAAGTTGCATTGAAATTTGGTGGTCTTAAAGTGATTCAAAGATGTTGGTCTTTTTGTACATGGTTTTATGAGTTGTACATGTTTTGTTATCATACTCTAGTTGTTAAACAATGTTAGTCACATATTTTGTAAATACAAGATATCTCACACAAGTTGTCTAAATGAACTAAATTAATGTTGTCATATATTTGCTTACCTCTTTTCTTGAATGCTCTCAAAGTGATTACTTTGCTCTGTTGTCAATAGAAAGGATATCTGAACCTAAATTTTTTTGTCAAAGTGTAAAAAGTTTAAAATTTTAGGTCTGCCTATCAGACACTGATTTGCCCCCCTCTTAGTGTCTATCCATACTCCAACAGCAACTTCAAATTCAAATTTGAAAACCTTAGTAGCCTCAAAAAAGCTTTAAAATGGACGAAATGATCTTTAGATCATTTCAATGTTGTAAATTTCTTTGAGAACATTCTAACAATATACTATAATATCAAATCATACACCCAAGTCAAAAGTTAGGGCTTTGGGAAGTTGTTCCACTAAAAAGTGGATTTCAAACAATATCTTCCTGAGTCAGAAATCAAACAGTTGGGCTTTTGGCACCAAGAAAAAGGGAAAGTTACACTTTCCAAAATATTCAAGGAAGTTATTAATGTCAAATAAAGGGTCGATTGGAGGTTATAGGAGGTGGCTCCATTAGTGTAAATTGTGGCTCTGATTAATATCTTTTCTTTACAGAATTGGCTTTATTGTAATGAATCAAGCCCATGTGGTTGTGGCATTGTAATTTTTGAATCTATAATTCATTTTTTGAAATTAATCAAAAGTGGGTTGCTTTCTATCTTGTATTTTCTATGTTGATATATGCTGTGGTGTTTTGTGTGAGTATTGGGGTGGAGTGCCCCTCATCAAAGTCTTATCATTCGCATACGAAATCAATTTTTTTAGATTTTAAATAGTTGATGGAGACAAATTCCAATGTACTACATAATGGATTGGATGACATTTCACTTGAATGTGTATAAAAAGAATTGTACTTATTTGATAATTTTTAGGAGCCTATAATTCAAGGTGTCATTTATGTGAGCATCGAGATGAATTGAAAAGAAAAAAATTGTGAATGTGCATGTTTTATGAAACCAATATGATTTTAAAATAAAGTATTAATTTTTTCTATAAAAGAATCCCTCATATATGTTTATAAGTATTTTTAGAGTATAGAATGATTGAGATAGGTACATAGGTTATTTTTTGGTTTCAAGATATGGTTGATATGCATGTGAGAGTTGAGTACAAGTACAAAAATGGTGATGATTATGGTGCCATGGATATTCATGTACTTCTAAGAATTGACATGACATGATTGTGTATGTGTTTGATATATTATGGTATTCATTGATTCACAGTTGCAAGTAGTGGTGTGGTTTAGTGTTAAGAGGTTTCTTTTATCTCCTATATATGTTTGTTTGGTTCCTTGACTATGGTTACTCAATTGTGGATTCATCTAGAAAATTAGATTTGTATGTGATATTGTGTTTAAGTCTTGAGATCTACAATTTATTTTCTTTATTATATCAATTTGTAGATTTTTAATGTGATGGTGAGTTTATATGTTGTATTGGTTTAGGGTCTACAAGTTATGTAGATTTGTGGCTTGGCCACCCATTGTTTACAATGGTATGAATTTGATGTGGGATTTCTATATCTGAAGGTCATTTTAGTGTTGTTGTAGATATAGTTAGTTGGCCTTTTCTATCGTCATTTATGTATCAATATGTTGCATTGAGATAGGAGGATGGATGATTAGAGTCTTTGTGTAGTCATTTACTGGAACTTGTAGCATGTTTTTTATCACAATTTCATGGATAGATTAATTGCATGGTTCAATGAGGGATTTTTATAATGAAATTTTGGTGTTGTTTATTTTCTTAGCTTGGATATCTTGGTTCTATTTTATTCTCTAAATATATCGGTATTTGTAGTTGATTGTGTGTTGACCATAGGTGATCTTCATTTAAGAGATATTTATCATGATGTTATAGATATCTCAATATCATGATTTATAGAAATCTTGGTTAGCCATGAAGGACTCTTGGAATCTTTGGTTTAGTTTTCATTTTATGATTTGTTAATTTTGACAGTTGATCATTGGTTAAGAGGATTCTTTGGTATTGTTCTATGGTGGACTCTAGATTTCACATTAGAGTATTGGAATGATACAAATCCTCTTGGGGGGAAAATATTTTCATTGGAGCATGTGATCTTCCAAGAGGAGATGTTAGGTCATGATGTGTTCTTGATTTTGTAATTGGAGCTTTGACAACGATCTAGATAGTTCTCTTGGTATTTCACATTGGTCATGTTCTTGGGAACTACATGAAAATGTGGTGTTGTATTTGGGGCTTAGCATGGATTGATTGGTTGGAGATGCACATAGATACTTGGATACTTTGGAGAGGTTCAAGACATTTTTTGGTATGATCACCCTTTGGAGGTTTTAGTAGGAAGTCCAAGGATCCTTCACCTAGATATGGACATGATTTTGTGATGGACCAATAAAGGAGATTGTTCTTGGAGAGATCCATTGTAGCTTGGTGTATACTAGATGATAAATCTCATTCCCCACTTTTGGTCTACTTAAAAAATAATGATCATTTAGGTAATTCCCACTTCATTTTACAAATGCAATATTTTGTTTGTTGGGTCTTCTTATGGATATATATAGCTTAATTACATGGTTCAATGAGAGATTTTTATAATGAAATTTTGGTGTTTTTTTTATTTTCTTAGCTTGGATATCTTGGCTCTATTTTACTCTCTAAATATATTGGTATTGTATTTGATTGTGTGTTGACCATAGGTGATCTTCATTTAAGAGATATTTATCATGATGCTATAGATATCTCAATATCATGATTCATAGACATCTTGGTTAGCCATGAAGTACTCTTGGAATCTTTGGTTTAGTTTTCATTTTATGATTTTTCAATTTTGATAGGTGATCATTGGTTGAGAAGATTCATTGGTATTTTTCTATGGTAGACTCTAGATTTCACATTAGAGTATTGGAATGATACAAATTCTCTTGAAGGAAAGATATGTTCATTGGAGCATGTGATCTTCCAAGAGGAGATGTTAGGTCATGATGTGTTCTTGATTTTTTAATTGGATCTTTAACAATGACCTAGATAATTCTCTTGGTATTTTACATTGGTCATGTTTTTGGGAGATACATGAAAATGTGGTGTTGTATTTGGGGCTTAGCATGGATTGATTGGTTGGATATGCACATAAATGTGTGGATACTTGGGAAAGGTTGGAGACATTTTTTGGTATGGTCACCCTTTGGAGGTTTTAGTAGGAAGTTCAAGGAGACTTCACCTAGATATGGACATGATTTCATGATGGACCAATAAAGGATATTGTTATTGGAGAGAGCCATTGTATCTTGGTGTATCCTAGAGGATAAATATCATTCCCCACTCTTGGTCTACTTGAAAAATAATGATAATTTAGGTAATACCCACTTCATTTTTCAAATGCAATATGTTGTGTGTTTGGTCTTCTTACGAATATAAATTTTGATCTATGTTTGTTAGTTTTGAAGGGTTCATTTGAGAAGCATTTGGCATGGTTATATCCTTGTGAATGTTAGTTTGTTTATGATGTAATTTAGGAGTTTAGGAGATGTTATTGGGCTTATTCCTAGTTGGGGAATAGATTTTATTTTTTATCTCCTTGTTTAGAGAGGCTTACATCCATGTTGGATATATGAGATACATATATTTTGTTTAATCTATGAGATTGAATGGTTGGTTGTTGTTAAGGATTTTTAGATGGGAATGTGAAGGAGACCTTACTTGACACAACTTCAAATTTTGAGGCTTTGGTAGGACATGTCATGTGATATTATTTATATTTTTTCTTTCTTTCTATGGTTACTTTCTATATGTTCATGTTCATACAGTTTTGTGTGATGGACTTGGGAGAGTTATGGTGACTTGCAAGAGAGTATGCAATATTTTTTTGTTATGTTTGTGGATCATTATGATTGTTATTTGTTACTACATGGATTGATTATGAGTTATACCTTGGTTTGAATGTTTATTGTTAGACTTGGTATGTCTTGATCTATTTATATATTTGGCATTACATGTGTAAAGGGAGTTCCTAGATGTGTAAGTTCTTCATTGATAGGTTTCATGCAAAGAGCCTGTGATTGTAATTTATGGGTTGAACATGTTGGCATGAGTTATAATAATATTTGCATACCTTTGTAAATATAAATTATTGGATGTATTAGTATTTTTTATGGTTGTTATTTTCAAACATTTGGGTTTTTTCCTTGGCAATAGCTTGGATCCTTTGTTATCACTTGGATTTGATGCTTGTGTTCTTTAGATTGGTATATCTTCACCTTGGCTTGGCCCCCTTTTTCCATAGGAGGCATGTTGGAGGATGAGAGAAGTTTTTCTTGAGATTATATTCACATTGGATGTTACTACAGGGATCTTGATGGAGCACAAGATCTTGTTGGATATCCATGTGGTTTCATGGATGGCTATGATGTATTTCATCAAGTATGCAATTTATACAACAATGAGGAGAAATTAGGAAAATTTTGATATACACTTTGTAAGATAAAAAATTATTTTAATTAAATTAAATAAATATTTACTTGTGGTTCATATTCGAAATATATGTTCATCCTAGCACTTAAGTAGTGAATTTTTTGGAATAATAACTTTATACAAACTTGAAACAAGATTTTTTTGAACTTCTATTATTTTTCAAGAGGAACAGAAATATGTGGGTAGTTTTAACACAACACTTTTCACTTCTACAACAACCTCAACATAATGGGAATGATCAGAAACAAAAATTTAAAAAGGACAATTGATTAAGCTAACCAATGATGGAATTAACTCTAAAGGGATCATTAGCATTATGTTTTATCTAGATCAAATTATTTGATGCTTCTTACTTGTCGAAATGGGTTGCATATTTTAAGAAAAAATTGGGAAAAGGGAAATTTTGATTTTAAACATCCCAACAAAAATCCAACTTAGTTTGGAAGGTGAGTGGTTAGAGTTTAATTGTTAGAATCATTCTCTGATTTTCCAAGTGCCATTTTGAACCTTGAGAACCAAGCCAAGATTATTGTACAAGTGTGTGGAATGCATAAAAATGTGGGTTATAGTTTTTGGGAAAATCATACCTATAAATTTTCAAAAATAAAAAATAAGTGACCCAAAAGGGCGAAAAATAGGTGGGGCAAGTGCAAGGTGTAATGCCCCCCTATTCCTATGCCTAAGATGTAATTTATATTCAAGATTGTTTTTTGTGTATTTTGAGATATTATATGGTTGATTCATGATCATATTTTTATGCTTATATGATGTATGTAATATTATACCTTGTTGCATGTGTATGCATTGCTTCAACTATTATATATTGAGTAGGTCCACTTTACATGTTCTCTAAAGATGTAGATACATGATATTTCTCCTACCTAATTTTACAAGTTTGAGTTATTCCCAAAATGTGGTTATTTCAAAGATATCACATTGGGCCTTGTTCATTTGTTATCCCTTATCATACATGTATCAAGTGCAAGGTATGTCATGCACGACCCTATGTAAACCTAAATCTAAATTGAAGGAAATTCTAAAATTCATTCGTGTTGTGGGTTACTTGTAATTGCATGTTTTAATTTAATGGTTTCATTATTGTGTTTTGTCATAAATGCATTCGATGAATTAATTATTGCATTCTAATGGTTAAATTATTTTGTGAGTTTAGAAAAAGAAAAATATTGTTAAGTTGATTTCTCTAGGAATTATATTTAAATTGACTGCAATTAGTATTTAAACTAGAATTATTTCATTGGAATATGAATGGATTGAATAAATTTAATTATTTTATTTTAAATTGCAAAAGGTAATGAATTGAACATTTCAATTTATCATGAAATATGTTTTGGGGGAAAAAGGAAAAAAGGAAATTAACTTACAAATAAAATAAAAATAGAAAATGTGAAATTGAAAAAGTGCATAAAGAAAAGAATTTATTTTTATATTTTGCATTCTTGCATTTTAGAAAAATTGGGCTCTCAAACCCTCTTCTTTGAAAATTTGAAAATTGGCCAACTAGGATTGTTTTGGATTGGATGAGTTGGAGATTGCATTGAAGTGGAAGGATTTGAAGATGTTTACATTTTGTGAGTGATTTCATTTAGAGGTAATCAAGTTTTTTGGTGAAATCATATTTAGAGGTAAATATATTCCCTCTCTTGTTTTATTGCATTCCTTTGAGTGTTATATGCCATGCTTAACCTTAAGGTGGAACAATACTTCCTTTTCATATTCAAATTTGAGAAAAATAATTAGATTTTAATTTATTTAAATTTTTTGAAAATATCCATTTTGTACTCTTACTATAGCAAAAAAAAAAAAAAAAGTCAAAATTCTTGAAATATGGATTTTATTATTTGGAATGGTTGCTGTTTATTCTAGGATCAAAAGGGTATGATTTGTTTTTTGAAATTTTTAGCAATAGAAATTTTTGAAAAGTAAGCTTTCATTAAAGAAGTTTAAAGCTAATTTTCTAGTTTTTTTGGTTAAAAATAAATTAGAATTCTTGAATTCTAAAAGTGATTACGAATGAATTATAATGTGGGATTTCATGCACCCTTGATGATTTTCCATTATAATTGCATTAAAATCATGTTCACCATTTTATGTCATGTTGTGAAAATCAATCTTTCATCAATGGAGTTTTTAAGAAATTCTACTATTTTGGAATAAAAATGTTTAAAATTTTAGAATTTTATAATTGAAATGGAATGATTTATATTGGGAGAATTCAAGTCTCTTTAATGAATTTTTGATATGAATATTTTAAATTTATTTTAAAAAATTTATGCCATGTTTGTGCATTATTTTGTGTGTCATGATCAACTGATTAAAATGGAGTATGAAAATCCTAAGATTGAGGTCTAGGTGTAGGAAACAAGCAGCACTAAGAGGGGGGGTGAATCAGTGTTGAGAAAAAAATCAACTTTATTATTCTGTGATTTAACTTACTTAATCATTCAATAGAAGAAACATGCATCAGTAGAAAGAAAACAATCTCAACACCATAACACCAAAAATTTTACGTGGAAACCCTGTTAGGGGAAAAACCATGATGGATGGCCAATCCACAATATAATATGAATATACCTAAAATAAGAAGTACAAAATGGGAATGCACTTTCATTCAGGCTCACTTCCTAGAGCTCACTACTCAAAATGGATGGGCTCACTACCCTACAATGATTTGGAATTAATCCGAAAGAGTGAACTGGTGAAATAGCATCCATAATTCCTTATTACAGTTCCAATTAAGCTCTTATGACAATTTGCTATCCTTCAAACAGATTCAACAATTCTGCTCTACTCTACACAACTCACACTACAAATATATTAATGCACAAGTGAAATTGCACATAGTCACCTAATCGCTCTTCCTAATGATCAGAACACACCACCACACAAAATTTTCACACACAACAAATGATATATAGAATCTCTTATATATCCACGACTAGGAATACAATCGCTATAGGTCAAACTTAATAAAACTTGAAAATATTATTAACTGTAGGCCCAAAATTACAATTGGATTTACAGTGTGGATCTAACATCGTCGGCTAGATTGTAGCTAACACCCATAATTAAATGTTTGAACATAAAAACATTTTAAATAATTCCACTTTACACATCCCCAACATGCCATACTCACTAACAAATAGACATAAAACATTCTACCAGACCTTCAAGCTTGTGTTGTCACTAATGCAACACCACAAAATTCAGCAATAAGATAATATACACGCACACCAATCAATCTCAAGGGTCCACAACACAAAATGATGATCCGGTGAAGTAGACAGATTGACTGACTGACTGGATACCATGTTCTTCAAATATTCTACCGGTAACCCACAGTAATGCACTTTATCTGTCAATATAACTAGATAGAGATCTATAGACCATGAAGATGACTTCAGTTGTCATCAATGACAACACTAGAAGTCATATGCCAACACTAGGGTTAGGGTGGAGTGACTCTACACATTGTCCCAAGTCTAGAGTTACTTTGTGGCTACAATAATCATAGAGTTGTAATTCAAGTGGAAATGGAGGGTTTTGTGTAATTGGTTAAGCTACTAAGGTTTTGTCAATGGCATAACTTGAGTGCTTGCATAGGTTCAATATGACTAGCCAAGGGGATGTTGCATCCATTTTGGGGGTAGATTCCACATACATACTTAGGTCAGCAATTCATCTCTTTGTGCCTCATGATGACACTCCTTGCCTCTCATTAATACCCTCATCCTTGTGGTCATTGAGTGTTAGATCCAATAAGTGTGTATCCTTAGCCATCTTGTGTTCTTTTTTGAGTTATTTTTATATGTTTTTCATACTCATTTTGTATGCATGGTGATTTGTGTGTGTAATCCTTACTCGTGTTTTTGGTGTAAGTGTAATTGTGTCCCTTGCAATGATCTCCTAACATGGTGGGGTGAACCTATGGGTACCACATGGTATGGTGGTGTGGAAACACTATTGTGGATTAGAGGATCCAATGATGAGATTCAAAATCAATTTCAAGGCTGGAAAAATCTTCAAGTTTCAATTAGTGTAATGTTATCTTTGTTTTGTGAAAATGTTTAATGTAAGACATTTGAGTTATCATATAAAGTTGTGATAAATCATTGGAACCTCCTAAGTGGATGGATTGTAAGCTGACCACATAAGTGGTATTGATGCTATATAGCATTTAATGTGTATCAACGTTGGTGTCGAGCACACATTGTGTTTCTCATGATATTTATCCTTTTTGAGATGTTGGTTAAAATAAAATAGAGCACATTTAAATTTGGGTTTAAAATGAACATTTTTTATAAAACATCTATCTTGGTAATATTGAAAGCTTTAGTTTCCTTTCACTATTTCTTGTGTGCTTGGTGTGAGAACCCACCTTGTTGTAGGGACCGTTTTAAGTTATCCTTGTGGCCTTGGTGTGAATGAGATGGATAAGAATCATTCCCATTCATTCTCAATGTTGTTGGTTAGGTTTTGGACTCCCTTGTGGACTTCCAAGCCCTTTGGAGTTATCTCCTTTTTGGGCTAGTGGATTTAAAGATCGAGTTTAGAGTTCACTTTGGTCGAGCTTAATCGTTTTTGTTGTTTTGGAGTCCAAATTGTGTTGTGACTCTTTCTCTCTATGTTTAGAGTGTTGTGCTTAGTATGGTGGCCAGATTGGGGCTTTGATTAATTTATTGGCTATGACACTAATGCAATGACAAGACACCAATATGGGAAAGGACTACAACACATTCCTAGGACTCCAACGCTAGGTCAGGACTCTAGTGCCAATCTAAGACTCTAGTGTTAATCTAGGACTCTATTGAACTAGCACTAGTGTCCGTTTAGATTACTAATGTCCTTCCTAGGTGGTAGTATCCTCTTGGCACATTAGAGTCCTCTATCATGTTGATGTCCCCCATTTTGTTGGATAGATAGTTCTTTTGGCTATTTTTCATAGAAATATTGTATATGAAAGTTGTTCCCCTTGGCCTAGTGAGTCTTCCAATGATGTCACCTTATTAAAAAGCATCACACCTTGAGGTTCATGACAAATTTTATATTAGTAAGAGTGTTTTTGCTTGAAATGAATCGTCATTGTTCTAGTTTTGTGGGTGGCTTGTGTCTCCTAGGGTTGTCTTATCTTGCAAGGGTATAACACCTATGTCAAAGGATCCTTTTTTAGTTTTCTCCCTCTTGGGAGTTAGTTCATGCATTTAGTGTTGGAAACCTAGTGATCGTGTTGTCTAGTTGAGATGTGGTATCTCCTAGTTGTTCCACTATTGTGTAGGATTCCTTCGGTATTGTGAGATCTTGTAAGTGTGTGTTGGTGGGGATTCAAGATTGATATTTCCCTCATTCCATACTTGTGTTATGTTTGCGAGAGAGAATGAATGTGGATTAATACATGATTGTTGTTCAGGGGTCATTCCACTCTCTCGTAGGTTCTTCATGATGAATTCCTCATCCAATGATTGTTAGGTCTTCCAATGGTGCCACCTTGCATGTTGCAATGGTGAGGTATTCTTGTTAGATTCCTTATATCATGGTGTTTGACGTGACACTTGTGTGCATTTTTTTGTGTAGTGAAAAATTTCGTTGTTATATCTTGGTTGTTGTTTCAAAAAAAATGTTAAGTAAATTAATGTCCTATGTGTGTGGCTTGGAACATTACACAAAGAAAAAAATAGGACATTCTAAGATTGTAAATGAATTGGAAAATATTTTTGGAAGTAGAGAAAGGAAAGGAGAAAAGGTAACACATTTTTTATGTTGATTTTTTCCATATATGTGATAGCCCATACATGGTGATTCGGTCAATTGGGAATCGAAGAGTACCTATTAGAAATAGGGATAAGTGATGAATATCATGTAGAGTGTGTAGAGGTTGGATAAAGTATATTTAATTCATCTTGGCCATAGATTAGCCCATTGCCAAATTTTTGTATTATACATAATAGTTTTAAGAACTTTTAGGTTTTTGTATGCCTTGATGGAAAAGTTTATTTTAATATAATGAAAATATTTCATGGAATGTTTTGGCCAATGTCTCCAAGTTGATAGGTAGGGTAGTATTTCATTGTATCCCCTTGCTTAGAATACAACAATAGTTACTAAAGAGAGAAAATAAGGTGACTTGGATGGCTTTAGAAATTTAGTGTTGGTGTGACAAGAAGTCTTGTAACTATAGAGAGCCATGAGAAAGAGGCATCGTGTTATCAAAGAAATATTTTCTCGTTGGGATTAGTGTTCTAAGGCTCTAGGGAGTTTGTTTTAGGTGTGAGGAAGTCTTGTGATTGCATAGATAAGTCAAGGAAAACTAGTTGTGGGTTGAAGGTGAGTGTGAGTGTCTTTGACTTAAAGTGTCTCTTTAATATTGTGTGTGTAAAATTATTTGTGATAAAGATTCCTTCGAGGACTGGAGTGGGTTTTACTAGGTATGTGAAGTTTTTATTTATGAAGTAGAGATAAAGGGAACATGTGGAGATATTTCTTCATTTTTTTGAAATATGAGTGAGAATGGATGCTCTTTATGAGAAAAATATTGGCACCAATAAGAGATAAAACAATAATGTTATGGTAAACGATATGGAGGTGAAAGTGCAAGTTTTTTCATAAGAAAAAACTCTTACATGAGTTGTAAAAGGAAGAAATGAAGAGTGAAAAACATATATGCAATAGCTAAAAATATGGGTCATGAAGGTCTTATGTTTGATGAGTAGTAAGTAGAAGACCATGTTCTACTTGAAGAGAATATGATGAGGATTGAGAACATTTTTAGTTTTCATGATTTTTTGCATGTATGTTTTTTAAGAGAGGTTGATGAAGAGAATATTGCAAATGGATTCTTAAAAATCCATTATATAGTAGTGAGTTGTAACATTAGTGTAGCTTGTTAGGAAATTACCAAGTTGATCAAACCATTTTCTACATAACGTTATAAAAGAAAAGAATACATACAAGCTTATAGAATAATCAAAATACAAAAATAAAAGACATACTACAAGATTACACAAGATATACCATGGGAAAACCCTCAAAAAATAAAATCCTAGCATAAAAAAAATCCACACTCAATTTTTTATTCAACAATGCAAGACTATACACTTACAATCTTCATAAATACTTCTAAAACATTACACTCCTCCAATGCATTCTCCATGTGTCCAATAATAAAGGTTAACAATGAAACCACACATCTCAAGCCATGCTTCACATATGCACTCTAAAAAAGAGCTCAATACAAATTATAGCCAAACCAAATAACCAACTAGCCAAAAATCCAACCCCAACCATTAAACATGTGCTTGATATTATAGATTCAAGCTAACACAAAACAACCAAGTGATATAGGGAAAACCATGTGTTTCAAAATAACGAGTGCATAGAACCATTGACCCTAACATTTACTTTTTGGTACTAATTTTTTCCAATGTACAACGCACACATAAAATATCTAACCAATGTCAAATACAAATTTACAAATGAACCCAAATAAATATTTAATGTAGATAAACATATCTTTAAAGATGCATCAAAAATAAATATTTATTTTATATTAGTTAAAATATTTTTTTTATGCAAGGTGTACATTTTTTTAGCATTCTCTCATTTAATGTATATATTGCATGAACATCAATCAATGAAATACATCATCATAGCCATCCATTAGACTACATGAATCTCTTGCATGTTCTCGTGCTCCATTGAGATACCTACAATAAGATGAGGACCATCTCAAGAAAGAACTCTTATGATCCTCCAACATGTCACCTATGGAAGAAAAGGAACAAGCCAAGGTGAAGATGCACCAATCCAAATAACACAAGAATCAAATCCAAGTGGTGACAATGGCTCCAAATTGTTGCCAAGAATAAAACACACATGACTGAAAAATAACAACCATATAAAATGCTAATACATCCAATCAACCACACCTACAAAGGTATCCAAAACCATCAGTATGTTGACAAGGTGTTGCCACAATAATGGGTTACACTTTCTGGGACATCCTGATTTTTGCTGAAATCACATATTTTTAGAAAATATAATGATTTAAGCATTGAAAGGTTCTATGGATTAAAATCCTTAAGCTCCCTCCGGGTGGTCATGGTTTATTTTTGCATCGGCCCTAGCTCACACCTCATGTGTTTGAATATCTCCAAGCCCCTTTTTGAAGCACCTTCCCCAACTTGCTCCACATGTCCATTGTGCACTCCTTGGAAGGTTTTCTTCCCCTTGCTTCTCTATCGAGCCCCGCCCTTTCACCACATGTCATTTGTGTGGGCCTTTGAGAGCCCTCTCTCCTTTACTCTTCCTCTGAGCTTTGCCCGCATGCCACGTTGCATCAATCCGCGGACAACCTTTTGGTGGACTCCATAGTCAGCGCTTGAAATGAATACTTCTCCA
This sequence comes from Sequoia sempervirens, assembly GCA_007258455.2. NCBI lineage: Eukaryota > Viridiplantae > Streptophyta > Pinopsida > Cupressales > Cupressaceae > Sequoia > Sequoia sempervirens. The sequence goes on from VDFB02281492.1 coordinate 905,745,164, forward strand.
TGTGTCTTCTCCACATGGAATTTGATCACAAGGAAGGTAAGAATGAATATGAAGCCTCGTCATTGTGCCACGTATCCTAACCAACTCTATGGGTGTGCAACACGTGTCTTCATGGGAATTTTGTTGCTTCCACACTGGGACCACAATCGTCATTTGTAGAGGGGCACATCTTGTTCAAAGGTGACTCGATACTATGTTTTAGAATTTTTTTGTTGTAATATCCTTGTGGCATCATTGTGACGGACATCATTTCTCGTGCCTGGAATATTTTTTCGTTGCTGGCTCTCAGGCGGTGGAAAATCATCTATATATACTACTTCAACTCTCAAAAAATGAGTTTAGAAAATCATAGAAAGAAGTGAAAAAAACTGTAGGCCTTTTGTATTGTTCTTTGATTATTGTATTAAGAATTACAGACTGTGTCATATTGTTTGACCTCTCTATTTCTTATTTAATGAGCAAGCCATTATATTGTGTTGTTTCTTTTAATTAGTAGTTTATTTGCAAGACTTTTATAATTTCAATATAAATTTGTTGATTCATATCATGTCTTGAACTCTTCTTGTTCAATAAATGTGTATGGAATTTATGTTATGTTATCTGATAGACTTATTAGGTTTTTCATCTATGCTTTCTATTATTTTTGGACATGCAGATTGTTGAACGGGCCCTTAAATCTCATCTGAAAGGAAGATTTATCATGCCTATACTTAACTCTTGGTGCATCGCCTTAGATTAAACTTTATTTTATATATCTGCTTCCTTTTCCCATTCCAAACCCCCAAAATACAGAAGGAGTTGACTTATTTAAAAACCAAGAGGTTACTTAGTTTAACGCAATTAGTCCCCCCATTAACTGAGTTTCCCATAAGGTTGTTTGCCTAGCAATTTTAGGCATCAACAGTTCTTTTTTTGGCATGCCCGGTGGGACTTGCTTGAATGTATCTAATTCAGAAGTGGGTTCATGAGCCATAGGCATGTTACTAGATCCCAAATAGCGAACAACCCTAGCTTGTTAGTGCCACCACTGGTAATAGTATGAACAAGAACCCATCCAGTGAACTTTTTGACCCCTCCACCATCCATGATGTCGATTGCTATCAGAAATTATGTGGCATGGGATGCTGAAAGCCCTTTCATAGCACCAGTGGCACCTATCATTTGGGATCCTATCCCAACCTTTGCTTTAAATTTTTTACCAAAATTCACAAGGGAAAGCTTGAAAGCACCATCCGAACATCTGCAAGATGTGGCAGACATATGTTTGGTGCATGGTGTAACTGATCAAAATGTAGCATTGAGATTGCTTACAACCTCTTTCAAAGGAAATGCACTTGATTGCTACCGTACTTTGGGAGCCAATGCTATCGACACCTGGGATCAACTCGGAGATCCTTTTTATGATCGATTTTCAAATAATGGAGATTAGTCTTCACTATTTCAGCAATTGGAAACCATAAAGCAATCCCCTCAGGAGGCCATGATTGACTTTAATCTCAGTTTCACATGACTTGGAAAAGGATTCAACCTGCAATCCGTCCTCCTATAGATTTGGCATTCATTTCCTATCTGAAGTCTCTCAATGCCAACATTTTGGTGATGATCCAGTCCCTTGGTGGGAACACCTTGCCAAATGCATATAATGTTGTTGTTAAGGAAAAGAATAATTTGATTGATGCTAGAAATTTATTGCCTCGGCCTTCTATGCTTATATTTGTAGAGTTGTCGATTCCTGCCTAGGAGATAGCTTCTACCAGTGTGTCTACTCCTCCCCAATTTATGTACGCCTATTAGAGTGCACCGTAAAATGTTGCTTCTACGTCTAACTCTTCAAAAGATGAGGAGCAATGCCAAGGAGTTTTTGTGGAACATCTCAAATGAAATAACTACCATCAAGAAGAACTAGTCCATGCCTTTGAATCCAACTTACCAAAATTATCAAGGAAAAATATCTTCCTACCAACAAAATCAGTTCTAGGGAGGTATGTGCATGAATCTGCAAGCTCGAACAAATAGTCAGATAGTGTCAGTGCCTGCTCTGCTACAAAATGTTCACCCAAGTTCAAATAGAGAGCTAGTAGTGGGGAAAAATAATCTTATTGATGATATCAATCCTTGGTGCTTCCCCTACAACGAAGCACATATGCCACGAAATTGTTTGTGTGGAAATCTACAACAAAGAGTGGCAAAACAACACAGTCAAGGTGTAGTGTCAAATTCAAGAGATTGTGTATATGCCTCTCCGCAAATGGAAAATGTGGTACTCACTACGCAAATGTAAGGAATGTTCCTAGACCAAGAAATGGATATAACTCTCGACCACGCACTCTTCTCATAGATGGAAGAAGAAGAGGCAGTGTTTGCAAATGATGCATCCACATCAAAGGCCCTGCAAGTGCAATCAGATTATAACACTCACTCAAAGAGGAGATTCATGGGAAAACCAGTCATCCCCTAGCCAAAGAGTGTTCTTGACCAAGCTCCTAGTACCATCACAAATGCACAACAATTTCAGCCACAAAAGGAGATTGTTATAATAAGGGCTAAGGAATAGAAGTCATTGAATTTTCCACCATTCAATGTGGTGGAACAATTAAATAAATCCTCTGCTAATGTATCTCTTTGTGATATCTTAGTTGTAATAGGGAGGTCCTTGACCTATCAACACCTCTTGAGTTCTTTCAATAACTTTTACAACCTTCAAAACCCTCTATAGGCTTAACTTATTTGAAACCAACCTACTTGCCTAGTAGGTAACTATACCTTGTTTTTAGGCCTTATCTCTCAACCACTCTGATAAATCCACCAAACACTCATATTTTTAGGGACCCATTAACCCTACACAAAACATATCTCAAAATCCTATTAGGCCTCTTTGGACTATCATCACAAAAACAAGCTTCCAACATTGTTCAACTTGACCAATTAGGTCACTTTTCCAAAGGAACACACCTCAAATCTTGCTGCCAACCTAAAATATCATAAGACAAACCTTAAACTACCTCCAAAACCATAAATTCTCCAATGTATGAGTCAATACTTGCTTTTGATGACTCACTTTCCTCCAAATTGGCAACGGTTTATTGAAAAACCCATCTCCAGACCTCTCACAACCTTGAAATCACTTCCAAAATACCTTATTCTACTTTCTCAAGCTTAATTGACCACCAAATTATGTTGCCCCCTAACTTTACCCACTTTGTCACTCTAAAACCCCACTTTTCCTTTCAAAAAATGCTCTCCACTCAACTAGGGCTTCAAGCCTAGACCTACAATTTGACCTTACCTTCCTATGAAAACATTCTAACACAAAAGACTCCACATACTCACACTTTTCCCAACCAGTTCTACCCTATTCTCAAGCAATTTCCTCAATTCACCAACTCTAGCCTTGTTCTTAAGACCAAAATTTTGTGTTTCAACAAGGGCAGCATTGAGGATCTCTTCAAATGCCTTAACCAATACTATTTTATTATTCCTACAACCTATACTACTTACATCAAGCCCATTCCACTAAGAAACAACCTGAACAATAGGTGGAATGGCCTATTTCAACATATTACACTCAAACCCTTGTATAAGCAAGTTCAGACCAGTTTTTAGAAATATACCTGTAAGTTGCTTGGAACTTAATAGAATTCCACAAGAATGGATTCAAGTCAAAGCTAAAACCATTCTACAAAATATTAAGATCATCTTAGAGAAAACTTCTATTGTACAAACCAATACACAGGCTGGAAATGAAGAAAATACACAGAAATTAACAAAGAAATAGAGATATTTGATTAATATTCTCCTTCAAACTCTTCAACAACCACTAACTTTGAGTTTCCAACATATTTATAACTCAACCAACTCCTCACAATGCCTAGAACTACCTTTCAACTTTCCATGACCATTGGGCTTTCCTTTAACTTTCAAATTTGTACCTTTTACAATATTTGAAATGAAAACAATTTTGCAACATTACATCATAGGCATCATGACCCCACCTAGACTCAAAACTAAAAGAAACATTACAAAATTGCCTACCATGGCCTTGTTTTACAATATCATGACTAAAACCATTGAACTAGACCTACTTCATCAAATGGAGGAACAAGGTATTATGCACCATTCACTCAGCCATGAAAGCTTTCCAAGTCCCTTGGAAGTCTCCAACTCCTTAACTTGCAATAATTCTTTGGTCTTCAACTTTTTGATGCTCCTCCTTAGTCTTGAAATTTCTCTAGTGATCTTCATCTTCACCTTTGGCTTGGATTTTTCCATGAAAAATAGTTCTCTTCTTGCATTTTCATTGTAGATTTGCATCTTCGTGCTCTGACTTGTCATCAATTGCTTCATCCATCTGCTCCCACTTTGTCCTTCAACTTCACCCATTGAAAAATAGCTATCACTTTGGATTTCCTCTTTCATCTTCACCCTTGGATTGAATCCCATCAAAATCATCATCAAAACAAGGAAGTAACAAAGGACTTCCTTCACTCTTTTCCTATTACCCTTTCTCTTCACAACCATCTTTAGGTTCTTCATTTTCTGAACCCCTATGCAACCAAGTTTATCAACCTCTATCATCCAAGGAAAACTCTTTGTCCCTACCAAAACACTATCTCTCTTCTACACTTCATTTGGAGACTCTACAATCACTCTTTCTTTAGCCTTCTCTTGGCCTTTCACTATCATCTTCACACCCTTGGTCCCTTCCATCATTGAAACATTTTCCAAACTCATTTCCTTTAACTCTTCACCTCTTGGGGTGACTACAACCTCCATCCTCTTCTCAACCTTTACAATTCCTTTCACTAATCTTTTTCATTCTCCTTGGCTCACTATATTCTCTACCTTCTTGTCCTACACTGGACTCTCTACCTTTTCCATCACTGTATTTCCAAGTTCATTAACTACTTGTCCCATCAATGGAAAATGTGTTGAGATTATGGATGCACAGTCCCTAAAGCTGTAGTCTTCAATGCAGGACCTTTGCCAGGAAAGATAATCAACCACACAAAAAGTTTTCAAACTTAGGCATGCACAATGGAGATTTTGTATTGATCCGCATTATGAGATGAGATGATTACAAATGTACAAATTCCCTGAATATATAGGCAAAAGAGAAAACCTAAGATGCATGAGATGTTTCCATGTGTCATGATCTAACATGTGACAACATGTGAACCCTATCTAGGAAATTATTAAATGTTGAGATAAGTTCTAGAAGGAACCTTATCCCTACAAACAAGGGGACATTACCCCATTATTAAATGATTTATCAAAAATGCAACTTAGGACTAAATTATATATGACCTAAGTTAACTTATGCTAGTGTAATAATTAATTTAATTACACTAACACCCCCCCATAAGTTCAACATAGGGAGGAAAATTCAATGATTATGCATAGATTATCGATGATGGGTCCCAGCTATGAGGCTGTGTTAGGTACCCATGTACATGGTAAAGATGCAGAAAATATCCCACAACCAGAGAAAAAGGGAAAACCCAGTGGGAACAAAACCCCTCTCCAAAAAGGAGATGAAAATGCAAAAATGTGAGAATGGGAAGGATGGAGGACTCGCAAATACCCCCAAGTACACCATCCATCACATGGATACAATACAATAGCCCCCCCATAGGGATGAAATAGAGAGACTATATAGCCCCCGTAGAAGATGTGATCACCTGCAAGGATGGTAAGTGTTTGAAGACAAAACAAGATCCAATGTCGACAAACTTGTCTTCCTTTCAGAAGAAACAAAACCAATTGCAAGTGTAGGGATGCTTCCCATTCTGGATAGTAATTGAAGGAAGGAAGGATGAAGGTGGATGATGATGTCTTTGAACTCTTCTCAAATGTCTCCTTGCCTAAAGATGAAGATGCCATAATCAATGAAGAGGGTGACAAACCAGGATGATGTGGAAACTAATGTTGAACAATATCCAAAGACTGGGATGTGATGAATATGATGGAGACTTGATAGCCCCCCCTAAATGAAGTGTCCTCAAAACCACTGAAAGAAGTCTAAAGCAAAAAATGTGTCCAAACCACATGTCTTCCATTAGGAAGAAGCAAATCCAATGGTAGATGTTGAAGAAACTCCAACTCCTGAATGGAATGACAGGGAAGAAGTCTCATACAAGAAATTTTTGAAGAGAAACCAAGTGCCTCCAAGATAGTCTCTGGATTCCTAATTAAGGTTGAGATAAATGGATGAGGAGACTCAAGAGAACTCTCCAAAGTAGGATCTGAATAGAGGAGTGATATCCCCTCAAGAATGTCCTCCAAACCTGTAGAAGTAGCCAAGTCAGTGATACTTGAAATGAAGCCATCATGTGATGTCAAGTCTAGAAAATAGAAGGTGTCCTAATGAATGATGATGGAAGCCTCAATCAATGAATCTGGACAAGGAATCACTGAATGTGAAGGGATGCCAACTATCTTTGATGGAGAAGAAGCACTTGAAGGAACCTTGTCAACCTCTTCGAAAGATTCAAGGAAATCAACTTCCTGCACAACAATATCATCATGGGGTACTTGATCTGAAGAATGATATTTTGAATCATGATCATCAATGAAGGGTGGGGAATCTAAATCTCCATATATCTCCCAAAGCAAAGGATGTGAGGACAGTCACAATGATCAATAGCATTCAAAACATCACAATCAACTTGCATAGCAATGATCTCCAAGACAGTGTATCTGCTACAACTCCAAGCAAGTTCATGAATACCTCCACTTGGATGGGAAACTATACCAAACAGATGAGGCAAAAAATCAAGTGATTGGAGATGGTGGATGATCCCATCTCACCATTGCTTATAGTTACCATTGTGCAACATAACTAAAGAAGGAGTATATGCAAGCCCCATAATGAACTTTCTCCAAAAAACACAAAGACAAATGAACTTCAATAGCAAATAGAAGCTTCCAAAGATGATGTGCAATTGAAGTGATGCTACCCAGATCAAAAAATATTTTCCCAATCTTCAGGATGTCCAAGTTATTGAACAAATGCACCAAACTGAAAAAAATCAATGCAAGAGTACCTAGAGCTAAAATTGATCAAGGGGTCTGGACTGATGAAAAAAGCTCTGAAAATACTTCCTGATGCCACTAGAATCACCAAAATCTGATGAATGGTTGCAAAGTTATGAGCCTTTGAGTCCAGATTAAGGTTTCATCTTCAGTTGGTTGTATAATTTTCTACAAGCAAAATTTCATAGAACTGATGTCACCACTAGAAAGTAGACGAAATTACCTTTCTAGCGGTATCTCGTTTGTCAATTTTTGATACCTTGGTGAAAAGTTATGATAAAATTAAAAAATGCCTATATTTGGCGCTTTGCAGGCTAATGAGGGGAAAAAAATTAGCCCTCGAGCGCTAGAACATGGTCACTGATATGAATGGCTCTAGGAAATTGGCAAAAAAAATAGCATCCCCAGATAGGGTGGTGGTTGGGAGATGCACAGGCAACGTCACCGAATATAGTGGACCCCTCAAACCAAAGGAATTGTGGCCTTGATGAAGCTGATGTCAATTCAATGGAATTGAGTTGAACGCTTGATGTGACGTCAATCAAGTGGACAAAGGACTCGCCTACAATAGAGAACCGGTTAGAGGACTGTGGTCGGTGGGAGGAAAGAAACACTAATGACGTGGGGAGTAAAGTCGGTGGCCGGGAGATGTGATGCACCGGTGAAAGCATGGCATGGAAGGAGATCATCGGTAATGGGACAGGCCATGTAAGGTTGATGTGATGGTTGGTCCGGAGCAAGGTACTTCCTGCATCAGAGTTTATAAAGCAACCATTAGGTTTTATACATGTCTACAGATTTTGATTGATGATGACACACAAATGATTTTTGAATATTGCCTTTTGGAAATTCAAAAATAATTAAATGTTGATAAATATAATCTGCAAATATATCCATTCCAACTAAAAGAAATCATTTTATGCCACAGATTAAAAAATAAACCCCTATGATATGCCAACTGAATGTAGAAATGAAGGTCACTCCTAAAATATTTTTCTGCAGCTATATAAAATGCCCAAATAATGATTTTTTCCAAACAAAATAGATAAAGCCGATTTTTGAAAAAATTGCCTCTAAGGACAACTAAGCTGGGGTGAATTTTTCTTGCAAATTGTATGGATGGCCTCGATTGGTTTTTGCGGCTTACTAAAATACCTCTGAAGCTCCTGGGTTGATGTATCCGATTTTGATGAATGGGCAGGCGATCCTAGGGTTTTGAGGCCTTCTGAAGACAATAGCGAGCTCGGATCTGACTCAATCTGCTTCAAAAATCAGCTTGGTCCCTGGGTGGAAACAAGTAGCCTTCAATGGAAACCTTTAGCCTGTAAGAAACTCGCACACCAACTTTCTTGATCAAGGGTTGATGTTTCACTGGACAAGCTCTAATACCATTTTGAGATTATGGATGCCTGATCCACTGAAGCTGCAGTCTTTAGTACAAGACCTTTGCCAGGAAAGATAATCAACCACACGGAAAGTGTTCAAACTTAGGCATGCACAATGGAGATTATGTATTGATCTACATTATGAGATGAGATGATTACAAATGTACAAATGCCCTAAATATATAGGCAAAAGAGAAAACCTAAGATGCATGAGATGTTGCCATGTGTCATGATCTAACAACATGTGACAACATGTGAACCCTATCTAGGAAATTATTAAATGTTGAGATAAGTTCTAGAAGGACAACTCATCTTCTAGAAGGAATCTTATCCCTACAAACAAGGAAGGGGACATTACCCCATTATTAAATGATTTATTAAAAATGCAAACTAGGAATAAATTATATATGACCTAAGTTAACTTATGCTAGTGTAATAATTAATTTAATTACACTAACACAATGAACTTTACCATCCATGTTCTCAATTTGTGTATCTTTCCAAAGTTGCCTTTCTACAACCAAGTCACTCTTAACCCTTTCTATATTAGGTTTCAAACCTTTATCCTTACCTTCTACCTTTGTCATCTTGTCATCTTCAATCCTTAGAACAGATTCACACTCTTCCTTGTCTCTTGTCACAATCTCTTTCCTGTTCGGCCTTACTATTTCTACTTCATTCTTGAACTTACCCGTTTGATCTTGGGTCACCTTATCTATTGCTTTCATCACTACCTTTAAACCATCTTCCCTTAATACCTTTGTGTTCTCAGTCTTCCTCATCTTTTTTATGACAGTACTTATTTTCCCCTTGTCTTCTTTTACACTTAATGGACAATTCAGTGTCCCTATGATGATCGATGCCTCTAAGACCTCTTTTCCATTAGGGCTTCCATCTTCTTTGCTATCAAACATCTGTTGCACTTTATCCTCTTTCCCAATCAGTGGAAAATGTGTGCCTCTTCCATGGTGACCTTACTAGGCCAATCTCTCCTTACCTCAAGCAACTCATTTGCATTCCTTGAATCCCTTGCTCTCATCTCTATCATATCATACGTGCTCCTAATTGTTTTGATAGTGCTTGACTGTCCTACAACCTTCTTTGCATTTGCTTGAAAAAATTCAGTCCCTCTCTTGACTTTATCATGCCTTTCAAACTTGTCTTGAATCTCCATAATGAATCCATTTCTTATCTCTTCTACCTCAAATTTCTTTACCAACTCATCATCCTCTTTTCTTTTCATCATTGCATTCTAGCCTATCCTTGTTGTCTCAACATTTTCTTTCTTTGTATTGGTTTCACCCTCACTATACTCTCCTTCCTCATGCCTTACAAACTCTTTTCTACCTTGCATTATTACTCTTGCTTCCCTACTTTGTCTCTTATCCTTTCCCACTAATGGAATCAAAGTAAAAGTAACCCCATCTTTCTAAATATTATAACTATTATGCCTTCCATCATACAAAGCAAATCTCTCATGTTTCCATGGTATCCCTAATAACAAATGGCATATATTAAGAGGTACCACATCACACAAGATTCTATATTTATAACCACCTATACTGAACTCAACCCAAGATTGTTCCTTGACCAAAAGAGAATGTTCACCATTCAACCAAGAAACATAATAAGGTGTCTCCTAAGGAATCTTTAATAAATACAACTTATCAACCATTTCTTGAGACACCATATTATCTAGGCTACTATAATCTACCATTATAGTACATACCTTTCCATTACACTTGTAGGTGGTTTTGAAAAGTGATTTTCTTTGCAGCATCTCCTTCTCTTCAATCAATTCTCTAACCAGGGCATTCATCTTGTCCTTTCTCCAATGAAACTCTTCCTTCCTCAAATTAGTATTGTGCTCTGATACCAACTACTACAATGAAAGGGATTTCCTTGACCTATCAACACCTTTTGAGTTCTTTCAATCACTTTTACAACCTTCAAAACCCTCCTTATGGTTATCTTCTTTGCAACCAACCTATTTTCCTAATAGGTAACCAGACCTTGTTTTTAGGCCTTATCTCTCAACCACTCTGAAAATCCACCAAACACTCATATTTTTAGGGACCCATTAACCCTACACAAAACATATCTCAAAATCCTATTAGGCCTCTTTGGACCATCATCACAAAAACAAGCTTCCAATGTTGTTTAGCTTAACCAATTAGGTCACTTTTCCAAAGGAACACACCTCAAATCATTTTTTCAACCTAAAATATCATTAGAAAAACCTTAAATTGCCTCCAAAATCATAGATTATCCAATCTTTGAGTCAATACTTGCTTCTTATGACTCACTTTTATGAAACCTTCACTTTCCTCCAAATTGGCAAGGGTTTATTAAAAAACCCATCTCTAGACCTCTCACAACCTTGAAAGCACTTCCAAAATACCTTATTCTACCTGCACAAGCTTAATTGACCACCAAATTATGTTTCCCCCTAACTTTACCCACTTTTTCACTCTAAAACCCCACTTTTCCTTTCAAAAAATCCTCTTCACTCAACTAGGGCTTCAAGCCCGGACTCCAGTTTGACCTTCCCATCCTATGAAAACCTTCTAACACAAAAAACTCCACATACTCACACTTTTCCCAACTAGTTCTACCATGTTTTCAAGAAATTTCCTCAATTCACCAACTCTAGCCTTGTTCTTAAGACCAAAATTTTGTGTTTCAACAGGGGCAATGTTGAGGATTTCTTCAAATTCCTTCACCAATGCTATTTTCCTATTCCTACACCCTGTCCTACTTACATCAAGCTCATTCCATCGAGATACAGCCTGAACAATAGGTGGACTAGTCTATTTCAACATATTACACTCAAACCTTTGTATGAGCAAGTTTAGACTAGTTTTTAGAAATCTACCTCTAAGTTGCTTGGAACTTAATATAATTCCACAAGAATGGATTCAAATTAAAGCTAAAACCATTCTACAAAAGATTCAGATCATCTTAGAGAAAAATTCTACTGTACAGACCCATACACAAGCTAGAAATGAAGAAAATACATAGAAATTAACAAAGAAACAGAGATATTTGATTAATATTCTCCTTCAAACTCTTCAACAACCACTAACTTTGATTTTCCAACATATTTATAACTCAACAAAATCCTTACAATTAATAGAACTACCTTTCAACTTCTCATGACTGTTGGGCTTCCCTCTAACTTTCAAATTTGCACCTTTTACAATAATTGAAATGACAACAATTTTGCAACATTACATTATTGGCATCATGACCCCACCTAGACTCAAAACTAAAAGAAACATTACAAAATGGCCTATCATGGCCTTATTTGACATTATCATGACTAAAACCACTAAACTAGAACTACTTCATCAAATGGAGGAACAAGGTGGTTTGCACCACCGACCAAGCTCCTAGTACCTCCACAATTGCATAGCAATTTCAGCCATAAAAGGATATTGTTATAACAAGGGCTAAGGAAAAAAAGTCCTTGAATTCACAACCATTAAATGTGGTGGAACAATTGAATAAATCCTCTGCTAATGTATCTCTTTGGGATATATTATCTATTCTAGAGCATAATTCATTGTTGTAGAAGGCCCTACTGGAAGATGCAAGCATAGAGCCAACAAGACAACCCTCCAAAGGAAAGGTCATTGATCCATTACCTTAGACCAAAGTTCTCACAAACAATGGAGAGGAAGCTTCTAATGAAAGTAAAGGTAAACCTAAACCGAAACCCTTCTTCTTGACTCTCATTGTGGGTAAGAAGTTGTTGCACAATTCTATGATTGACTCTAGTGCTATGAGCACAATCATGCCTAACCAAATAGTTGAAGCCTTATGACTTAGCTATGAGCCTTTAAAAAAATGGGTTATGCAGCTTGATGGGAACAAGGTAGAAACTATTGGTGTCATTAAGAACCTCCCCTTGACTCTATTCTCCTACCCTAGTATCACAGTTCCACAAAATACCATGATGATAGACGCCCCTCCCATGCTTGGTCTTTGCTTATCCCGAATGTTCACTTTGAAGATAGGCGAATATCTTTCCTTGCATTGGTCAAACTTGATCCTCAGGAACAAGCATGGAGCTAAGATGAAGATAGTGTTTGAACTCTTGCATTTGGAATATGTAGCAAATGAAGCCATGATCAATTTCAAGGCTACTCATACCTCTATTACCAAAGATGAAATGTATTGTACAAAGTTACTAGAGGATGAGAAAGTGACTGGAGATTGAACTGATCAAGAAGAAGTCCTCTTGAGTGAATTTATAGACAATGATACTTTTGGAAATTATCATGCCATTGGGTTGGGAACCTATGTCATCTATGATGAGGATCAAGTGATCCCAAAGGTCATGAAGGAATCTGAGGGTGGTCAAGCCTCAGAGCTGTGGGTGTTGCATTTTGATGGAGCAAGATGAAAAGTTGGTGTAGGAGTCGGGATATGTTTGATGTCCCCATCCAATAAAAAGACCCTCACTTTTAGTTTTCCTGTTCAAACAACAAAGTTGAATATGAAGGCCTAGTGCAAGGTCTGAGTCTTGCAAAGCAGATGGATGTTAAAAAAATAATGGTGTTCAAAGACTCTACGCTAGTAGTCAATCAAGTCTGAGGGATCTCTGTAGCAAAGAATGTCTACATGAGATCTTATAGACATAGAGTTTGGGACCTAATTGAAAGCTTTGAAAGCTTCAATATCCAAATGGTCCCCAACGAGAAGAATGCAACTGTGGATCGCATGGCGGCAATAGGATCTCAATTTGACCTTTTTTGGACCTAATTGATAACATACACTTTGTGCGAGTAATTGTCTGACTAGAAATTCTAGATAATGACTACAGCTGGAAAGTGTTTGAAAGTGATGAACACACTGCCTCATTCATTCAACACTCCAGAGAATTTTTGAATCAGCTCAAACTGAAAATCACAAAAGCCTACAAAGGGAAAATTATTTAACTGAGGTCCAACAAGCTTCCAAAAGGACTGGTCACTCTCTGAAACCTATTTGATTGTGACAATGCAAGGAATGACAAGAGGAATTTGTTGTTCCTCCAGCATGCATGCCCCATCTGAAATAGGGACCCTCTCTTTCCTTTGCCTTGTCAGGTCACTTTTTTTGCTACCTCATTTTGCATGCCCCCTGTTTGGTGTTCAAAGTGGTCTACAAGTCCCCAAGGAGTTCATCTCAAGATGACCGTGTTTTTTCCCCCTCAAATTTTCAAGGCTCTT